>OX244030.2:6692832-7292832 GCA_945859785.2 Tridacna gigas | reverse complement strand
GTGTCCCCAAGTCGATTATTGGGTCTTGGACCCAACAATGTCAGACCCACGTATATGAGATCATTCCATATGAATCCTAATAGGTTAGGAACGATTTTCCGCCCGTCACATGAAACTGCACTTGTTGGGCCTATAATTGCTGTAGCGGTTCGGATCAACCGACCCTGTTTCTTCTTTCAAACTTTTCTCCTTTCGTTGGCTCTTATATGGGCTGCAACATGCGAAATGAGACCTACGAGCATTTGCGTAAAATGTCGTCCCGGATTAGCCTGCGCAGTCCGCGCAGGCTAATCCGAGACGGCACTTTACGACTACATGATTTTTTTCTTGCAGTAGACTTTCGTGAAACAGAAAAATCGCACAAAAACGGGACGTGTCGTCTCGGATTAGTCACAGACTGCACAGGCTGATCTGGGACGACACACTTTTAAGCATATGTCCGAAAGCCCCTTTTCGTGTGTTGCACGCCATTATAATAGACACCAATAGTGAGACCGTAGTAAGATCGACAAAGTCGTATAAGGAACATACTACGATCTTCGCGGACCGACCAGTGTTTAAGTGTCTCTTAGCCAGTACTCGGCTCTTGCTCAATGAACTTCCCTCGTGACCAGCGCTATCAGCGTAGCTAAGGTATTTAACCCTTATCCTGGTGCATAAGTTAAATAAAACTTTCAAGTCGATAATGAAAAAAAACTCGAAAAATGTTATTTCAAATTTATTTTTGCAAGAAGATATCTCCTTATCGGACAGTGTAGCCAAAAGATCAGGCTGTCCGCAAAAGGTCAGTAAGTTGCGCTTAGCAGCTTAAAGGTTAGTAGGCGACAACATTTCAGAGCGGTAAAAATTGAAATTTTGACAATTTTGGCGTGGGTCAACTAACGGTATTTGTCCTAAAAAGGATAGTTGTGGAAAAAGGAGAAAATGCTGGTTACTTACCGTTATGGTCTCAGATCTTTGCTGCCCGTTGATTGTATCTAACACTTGACAAAAAGCTCTCATTCGGGCTGATCCCGTCGGCACAGTCGGACACGTACAGGGCTTGAAAACAGAAGGTAGCTGGCTTGAATCCTCAGCTCGACCAATTTCTGTTGAAAGACTGATGATAGTTACTGGCGAGGTCATCAGACCTCTCCAACAGTGGTGAGTTTAACAGGCAGACTGTCTCAGAAACTGCTGTCTAAATCCATGTTTTTTCCAAAATTATTCTGATACACAGTCTGTTTCGTCATGGTTATATAAATAAACCGAAATCAGAAAACTGATATAGGAAATTTGCGTAGTTTGTTTTTATACGAAGGACTTCAAAAAAGATTACTTATTTTGATTTGATTGCAAGTGACCTCTCCAATAGTTATATATTTTTTTATTAAACAAATAAAGCTGAGCGAAAAAAAAGAGGATTTCGTTAAAAAAGACAAAGAACAACACGGGAAAAGATCACGCTACTTGAAAACGCGGGAAAGTGGCGTGTCTTTCATGTAATGCATAAGAGGTTTCCGCGCAGCGGAAATTATATAATGCCTTAATTGTGTTTACATGTTGTAAAATAGATTGAAATCAAAAGCCAATAAACTACAAGTATTTAAGAGCATTGATGCTGACCTTCTTTTTAAAGAAGCCAACATTGTCCGATTAGAAGATTTCTCTCTCCCCAAAATATCCTAGAAAAAGTAAAATTTCTGGTTTTTACTATCTGCCTAAAAGTTTCATTTCACTTATTCACCAGGATAAGGGTTAAGATGTTTTTTTTTTGCACGTCTGATATTGAGTTAACACTTTTCCAAACCGTCACGTGCTTTAACGCCCACAAAAAAAAAAGAATAAGAAAATGTCTTTAACCAGTATCTGCTCATTTTCTCAGGATGTTTTCTGCCCTATGAAAGACGGCAAACACCCTCAGTTTGAAAGCGTTGGGTCGTTTAGTAAAGGGATGAACAAAAAAAACTTCCAGCTGTATCCGTCTTTCTCACAGATGACCTGTATAGATAGATATACACTGATTTTCATCCTTAAAGCGAAGAGCAAAACTAAGAGGCCGTGGCGTTTGCGGGAGGTGTTGCACAAGTCAAGACAGCACAAAACGTTCAGTATTATCTAGTTTGCTTTGTAGAAATTTTGTGGTAAAAGACAGCCCTGAAACTTTAAAGGCACAATAGCGGCCAAAAAACAATGCATGTGTTAAACTGTACAGTATTTAAATTTACCTTGGTAAAGAGTATAGGATAATTATTTATGAACAACAGAGTAAGGGATAACAGCAAAAATACTGTTTCTGTTGCCTCTACATGTTTTTGATGTGTGCATTGTAAAAATGGGAACATGCAGCTCTTTGTTACTTTAGAGAATACTGTCATTCACATTGATAAATCTGCACCGACCAGTCTCGTTTTGTAATCAGGATCTTTAAAAACACGGTTGGAAAGGATAAAAGGCTATTAACCAGCATTATCTCCTTCCCTACAAAGTTTTCTGTCCTGTCAAAGATAAATATCATTAGCTGAGCTTCATTCAACTTGACCTCTGCAGATGCATTCAATATGGACATTAATTTTATGACTGTTAAATGAAAGTCTTCTTTCGGAGTGCGTAATAATTCTATTAACCCTTTACCACACAATCCCGACTTTTAACGACCCTGAGAAAGAGGCCTTTTGAAAACATCGTGGGAAAAGGAGAAAATGGTGGTATCCGGCATTTTCTCCTTTTCCCACAATGTTTTCTACCCTTCTCAACACAACTTTCAATTTTTGAGTTACATTTATTTTGTCGTCTGGCCATGCTTTCAATTGGAACTTGCCTAAAATTGTGTTCTTTGGTAAAGAGTTAACCTGGTTGTGCCCCTGGTAGTGTAAGTTGGCATTTCCCACCGTATCTTTGAGCTATGCTCTAGCAAAAGGGGTCTTAAGACATCTCCGTGATGCATTATACCAAGCAAGACATCACAGAATTAAGGATCCATAAAATACTTTTTGTCAAACAACCGACTGAATCATGAGGTAGAATTATCCTTTGAAATGCAGAAAATTTGAAAGACGAAAGGTGTCGGCCCATTTAACATGAGTCGATACTTTTCGAAAATGCATTGAGTCCGCTTTTCACAGAACATAGCTCATTTATTGGCATGCATCGAAAAGCTCGGGCAACGGGCAGCACGTTTTGAAAGCAGAATTAGTTTAAACATATTTTATTGTCATTATTTACAAATTCTTGCATAAAATACATTTTTTTACATACAATACAAATTGGACAAAAGGGTTTGACCACAAGTTCTCACAACTTAGATTCGGCCATCCCCTTATTGAACATGCATAGAATTCAGTCTTCAAAGGAAAGAAAAAAGAGGAGAATATCATAAATATAAGTATTTTAACAGAATATGATTGAAGACAGTTTTGTTCCAGCTATAGAGAAGATTTAATCATAAATATAAGTATTTTAACAGAATATGATTGAAGACAGTTTTGTTCCAGCTATAGAGAAGATTTTTTAACGACAATAAATAAACCGAACACATTAAGAGAATGTTGTGAATATCAATAATAACATTCACTTAAATAGGAGGGAAAACAACATCAAAAGGGTGGTAGTAAAAGAAAATCTTAGTGTCAGTCGGTAAGAGGGCAGATCGGATTTTGGTGCTGCAAAGCAAACTATTTATCAAACCTCTTTGTATCCCTTATAAAATTTTGAACTGAGTTAAATATAAATGAATTTTCACCATAATCGAAGTTGTCAGAACCAAACAGTAGGAGCTGTAAAGAAAGTGGGTGGAAACGGCGTAATTCTCGAAACATTTTTTTACGCGGTTCAGTGAAATTAGGACACTGAAAGAGAAAGTGTACGGCATCTTCAGCAATGTATCCACAACTACATGTAGGGAACGGGGATAAGTTGTTCGAATAGAGATCGAAGTTTAAATTACTCCGGTACAGGAGGCGCAGAGAAACGTTGTGAAATGCGAGATTTAAAAAGTGAAATGGATGTTATGGATTTCATGCCATCCGGAAGTTCGAACTTCCGGATGGCATGAAATCCATAACATCCATTTCATGCGAGATTTAAAAAGTGAAATGGATGTTATGGATTTCATGCCATCCGGAAGTTCGAACTTCCGGATGGCATGAAATCCATAACATCCATTTCACTTTTTAAATCTCGCATTTTACAACCTTTCTCTGCGCCTCATGTACCGCGACATTATCTTGTAGGACAGAGGAGACTATCTGTTTTACACACAGGATTCTGGAATAATTGTAGTAATTTGGAAGCAGAATACCTGTATATCGGATATCGTGGATTCACTTTTGTGCAATGAAAGATAGGATTTAATCGTTAATTTCCGCTAGTTATTCCTTTCGGCGCTATCGGCGAAAATAGGGGCTTTTGCGAACGGCATAGATCAAGATCAGACTGCATAGAAGTAACCATCATGAATAATGTTAAAAAAGGCAAAAAATGCCTCTTTTCACTTAACTTTCTGACATTGAGGCTATTTCAGACGCATCACTGACAAGCACAAAGAACACAAAGGAGGAATGATTTTGGAGGGAAAAATTACAAGACCTAAAAATGATGGCAAAAGTTCTTGAAAAACACAATGTATACTTTAAGTGGTCCTCTACAAGCACAGAGAAGAGAACTCAACAGCTAAGCTGTTGAAGTTTGGCGCTCTCCGCGGGGACGTTGTGTTTCATGGGTCATATCCTTCCATCAGTTATTGTGTTATAAGTATACCTACTTATAACTCCTTGGTTGTCTTTATCGATTCGTCATCATGAAACTTATTCTCCGAGGCATGGAAAGTATACAGTTTTTGATCTTTCATAATTTTCTTAGTTTTCGATATATTGACCCGAAATCTTTAGATACATATTGCTACCCAATCTGAACGGATATTCTGTCATTAATAAAGACACTGACATGCTTGACTGACTGCACTGCATGCTCAAAGTCATGCCAAAGAGAGTCAAGTTATTGTCACAGAAACTTACTAGAGGCTTGATTATTGAAGGAAATGGAGTTTTTTTTTTCTATTTAAATGGAAACATTTGTTTGTCTTTTAAAAAAGGGGGCGTCCTGCATTGTTTGTTAGTGAAGAGTTCGGTTACGACCTAATGTGTTCGAATTTTTGTGCGATTTCCTTTGGCAAGGTATTTGAGGGTTCCATCGTAGTTTGGGACGAACATGAATAAGTGAGTTGAAGTGAGATGGTGTCGTGATATGACTGAAAAAATGTCGAAGTGGCATAAAACACCATTAAATCAATTAACCATTGGAAATCCCAGACGTTATGAAAAGTTCTTTTTTGAATTTTTAATGAATAGCCCCTTGTTTTTGGCCAGAATTTTGCACAAAAGCTGCAACCACTTTTAACATCGTGTATGAATATATGCAATTACGGCTTCTGATTGGCTTCAAATGCAACCATCAATTTCATTTGCTGGAACAAACCTCAGCACGAATTAACCATCCGTAGTGAAAGTTTACCTAGATACCGATTTGTTACATAAGACTTTCGAACAATTTGTGTACATGCACATTATGTTGTAGTTTTTTTTTTTAAATTTTGGACCCCCAAATTTTCTGAATGTCCCCCAAAATTAAGATGTTTGCCTTCTTGAATCATTTCTTGGAGGTCAAATGACCCCAACATGCCTAAGTCCAGGTAAAACGTTGGACTGTCCATGAGCAAGGTATTTCAAAGCCCAAGCATCATACTGATAAATCTAGCAAGCATTTTCATTAATGAGCAGTTGCCACATGATGACTCTAATAATACTTGAAAAGTAAAACACTATTTAATCTACCAGTCTAGTTTTTAATTGAATGATTGCATTTTAATAGAATTCCTGCTGTAGTTATTGTTATATCACTGCAAATATATAGATATTTGTTCCTTTTATTCAGATCAGTACAACTATTTTTTTTTTTTCTAAGCCATTGACTGCATTCTGACATATACTTAGTTTTGGACTGCCAACAGATAGATTTTATTCCTGTTGATTTTAATTAAACATTAAATGGAACGTTGAGTTAGCACATCTTGAATAGGCAAAAGGGGGCTTAATGCATCTCCTTGATCCACGATACAAATCAAGCCATCTCATAATTTTGGATTCATAATAGCCACTTTTTTTTTAAACATTCGACTTAATCATGTGGAAGACTGGTCCTTGGAGTGCGCAGGATGACCTGGATCGATGCTTTTTTGCAGATGCATCAAGCTCCCATTTCACAGAGCAGGGCTCCTTTAAATTAATAATAACAATTAACCTCGTCTCAATTTACCTTTTACCAAACAGCCCCGTATCAAAACAAGTTTCAAGATTCAAGTTTTATGTACTAGTATTTAAATAATCCAGATGATCTCAGACTTGAGTGGCAAAGCAAGGCACATACAGGTATGAATGGCAACAATACAGAATATAAATAGAAAAATATTTCGGGCAATGCGATAAAACGCGATAAATTAGTAAATACGAAACAGTGATAAAAGTGAATACTTGAACTCCGCACGCATGCAAGGTGTTATCCACGTCGGATTTTTTGTTTGTCGGTTTGTTTCGCTGTTTTAAGGATAATGGAGATGTTAAATATGATATATTCAATCGACCCGAGATTCCTAAGATTGAAACAAAAAATGTTTCATTCGCCTGATTTCTAAATCTAATTATCCTTTTTCACGAAATATACAACGGTTTGACATAACTCGAACAACTCAATGATAGTCTGACTCAACTTTGACACTCAGGAGAAAACTGTTATCCTTGGCAACTTGTTGTATTTCACTCAAGTTGAGGAACTGCTCGATCCAGAAGGGGCCGGTGCCATCCAGAGAGAGTTGCGGATATAAGGCAACTGGAGGAGTAAACTCAACACCAATCGAACCTGCGACATTTCCATTCTCAATTCCGTAAATTCGGATCGACAATTTTTTCGAGAAAGGACTTTGGTCCCGCGGCCCAGCTTTAACATGCAATCCAAACTGTAAGCGAAGTCCACGATCAGATGGAACCATTCGCTAGTATATTTGCAGCTTGAAGGAATCGGAACCGTAAGGGCCGGTGTAGAAATAGAGGTACCTCCGAATACCGAATCCGGACCTCCGGGCCTCATTGATGAGGTCATCAAGGGAATTTACAAGCTGAACCAGTTCCCCGTTCTCGTTGCATTCTTCTTGGCTTGCAACTTCGAGCTCAAGCTCAGAAATTTTCTTATCCTGTTCCTCCTTCTTCATTTTCAGGGTTTCTATAACCGCCATCTGCTGCAAAAGGGTATCTAGATCAGCGTTGGATTGCTGTTGTGCATGGTCGACGGCCATTTGAACATACGGAAGCAGGTCACGTAGCCTCATTGCCTCATTCGTGCTAGCGGTCAACAATGCGTTCATTCTGTCTAATCTTGCTCCGGTGTCAGTCTCCCTTAAAAGTAGCCTTAACCAGTCCGTAATCTGCATAGTAGGCGGTTCGTCTCCTGAAAAGAAGCAAATTGCGTAGAAATCAGAGTAATTATGTAAGACAGTGACTTTGTATTAGGATAGTGTATTTCATCTAAAATCATTTCTGCGCCAAATATATAAACGAGGCCTGTTTCGGCCACTTAATATACAAGCCACCGAAACTTGGACACATTTTTTTCTTGCAGATTTAATTAGACAAACGGATGGTACAGATCAAGATCTGGCTGCACGATTTGCCATTCTTATCTCGATCTATAGATGCTGTTCGCAAGAGGCCCCCCATCTCCCATAGTTTTCGATTTTACCACTGAAAGTCTTTAAAAAGAACGCTAGTCATCTACGCAGTCTTAACCATTCATAGTATTCTTCCTATGAACTTGAATATAATTGGCCAAAACTTTGTTTTTGCAACTCGCTATCATTTCAAAAGAAGATGCTATTTACAGATAAACAAAATACCCCCCCCCCCCAAAAAAAAAAAAAAAACGTTAAAATAATTGTATATAATTAACTGTAAATAGCCAATTCTATCTAGGTTCTTTTTTGGCTATTCATATTTAAAATGGAAGTTTAATTTATAAATGTTTTGACCTGTTCTGTCATGTCTAACTATTAATTTCTATTTCAACAGTCATCTAGGTATGAACAAAACACAGCGTGGTTTTAAACAGCTTCTACGTAAAACGTTAAAGTAAAATAAGACTGGCCAGTTGTCATAAAAACAGACAATACTGGTGGGTTGAAAAGTAAGATTTCTTTATTTCATGCTTTTCGGTAGTTTATCAGAAAATAATGGTGGATTATGGTTTGATAATTTCATCGTTTCGACCGGTGGAATGTACCGATTGATAACGCAACAGTATGGAACTACATGTACTTAGATTCTTGCACCATGTTTATAACATCGCCCTATAAAACCCATCAGATCTATTTCAGACAGTAATTAAATCGCGTAATTAAAAAAAAAAAAAAAAAAAAAAAAAAAAAAAAAAATCCCATCCTTTTGAAGATTCAAGAAAAAAATGTCACTGTGAAAATAGATTTTTGTCTATTTTAGATAATTCACTGAACGTGATAGTTTCTCAAATTGATTAAAACACAATGGAAAATAAACGGAAATTCAATCAATCGATACTAGCCCAATACTTTTGGTTGTAGAGCATCAGGCTTTTGAAAAGAAATCGATACCGCGAGGTGCCTATTAACACCATAGAAAATGACCCATAGAAAATGACTATGATAGGGGATAGTCGTTTTCTTGTACTAATTGGTAATTTTGTATTATTAACTGTTATCCAAGAACCTGTAACGGTATGTCTACATGTATTTTCAGACACATCATTATTAGACGCAGGTGCTTCTTTTCCTCTACCTTTTACGCCGTCTATTTATTTCTGAAAGATATTTCTTGTTTTCTTTAAATCTGAATGTAGAATTATGCTAATTCCTTTGAATCTTGAAGGATCAAACTGCACGTCGTCCTGTGTTTGGTTATTGTTAGCATTTACATAAGTAATTGAGCCACGCTCTGGCAAAAGGTGGCTTAATGCAACTTTGTAATGCATTGTACCAATCAAGCCATCACATAATTATTCTCTATTGCTTAATTTCAAAATAACTTTGCAAAAAAGTTAACTACATCAAGACGACATGTCGTACGCAGGAAATATGCCCATAGGTTGAAGGTCATGCCAACAGCAAGGTCAATTCGTTTTTGAGGGGTAGTGTTCGTATCCGACCTGTAACCTTTTTAATCGTGAATGAATTAAAGATTAAATTTGGAGAGCGCGCAAGCTCCGTGTCAGTAGGTCAAAGGTCAAGGTCACAGCAAGGCCAAATATATTTTAAAAGAGAATTTTTGGACGGTCCGGCCTGTAACTATCTTAATTAGGAATGAATTTTTATACAGCTGTGTAGAATTATCAACCAGAAAGGGAAAATGTGTCACGCACAAGAAAGATGTCCGTAAGTCAAAGGTCAAGGTAACAGCAAGATTAAATGTTTGTTTTCGTGTCCGGGGCATAACTCTTTTCCATATTACTTAATATCGAAATAACTTTGCTCTAGTGTTAACCTTATCCAGACTTTGTGACATGCGAAGGTCTTGTCCATAGGATAAAGGTCAAGGTCACTGCAAGGTCAAATATGTTTTTAGGTGGCAATGTTTGTGTCCGGCCCGTTACTTTTTTTCTTTTATAATTATATGTACTTTTTTTTATAATTATAAGTATAGCTTTACAGAATTGTCAACAATTTATAAACAATGCAGTGCGCGCAAAAACCTTGCCCCGTGCTTATAAAACTTTCTTGAGCACAATCTCATGCTCAGGGCGCGGTTTCTTGCTCAACGCAGGGCGCGGTTTCTTGCTCAGCGCTGAGTCCGACTCAGGATTTTGTGCTTATAAAGAATCCTGAGCTTGCGATCGTACTCACCTGAGCATGAAACTCAAACTCTGCTGAGTATGGTCTGAACCAGACTCAAGAGAGTTTGCCCTACATTGTATTCCGTGATAATGAATGCCGCCGCATAGCTTAGCCTCTGTAGAAGACAGATTCGCTATGAAAGGATGCAAAAACCGCGCTGTTTCGAAGATCGAAGCTACCCCTTTGGAGTTTCGTACACGTGACGGTAGAGAATTTGAACGGTATCGGTTTAGAATAGGGACGGCATAGTTTTATCATTGGCTTGCTCAAAACTGGCGCACCTGCGATTTATAAGGAAAAATAAATTATGTCCCTCCTAAAGTTGATTGGTTGTCATGTAATCAATACTATTAAGGCTGGTGGCTACTTCTGTTATCAATACATTTTAAGGTGGATGGCTTCTTATCTGAGAAAGTACTACCGAAGCTAGTGTATGCAGTGATTTCGTTAAAATTGCTAAAATCTTCCATAATTTTTCTCCCAAAATCACTTTTTTGCTCCTTGCAGGATCCGGCAAACTAGCTTGATCGACATAAGTATCAGTTGTCAACACCTTCCGATTAGAACATGCTATTTTTGTGTGCAGGACGATTCGACCCAATGCAAACAGTGGAGAAGATTTCGAGATACTGTCTTATTTTTGCCCATTTACGTACCTTTCCTTGTTTGCTTTTATATAATTCGGATATTTTGCTATTTCTTATAATACTACACGTCGGGGAAAACCGGGTAAATTCGGACAAACCTATAAATCCGGACGGTTGTCTAAAATCCACGTTTTATTATTATTATTTTTTTTACGAAAAGCAGAACCAGTTCCTTAAACTATCACCTCTTTGAAATGGACTTTCTGTCTTTTTTAAGGAATTCCATAAAGTAATTACGTCACGAAGATGGTGACTTAGTTTGAGTTTCTTAAAGTCATCCATATCTTGTAGGACAGAGGAGACTATCTGTCTTACACACAAGACTCCGGAATAATTGTAGTAATTAGAACTTCGATCTCTATACGAACAACTTATCCCCGTTCCCTACATGTAGTTGTGGATACATCGTTGAAGATGCCGAACACTTTCTCTTTCAGTATCCTAATTTCACTGAACCGCGTATAAAATTGTTTCGAGAATTACGCCGTTTCCACCCACTTTCTTTACAGCTCCTACTGTTTGGTTCTGACAACCTGGATTATGGTGAAAATTCATTTATATTTAACTCTGTTCAAAATTTTATAAGGGATACAAAGAGGTTTGGTAAATAGTTTGCTTAGCAGCACCAAATCCGATCTGCCCTCTTACCGACTGACACTAAGATTTTCTTTTACTACCACCCTTTTGATGTTGTTTTCCCTCCTATTTAAGTGAATGTTATTATTGATATTCACAACATTCTCTTAATGCGTTCGGTTTATTTATTGTCGTTAAAAAATCTTCTCTATAGCTGGAACAAAACTGTCTTCAATCACATTCTGTTAAAATACTTATATATATGATATTCTCCTCTTTTTTCTTTCCTTTGAAGACTGAATACTATGCATGTTCAATAAGGGGATGGCTGAATCTAAGTTGTGAGAACTTGTGATCAAACCCTTTTGTCTAATTTGTATTGTATGCAAAAATTATTTTATGTAAGAATTTGTAAATAATGACAATAAAATATATTTAAACTTAGTCATCCACCCACGCGTTCGTTTTGACAGTTGGGTGACTTCAAAACAAGGAGGATTCATGCAGGTCCCGTTCTCGAACCAATAAAAGGTAAAGTATGAAGGAAAACAATTATAGAACTGATGTTTGTTGACAGATGAATTAATAAGCAACACGATTATAACAATTTTAACTACTTTAAGACAGAAAAAAAATGAGAAAATAAGGACATTTTAAGTTGTCCGAGTTTCCTCCACTATTTTTCAGATGTGGTATAAATTCGGACTGGCAGCAATCAACGTATAAACTGGTATAAACCGATAGCTAATGCTAGGGTTTATTCCGATCGGTCCTTCCAAAAAAACATATTGCTGTAAATATAACAAAACTCGTTGTCTGGAAAAGGGTTGATAAAGGTTCGTTGTAGTTTTGTTAAGTTGTTAAAGAAACTCCTGGGAATAACAAACAAGTAGATTTAGTAACAATCATCCTTATCAATAGATTTTATGTCAGTGACCAACTGATTAGCAAAGAATATTATGCAGATTGATGAATCTCATCTCCGAAAATCTATAATTGATGATTTAGATTTTTAAACAAAAGTTCAAGCTGTCCGAATTTTACCCTGCGATAACTAACTTGTCCGGGTTTCCCCTCTTTTGTGCCCGTATTTTTCCTATCGCGTCCGAATTTACCCGTTTTGCAGTAGGTTGAAAAAAAAACGCTCTTTCTCAACATCTTGGCTCATATTTCATTAGACATTTTGCGAATAAAATGCAAGTAAAATGATAGCCCGATTGAGTAACGATGGACTTGCGTCAGAGTTCCTACCGCATAATTGAACCTCCGCAAAGGTGCTGCAAAAACCGTCCGAATTTACCCGGCTTTCCCCTTCATGTACGTACATATACGTACATTTAGGCCTGGCTGGATTGGCTGTTTATAAAACAATTATGTTTGAAATATAAACTAAAGGTATAGTCTGTATTATGTAGCTATGCGTGTTTTTGTTCATATTTGATCTTTGACAATGTCCAAGTTTTGTTTTAAAAAATAAACAGTAGTGACCAATACGTCAGCATACCACAATATCTGCTTATGACAGAATCTTCATTTCAAGCCTTTCTCAATTTTAAGTCTATTAAATGCCCAAAGAAATACTTGAATGAGTGACTGCTGACTGCAACTAAGGTTCATATCAAGGGGGACAGGGTTTTGATAAATAATAACGAAGTTCGGTAAGAACGATATCTATGGAAGGTTAATTGATTTAAATCGTAGAAAATGGATAGAGATACTGCAGAACGGCGTTTATCACATCTTTACCTGGCTTTCATCACCAGCAACTGTCTCCAATCACGGAACAAACCCTAATCAGTGACAACTTCTTAAAAAAGTGGGTGGGGGGGGGGGTTCCTTGGAAATATTTAGAAAATGAAATAGTACAAATAATGATAGTGAAGTACTTAAAGTATGCTTAACTTCTATTATGTAATTTATTGTTTCACGGAAACCTCAAACCATTTACTATACATATATATCATTTACACTAAACGTGCAACTTCCCGAACCTATATATGCCATAAATCTTGACATGTTATGCATAATCATACTTGAGCAACGTAACTGCACCGAATCTTCTCATTTTCGGGAAGAATTTTCAGAATATATGGGCCGTATATTCTCTGAAAACGTGGTCGGCCATGGGTCGAATCTTCTTGGGGCCCAATCTGCTGGTATCGGCTATTTTTAGTAGTTTGGTCGCTTACGTTCACGAAGTTTTAAGTGCGTACTGTGCTCAGCTGAGAACGTTCTCAAGCTCAGGTTTTGTGCTGAGCATGAGATCGTACTCGATATTTCTTTATAAGCACGGGGCCTTATCCATGGGTAAAAAGTCAAGTTCAAGGCAACGTCAGAAGTGTTTTTAAGTGTTGTGTCCATAGTCAGTGTTCATGTTCACAGCTCACAGGAAATGGTTACCATTTTCGGGGACCTCAGTCACTTCTCAGTGACACATCTTGTTTGATTGAATACCTCACAAATAGCATTTATAATTAATTATTAAGTAAATTAAAGATCAATTTACAGGTGAGCCATGCTCTGGCATAAAGGTTGAATGCATGTCCGTGATGCATTTTTCCACTTTAAGCTGATAAGGACAGATACTAAACTTTGGTCTTAACCAAAAGGCCCAGAAGTGATACCACGCAAGTCATTGTAGAATTATAGATCCCTAAAATCCATTTTGTCTAACAACCGGCTGAATCCAGAGGTAGTATGACCCTCTGACATGCAGAAGATTTACAAATAGGATAAAAATCATCCATTGTCAGCCTGCGCAGACTGCGCGGATTGCGCCGGCTGTCAATGGTTTCTACTCTTTGCAGATGCATAAAATACCCCTTTTCACAGAGCATGACTCAGGTGTTTTGGCGCCTGGTGGATGTATAAAAGAAACAATAATGCTGCAAAAGAAACAACTGATACTCTTTGCCCGTTCAATTCGGAATCCTCATTGTAAAATTCTTTTTTTTTTTTCCCAACCCCTGATGCTGAGTTAATAACATTGTACACACTTGAAATGAAGCGGCGTTTTAAGTGGTTTATTTTAACATTGATCAACGAACCATTTAGAACACTGTTATTATTTTACTTTCATACAGCCCCCCCCCCCCTTACAAAACAGAAAATAAATTTTCTTTAAGAACACACATCTTTCATCATCTTCTAACATACATTTCTCTCCTTCTTTGTCGCCCGGCCGGGTAGCTCAGTGGTAAGCGTAGCTGACTCGTGACATGTGGGTTCGATACCCGGTTGCGGCAAACTATCTCCTTCGGCGATTCTTTTTCCTCTCACTCTGATGCATGTGAAAAAGCAGGCAATGGCTTGGAAAGAAAGTTGTGTCAGCACTGATGTAAGAAAGCCCGGAAAAACAAGCGTAGAGGATTTATTTACTGAAATTAATAAAGAGGGTTAAAATTTATGAATGCTATAAGCCATCCCAGTCGCAGTCATAACTAGCAGATGAAAAGACATTGCGTAAAGCATTATTGTACCAATTAAACATTAGTCTATAATCGCTAAGTCAAGTTGCAATCATTACCCTAGGTGTACACTTTTTGTGGCATTTGTCGAAGACAATGCCACCTATGAGTTCAATACGGCATTCAGAAAATCATGTATTGTAGTTTGTGCAAAACCGAAGGAAGTAAACATAATTAAACTCAAATTTTCTAAGACAAATAAGAGTTTCGATTGCACTCAGATATGAAAATGAAAATGGCGTATTAAAATAAATTGGATTAGGCCATCGATCATGGAGATACTTCTTTTTTTATCGAAAATAGCTTGATCCGCTATGGTATCCTATTGGCGTAATGATATACACAATCTTTGTTTCCTGACCACCCGATTCCGTGCTTGATCATCCCAAACCAGTTCGTTCCTGGGCTTATTCGTCCCTGGGCTTGTTCGCCTGGGCTTGTTCGTCCCACAAGATTGCACGCTCCTCTGTTGGATTGTGCATGACTATACATTTATAGCGGGTTAGCTTTCAAGCGCATATTTTGAACAATTTCTATGGTCTATTTTTCAAATTAATAATTCCACACAATGGCTCCCTAGACAAATGCCACACCAGTGCTTTTATCGCTTTGATTCCTTTTGGACCCACTGGTTGCAAATCTAGACTCTTGGATCTTTTGCAGGCAGAACAGAACACGATCGGACGGCGCAAAACGTTCTGCAGTCTAATATTGGATCTAAACCGTTTGATATCATACGTTTTACATTGTAAAAACAAATCTGAAATCGCAGTAATTTGGCGTATGCTCCGGGCTTTAAATGTTCTCTTCATGCAGCACTTTATGGGTTAACCGTTTACCACACAGTCCCGAGTTATAACGGCCTTAAGGAAAAGGGCATTTGAAAACATTGTGGGATAAGGAGATAATGCTGGTAACCAGCATTTTCTCCTTTCCCCACATTCTTTTCTACCCTTCCACAGACAAATTTTAGGTTTTGAGTTATATTGAAGTTGTCATCTGCAATTGCTTTCAATTTGGACTCCGTCTCTTTTAATAGGTTCATTCAAAATCGTAACTCAATACAAGTAAATTTGATAAAATAGTTTTTTTCTGAAACCATTTTGTGGAAATTTCAATGAGAAAAGGGTAAACCCTTTACCACACAATCCCGAGTTGTAACGACCCTGGAGAACTAAGCTTTTGAAAATAATATGGGGAAGGAAGAAAATGCTGGTAACTAGCATTTTCTTCTTCTCTCTCTCTCTCCCCCCTCTCCCCAAATGTTTTCTAAACTTCCAAAGAAAAAAACTAACAATCGGTGGGGGTCCCTATAAACTTAGAAACGTAACCGAAACGAAACGCAACGAAACGGAACGAAACGAAACGGAACCAACCCCAACGAAACGGAACGAAACGGAATAGAACGAAACAGAACGAAATAGAACGAAATCTAGCAATATTCCACTATTTTTTTTTTTTTTTTTTTTTTTTTTTTTCTCAATTTATCATATATCTTTTGTATCATTCTTCTTGGATTATCCCACATTTTATGTGGAGAACACACAGAAACAACTGAAATTTTGCGTCATCTCGTGCGTCATCTCGTGCGTGATTTGCAGGTTTGAAAATCTAGTCAGAATCAGAATTAGTTAATCTAAACGACAACCCGTTACCAGGGCCTGTGTTTGGAAATTGCGTAAACTCCAACATATTTGATGCAAGAAATGTGGTTATATTTTCTTTCTATTCTGTTCTTCTTTCATTTTGGTACCCAGCCCCTGTAGCTCAGTTGGTAACGTATAGGACTTGAAAACAGGGGGTCCGCTGGTTCGATGCTCGGCTAATTTCTTTCCAAGGATTGATGACAGTCATTGCGCAGTCATTCCTGTTTTCCATGTACTTTTTCCATTTTTTAGTGTCTCTGCCGAATTATTGACACCATTAACGAACGAGAGTAAAATAATCAAGTTATTTTCCATACATGGACCATACAAAAACCATATACAGAGTTGTACATTCTCATGTTCATTTAAAAAGTCTTGAAAATTAGCTTATTATGTCAAAAAAGTGCTTTTTTTCTGTGTCTCTCTGTTGGAGGAATGATTTTGAAACTTTACAGAAAGTATACTGTTTGATATTTCACAGTTCTTTCTTGCACAAAACATACCAATCTGGTATGCTTACAGATGTATTAATAACACATGAAGACACATGCAACAGAATTTTGAAATATCAATGGTTTAGTGGTGTCGCCGAAAAGGCATTAACATCCGTTACTGCTTTTTATCTCGTGCTGGGATGGTCAAACTTAGAACTGTTTGTCCAGAGATCACTGTCGGAATATTCTTTTATGCTTGATATTGAGGATTTTAGAGCCTAAGGATCACCAAAACCAATTTCATTTGAAAAAAATACATTATTGATATCAAAGATAGCATTCAGACAAAAAGTTGTTTAACCTCTGTTACCAAGGTTTAAGCAAAACCATTATTGATTGATTTGTATTGAACGTAATGCTTAAGGAAGAATGCCAATAAGAATAAAAAAACATATGGATCATTCTCGTAACAACCTGAAAAAGGACATTTTCTGACCCAAGCGATATGCCAATTTTAACATCCGTGATCTTTAACATCCGTGACTAAAATCAATACTTTTTGACTGCCGTTTGTAGACTACCTAAAATACACCTATCTGAGGTTTATCCACTATCAAACTGACTCGCCAACCTCACAGCAATGAAACAAAAGTAGTTCAAAGTTTGTAACTGTTCAAACACAATGCTGTGTTCGGTTTTGAATGCAAGATGGTACTACTTAAAAAGAAAATATACAGAAAATGGCAATTGTGAGTTCACAGATAATATTGTTTTAGATTTTGTTGAGTTTTGTGTTGCTATGTTTTATGGGGAATGGTATATTTGCACATTTAAAGAGAACTGATCTGGTGCAATTAAGATCAATTTCATAGATGAAGTAGGAACATTGGATAAAATGGCCTGTAAACCGTGATGAAGTTTGAGTACCTGAAAAGGATAATATCATTTAAAGCATGTTTCACAACTGTAGTTGCTTTTTTCAACCAGTGTAGATTAAGATCAGACTGCACAAAACGTGCAGTCAGATTTCTGATTTGCACAGTGAATTGAGTATCAGCTTTGCTGGAACACTGTTGACTACAGCCATCATTCAGAAACTTGGACAAGTGTTGTACAGGTCGGACATGTTTTTTTTATGAGTACGTGAGTGGAACAGTAAAAAATCCCTAAGATATCCATCCGAATAGTATAATTGGAGTTAAACTGCTACCCAAAGGACTATTAATGTTCATAACTTATATTATTGGTGGAATTTGTAGATGGGTAGACAAAAATCAACCAAAAAGTCGCGTAAACGGAAAAGAGGGGCTGGTGGGAGTGACGACCGGCCATGTAAATTGAATAGCGCTCAGGCGGTAAGTGTCAGTGAGACTTTACATGCAGCCAACACGGTGTTATATGACAATTTAGAGAATAATTCTTTGAATGATAGTGTATTTATAACCTCTACCCAGACAAACTTTGACATCATGGCCTCTGGTGGTGATAGTGATAGTTCTTCGTTGTGTACCCCACCCAACCCCAACCCCAACCCTACCCAACAGATACCAGCAGATACCTTGCCCAGTGGTAATTCACCTTCGAGTGCTGACATATTGAATTATCTTAAACAAATGGATCAGCGAATCATGGCTATAGATGGTAGGTTAAGTGTACTGGACTCACTTGAAAAGAAAGTCGACATTTTTGACGGTGAAATGAAAAAACTTTGGGCCAAAGTGAATTCTGAAAATAAATCATTAAACCAAAAAACGAACACACTAAGTGATGAGTTAGAGTCTTTACAATTTACTATGAATGAAACTCAGGATGAAATCACCAAACTTAAAAAGGACAGGGTCAATTTGGAGGACGATTTATTATACGTACAAAGTCAGTCAATGCGTGATAATTTGATATTTACCAACATCGAGGAGAGCATGCATGAAAAAACCGAGGATTGTGAAGAAGTATTACGTCAGTTTATGGTTCAAAAATTGAAACTGGCCCAGGATGTTGTTGACAGACTTAGATTCGAGCGTGTGCATAGAATTGGAGCAAAAATGGATAGTTCGAGACCCGGCAAACCTAGACAAATAGTGGCCAAGTTCTCCACATTCAAAGATCGTGAGATCATACGTCGCTCGAGATTTAATCTTAAAGGGACCGACCACTTCATATTCGAGCAGTACCCAAAAATTATTGCTGATCGTCGTAAAACACTTCGCCCAAAACTCAAAAAGGCAATTCAAGATGGAAAACGTGCCTGGATTAGCTATGATACCCTTTTTGTTAATGGACAACCGGTGCGCGATGATAACCAATAACATTATAGGGAGGCTGGACTGAACATTGCCTCTTGGAACATTCATGGGCTAACTCGTCATAAACTTGAAGACCAAAATTTTGTTCAATTAATCAGTTCTTATGATTGTTTTCTATATGAAAGTTGGACAGATGTAAATTCAAAAATAGATATTACTGGTTATACAGCATATAATTTTTACCGCAAAATACTACATAAGCGTGCCAAACGATGTAGCGGAGGTGTCTGTCTTTATATCAAAAACAATGTGGTAGAAGGTGTTACCATTGTAAAATCAGATTTCGAAAGTATTATTTGGTTAAAACTAGATAAAACTTTTTTTCATCTGGAAAATGATATATATTTAGCAGGTATTTACATCTGGCCAGAAAATTCACCTTTATATAATATTAATGATGTAGACTTTTATACTTTATTGGAAAATGACATTTATGAATATTCAAAAGTGGGTAAAGTGTTGATATGCGGTGATTTTAACGCGCGCACGGGTTAACGTAAAGATTATATAGAATATGACCGTTATAATACATATATAGATGAACAAAGTTATTGTGCGGACATTCCATTGTCACGTGAGTCTCCCGATCTAGTTTGTAATAATTTCGGGAATAGACTTATTGACCTTTGTAAGTCGACCTCTCTACGTATTGCTAATGGGCGTCTATTTGATACTGCAGAATATACATACACATGTCGTAATGGTTCGAGTTTGATAGACTATTTTTTAATTAATCAAGATGATATGTGTCACATTAGAGATTTTAAAGTGCACCCGTTTAATGAATGGTCCGATCATGCATTGCATTCGATAAATATTATTTGTGTCAATCAGGATGGTGAGATAGAAGGTGGCAATGGAATGACCCACGTAAAATGGAATGCAGAGTTTAAAGATGAGTTCCGGCGCCGAATAATCGGTCAACTTCCTGTTTTTAATAGGGTAGTTTCAGATCTAAATAGCAGTGAATACAAAACAATTGATATTTGTATTAATAGTTTTTCTACATTAATCACAGATATCGCGGAGTCCTTATTTGCTTTCCCCGCGAAAAGTTCAAATAGAAAGTACATCTACACCGAGGAAAATAACCTTGGAAAGAAGAATGACTGGTTTGATAATGATTGTCGCAAAGCTCAAGCCGAGTATTTAGCTTCTGGGAATAATTTCACAAGGTGTAAGAATAGCATCAATAGAATAGAAATGTGCGATAAGAAGAAACTTTATAAGCAACTTATTAAACGCAAAAAGCGTTTATACGAAAAGAAGAAGTGCTCCGAACTTACTAATTTGCGTCACGCTCAACCAAAATCTTTCTGGCAAATGTTCTCAAAGAAAAAAGTCACTGTCAGCCAAAATATTAATGTTTCAGAGTTTTTTTTATTATTTTTCAAAATTACAAGATGAATTAGTTACACCTGGAGTTAGGGAAGCTAATCAGTTTTGTGAAAATTTTGATCTTAATTTGGACGAGTATGAATGGCCAGAATTGAACTCAGATATATCGGCAGATGAAGTTTATAAAGTTGTTCGTTCATTAAAGACCAACAAAGCATGTGCTCAAGATAGGTTATTAAATGAATATTTCATTGAGTCAATTGATATACTTTGTCCTTATATGGTAGACATTTTTAACGCTATATTAGATTCTGGATATTTTCCAGAATTATGGACAAAAGGTGTGATTGTGCCACTGCATAAAAAAAATGATCTATCCAATGTTAGTAATTATCGCGGTATAACCCTAGTAAGTTGCTTTTCAAAGATATTTACGGGTATTATAAATAATAGGGTTACCAAATGGATTCAGAGCAATGAAATGCTGAGTGACGCACAGTGTGGATTCCGTTCGGGAAGATCCACAGTAGATGCAATTTTTATGCTTAAATCTATTGTAGATATAGTTCTCAATGAGAAAAAAAAAGTTATTTTGTTGTTTTGTTGACCTAAAAAAAGCATTTGATAGTATTAACCTTAATAACTTATGTTACAAAATTTATCATAAAGGTTTAAATGGAAAGTTATTCAGAATTATAAAAAATATGTATACTGCGGTAAAGTCCTGTGTAAAGGGATGTAACTCGTATTCGGATTATTTTGAGTGCGTAGTTGGTTTAAAGCAAGGAGAGGTTATCTCCCCTGTTTTGTTTTCACTTTTCATAGATGATTTGGAATTATTTTTACAGGATGACCCCACCTGTGGTATAGAAATTAATGAATTACTTATGATAGTACTTTTATTTGCTGATGACATGGTCATATTAGGAAATAGCCAATCGGATTTGCAGTGTCGACTTAATTTATTAAAGGAATATTGTGACAAATGGGGGTTACAGGTGAATTCAGAAAAAAACAAGGTAATGGTATTCCGAAAGCGAGTTAATTCAAATATAACGTACCACTGGACATATGGCAACGTAGAATTAGAAGTTGTAAACTGTTTCAATTACCTCGGCACTGTTTTCAATTATAATGGGTCGTTTTCAGTAAACCAGGAGACCTTAGCAGGAAAAGGTCTAAAGGCCCTAAATGTATTACTGAATAAGTTAGGTAGTCTATTTATAAAACCTTCCATACAATGCCAGTTATTTGATGCATTTGTTGGTTCCACAATGAACTATGCCGCTGAAGTTAATGGATTTGGTAAATGTAAGGAAATAGAAAGAGTACATTTGAAATTCTGTAAAAATTTATTAAAAGTAAAACAATCAACCTGTTCTTTAGCAGTGTACAGTGAATTAGGGCGTTTTCCTTTATATGTAAATCGCTATACACGCGTTATTAAGTATTGGGCTAAAGTAATACAGACAGATAACTTTATTATACAGCGCTTATATACAGAAATGTTGAAGCAGTGTTTATGCGGACAACAAAACTGGCTTTTCAATGTTAAATTTCTTTTGGATAGTTATGGCTTTTCCCATGTTTTCAGTAACCCACATAGTATCAATCTTGAAACATTTCATATTATTTTTAAGGAAAGGGTCATCGATGTGTTTAAACAAACCTGGTTTAATGGTGTTAAATCGAAAAGTAGTTTAAATCTCTTTTTGCGATATAAAAACGATATTCAGTTTGAAAAGTATTTAGATATTCTTCCCATTAACAAACGTGCTGCTTTATCACGTTTACGTCTTTCATCGCATAAGTTATTGTTTGAAACCGGGCGATACGCAAATAGAAGATTAGAACGAAATGAACGTAAATGTACATTGTGCGACATGCATGACCTAGAGGACGAGTACCATTTTGTACTAGTTTGTCCAGTATACGCTGATTTAAGGAAAAATACATTAAGAAATATTTCTATAAGAAGCGAAGTGTGCATAAATTCATTGAACTGATGAGTACAAAAAATAATTCAATATTAAAGAACCTTAGTAAGTTTGTCTTAGAAGCCTTCAAGTGTAGAAGTTCTTTAAACGGATAATGTTATATTATCATTTGTATTATTGTTATTATCATATAGCAATATTCTGGTAGAAATCGTTGTTTTTTGGGTTCATCCTCCATATACATATATCTATCTTTCTATATCTACATATTACTTTAAAGCATAACTGGTCCTAATCAGTACATTAATATGTTGAAGGCTGTGACAGATAGTGAAAATGTTTTTATATGGAAATTTTCCCTTTTTGTCACATCCAATAAGCTTTCAGTAAATGATAGCGTAATATTTTTCTTTACTTTTCCGATCTACTCACTCTACCTTTACATTAATCCTTCCGTATTAACACTTAAACAATAGATGACTGTGAATGATTGTGATGATGAAGATCTGTAAAGATCAAATCTTTAATAAAGGATTTATCTATCATAATGTTGCAATTATTCTGGTCTTGCAACTTAACTAAAAATGTCAGTTAGGTTTATTCGGCACCCTATGGGTTATGATGAAAATAACGGACCCCGTATCCTCAGGGAAGAGAAAGCCAATTTTTCAAGTAAGGCCTTGAAATAGTTGACATGATTGAGAGTATGTATGAAGGCAAAGTGTGACTTGAAGCGCCAGAGGATTCAGTAATATAGTTGGTTTAACTTCCGTTACCAGGATTAGAAAATCTTTCAAGAAATCAAATTGAATGGTAGATTGTGAAGCATTCTATTAGAACAGTGTCTACTTTTGCTTTAAAGAAATTAGTAAGTTGATGTAGGTGTATTAACTTTAGCTTTGATTAATTTCTTTCATTTTTTGTGTCTAAAATTTGCAAGATTTATTTCTAAAATCTGGGTCATTGTTTTTTAAAAGACCTACATTTTTTAATGTTATAGTTCTTCAATTTGAGTAAAGTTATCTTACTTCTGAGTCATTTCATAACTTCATCATTTCAGTAATATGTGAAAATTGGGATAGTTTGTTATAGGGAAATTTTCTTTTTAACATCTGTTACAATCTTAATTGGTACGTAAACATTCCGGATTGTGTGATAAAGAACTGAGGTCATTTCGGGGAACTAGGCTAGACGAATATTTTGAATGGTTTGTGAATAGTACTATATAGTTTCTTTCGAAGTCAGCAAGGTATGAAAAATGTATCATTTCTTTTTTTTTTTGAGATTGATTTTTAAATGTATATCTTTTAACCTTTTACCAGACGATAAGATTATAGTCTTACCCAAATTCAAAGCGTTCACAGAAGACAAACTGAAGTTGTCTCTAATAGTGAAATTTTAAATTCAAAGGGTCGAAAACATCGAAGGAAAAAAAAAAAATGCTGTTTATCAGTAATTTTCTCCCACATTGTTTTCTACAGACTTCTGTATCAGGTTCATAAAATAGAGAATTGTATGGTAGAGGGTTGATGTATGTAAAGGACGCACATGCTTAATTGATGTATTATGTAAAATTACATGTATGTATGCGGAAAATCTGTAAATATAGTATACCGGTGATAGTGTGACTGTAAATATAATACGACTGAGCTAGCGTATCTGTCAATATAATATAAGTGCGATAGTGTGTCATTCGGTAAGGGCTAAACCGAATTATTTCCGGTAGAGTAGTATACCTATACAACATGCATTTAACACTTTCATTCCCATGGGCAAAAACAGGGACTATTGCGGACGACATACATCCAAGATCAGACTGCACAAAACAAATCGTGCAGTCTGATCGTTTATCTGTAAATTGTGCATGATTCTATAGGATAAAAATCGTTCATGAGTTCCAATGGTTTGTATTTCAGCGGACGAATGAGATCCACTTTAAACCTTTACCGCACAATGCCGCCTTTTGACGCCCCTGGAAAAGAAGCCTTTTGAAGACATTGTGGGAAAAGGAGAAAATGCTAGTAACTTTTCCCACAATGTTTTCTACCCCATCAAAGAAAAATTGCACCATTTGAGCCACATTGAAAGTGTCGTCTGCAAATGCTTTCAATTTGGACATGGCTAAAATTTTGTCGTCTGGTAAAAGGTTAAACATTTTTTTTGTGTCTATATATAAATACACATTATCAACATAAATGTAAAAATGTAGCCATTTATATCTACAGAGTAATATTAAAGTCTTTATTTTACCAACACTTTGTTGTTCAGTTATCTACATGCACGAGTATATGGGTTTAATTTTTTTTTTTTTCAAAACAATCGCGTATTATATTAAACCTTAGGTTGCTAAGCGCGACTCAAGGACCTTTTGCGGACAGTGTGGATCAAGATCAGACTGCACGGAACGTGCAATCTGATCTTAGATCTACACTGTCCGATGAGAACACACTTTTCTCCCAAAATACCTTTGAAATAGCACAATCTGAGTTTTTATTTGAAAAGTTTCAGTTCTCTTATTAAGGATATCCCTGAGGAACAAACCTTTTAAAAAGATTGCTGGAAATCGAGAAAATTCTGGTAACCACACTTTTCTTTTATTCCCATATTTTATCTACCGTAACAAACTCTGTCTTTTGCGCCACACTGAATTTCTGGTGGGCAAATGCTTTCAGTCTGGACTAGTCTAAATCTTTTCGTCCGGTAAAGGGTTATATTTCCAGAAGTCCTTTGCGGTTCCCGTCATCGTGGCCCTTCAAGAAGGGCCCTAGAGGAGGTTATTTAGAAGTGGTTTTTTTTTTTCGAATTTCTAAACGGACGTATTTCAGTTTGTTTCTTATCCTTTTCCTTAATATGACAACAGGAATAATTCAGTAACTTCGGATAAAAGTAATTCGCTTATTGTAGTGCCTATGATGTAGTTTAACTCTTTACCACACAATGGCGAGTTTTAACAACCCTGATAGAGAAGGCTTTTGAAAACAGTGTGGGGAAAGGAGAAAATGCTGGTAACCAGCATTTTCTCCTTTTCCCGCAGTGTTTTCTACCCTATCAAAGGAAGAAATAATCATTTGAGCTGCGTTTAATTTGTCGTCTGCAAATGCTTTTAATTTTGTTCAGTCCAAAATTTTGTTGTTTGGTAAAGAGTTAAAATCGTGTACAGCCTTTAAATTCTTTCCTGCACATATCAAGTGATAAAAATGTGCGTGTAACCGCAAATCGACCTGAATAACTGTCGTTTCATTATTAGGCGGCAAATTCTAGACTTGTACAAAATGTAAGCATTTGCAGACAGCAAATGAAATGTAACTCAAATGGTAAAATTTGTCTTGGAGAGGTTGGAAAACATTGTAGAATCGGAGAAAATACTGGTTACCAGCACTCTCTCCTTTTTTTTTTTTTTTTCCACCAATATTTTAAAACTCTTCTTTGTCAGTTTCTTTGAAGTTCGGAATTGTGTGATTAAGGGTTAAGAGACCATCATTGTGGTTACAACGCAGATCAATGCAAAAAAAAAAAAAAAAAATGAGCCATGCTCTGGCAAAAGAGGACTCAATGCATCTCTTTGATGCATGATTCCGAGCATGTCATCACGAGATCGTTGATCCATAAAGTTCATTTTTAACGTCTGAATCATGAGGTAAACTGGTCCTTGACATAGACATAAAATGTAGAAAGTTGACCTATACCAAAACGTTTCGGCCAAGGTTAGCCTGGGTGGACTGCGCTGGCTGACATGATTCGATACTTTTTGCATTTAGCCCCCTTTTCACAGGGCATAGCTCAAATATTTGCAACCGATCACCCTCTTAAATTACTGCTAAGTAGCTTTTACTGTGGTTTATACATATTCAGGTAAAAAATGTGTGTAACCATAGCGGTGTTTACCGAAGCATTTTTGCGTTTTTCGCCTGAGATTTCGGACGAATACTAGTACGTTCAACGGCCTTGAACCTTACGAACTGAAAACGAATTTGCTATGATAGCGTATCATCAACAGCCACATTCTAGACTTGATACCGTGCAGTAAGATAGAAACGAATCTGTTTAAGGGCCCAATATTGATTGATTGTATGGTGTTCAACGTCGTTTTCAACATTATTTCAGTTATATCACGGCGACCAGTGCACCTATCCATGCTTTCCTGGAGTTTCTTTTACCAGTACTCCGCACAATATTCTTTCCAAGCCACTGGCTGCTTTCCCACAAAACCATCGTTGAAACAATGGTCAGCGGTGAGAGAGGAATGGATCCTGTCGCGATGACTATCATCAATCCTAGGAAAGAAACTGGCCAAGCCGGGAATCGAACCAGCGACCTCCTGTTCTCAAGTCCTGTACGCTACCGACTGAGCTACGGGGGCTTGGCTATGGGAAAAGGAGAACATGGAAAACACCGGGGACCACAATTTTCTCCATTTCTTGTGACATTTTCCTTCATTTCAAAGAAAACTCCCAAGCTTTGCACAACATATATTTTGTTGTCTGCAAGTGGTTTCAATATGGACAACTGTAACATTTTGTCATCTAGGAAAGTTTAATCTTAAACAAACGACAAAATTTTAGACTGATCCAAATTCAAAGCATTTGCAGACAACAAATAAAATGATACTGAAACGATCGGTTTTGTACCAGAAAGGATAGATAACATTGTGGGAAAAGGAGAAAATAATGGTTATCAGCATTTTCTCCTTTTCCCACAATATTTTCAAAAAACTTAAGTTTCTGGGTTGTTAAAACTTGGGATTTTGTGGGTTAATGGAAGAAATTTACATTTGATGACAGCTTCAAAAACGGTAAAGTCCTTCAAGTATCTATTCAAGATGTGCTAACTCAACGTTCCATTTAATGTTTAATTACAATCAACAGGAATAAAATCTATCTGTTGGCAGTCCAAAGCTAAGTATATGTCAGAATGCAGTCAATGGCTTAGAAAAAAAAGTTTTACTGATCTGAATAAAAGGAACAAATATCTATATATTTGCAGTGATATAACAATAACTACAGCAGGAAATCTATTAAAATGCAATCATTCAATTAAAAACCAGACTGGTAGATTAAAGTGTTTTACTTTTCAAGTATTATTACAGTCATCATGTGGCAACTGCTCATTAATGAAAATGCTTGCTAGGTTTATCAGTATGATGCTTGGACTTTGAAACACCTTGCTCATGGACAGTCCAACGTTTTACCTGGACTTTGGCATGTTGGGGTCATTCGACCTCCAAGAAATGATTCAAGAAGGCAAACATCTTAATTTTGGGGGACATTCAGAAAATTTGGGGGGTCCAAAATTAAAAAAAAAAAAAAAAAAACAACTACAACATAATGTGCATGTACACAAATTGTTCGAAAGTCTTATGTAACAAATCGGTATCTAGGTAAACTTTCACTGCGGATAGATAATTCGTACTGAGGTTTGTTCCAGCCAATGAAATTGATGGTTGCATTTGAAGTCAATCAGAAGCCGTAATTGCATATATTCATACATGATGTTAAAAGTGGTTGCAGCTTTTGTGCAAAATTCTGAAAAGCGGTATTGCGAAGGGCTAGGCGTCTGAGGGCCCCTAGCCCAAAAAACAAGGGGATATTCATTAAAGGTTCAAAAAAGAACTTTTCATAACGTCCGGGATTTTCAATGGTTAATTGATTTAATGGTGTTTTATGCCGCTTCGACATTTTTTCAGTCATATCACGACACTATCTCACTTCAACTCACTTATTCATGTTCGTCCCAAACTACCATGGAACCCTCAAATACCTTGACAAAGGAAATCGCACAAAAATTCGAACACATTAGGTCGGAACCGAACTCTTCACTAACAAACAATGCAGGACGCCCCCTTTTTTAAAAGACAAACACATTTTTCCATTCAAATAGAAAAAAAAAAAAAAAAAACTCAATTTCCTTCAATAATCAAGCCTCTAGTAAGTTTCTGTGACAATAAGTTAACTCTCTTTGGCATGGCTTTGAGCATGCAGTGCAGTCAGTCAAGCATGTCAGTGTCTTTATTAATGACAGAATATCCGTTCAGATTGGGTAGCAATATGTATCTAAAGATTTCGGGTCAGTGTATCGAAAACTAAGAAAATTATGAAAGATCAAAAACTGTATACACGTATTTTTCCTGCCTCGGAGAATGTTTCATGATTACGAATCGATAAAGGCAACCAAGGAGTTTTAAGTAGGTATACTTATGACACAGTAACTGGCGGAAGGATATGACCCATGAAACGCAGAGGACCACTTAAAGTACACAAATATACGAGTAAATTGTGTTTTTTCAAGCACTTTTGCCATCATTTTAGGTCTTGTAGATTTTCCATCCAAAATCATTCCTCCTTTGTGTTCTTTGTGCTTGTCAGTGATGCGTCTGAAATAGCCTAAATGTCAGAAAGTTAAGTGAAAAGAGGCATTTTTTGCCTTTTTCAATATTACTCATGATGATTACTTCCATGCAGTCTGATCTTGATCTATGCCGTTCGCAAAAGCCCCTATTTTCGCCTATAGCGCCGAAAGGAATAATTGGCGGAAAATAACGATTAAATCCTATCTTTCATTGCACAAAAGTTGAATCCGCAGTATCAACTAAACTAGGAAGGCGACTAAATCCTGAACCTATTTTATTCAACACATTGGATCAGGCTTGGGTGATGTAAATGTAAGGTTATATTCAAATCTTAATCAGATCTTTACCATTCTATCAATAATGAATTGGCTTACAAATAGTGTAATAAATAACAACAATTGGTCAAAAAACAATGTGTGTAATAAATAGTCATGGCATGACATTGAATTAAAGTGTGATGTGTAGGCTAACTGTAAGTGAATTACTCTGCTTTAAGCCTCATTGAATGAAAACAACAAGTTATCAATGGGCTTAAAACAATAATTAAATATTTCTCATGCCTCCATGGCTTTGCAACTTTAACATTAATGTAAGTTTGCTCTTTACTTCATGTACTCACTGAAATTCTGGATATTCAAAACAGCTCCAGAAAACAAAGAACTCATTTCATTGTTGACATTAATCGTGTCATTTTGTAAAGAAAGAGATGATGGATTCTTAGAATTAGTTTCTACAATAGAATTTGAATTGGTGGTCATAGACACTTGAGCATTATGTGCTGCTACCATATTGTCGATTATGGGGGTATCTTGTATTCGTTGGGGAGCTACTTGTACATTATAACTTGAAGTAGGCCTATTACTTTCTGGTAGATCTCCAGATGAAATGGTGGCTGTTGCCTGCTGTCTTGAAGTTGAAAGTATCCTTGAACATTGTTTTTGTTTGTTTTCAGTAATAGCAGAGTAATTCAATACAGATTGAATATTCTTATGCCCGCTGATTTGCATTATATCGGTTGGAGCTATACCAGAATCTCTTAATTTTTGCACAAGATGCTTTCTGGTTGAGTGGTTTGTTAGTCTCTTTTGAGATTCAAGCCCAACAGCAACAGCCATACATTTTATAAAGGATCCCAGTTTTTTTCACTCCAACAGTCATTTTCATGTACCATGTAGTGTCATTTTGCCTCTGTGAAGCAGTTCTAGGGGCTAGATAAAAGGGATCATCAGGACAACAAAAACCAATGGGGCGTTTTTGGGCATAAAGTTTATAGTAGTTCACATGGCATCTTTCTTTATCTTCTGGAGTTGCAAACATTTTGGGATTTATGGGCCTAATGTCATTTGTTTGCTCTCCTGTCCTGGTTTTAGTCTGTCTTTCAGCACAGTACTCCAGGTATTCAATGTCATCAGCCCCTTTTTTCAACTGAACGTCTCCCCATCTGTAGAGATAAGGGCAAAAAGTCAATGATAATTCCTTACCAGAAACCATATTCACCAAGTAGTCCAAATTTAATTCTATATTTAATTCTAAATTACATGAGAAGCATTCTGATTCAAGAGATCTCTGTCTTGTCCAATCTGATTGGTAGTCCTGGTATTTAGAATAAGCTCAGCTTGGACCGCTTGGTGAAAAAAGGCCATGAACAAAATCTGAATGCATTTGCACTTGCAGTCAACAAATTTTAAATATTAGACGTAAATGAATTAAATCTTTAGCAGACGACAATACTTTAGACTGGTCCAAATTGAAATCATTTGCAGATGACAATTGTAACTTAAAAACATGAAATTTGTCTTTCATAGGGTAAAAAAACACTGTGGGAAAAGAAGAGAGAATGCTGGTAACCAGCATTTTCTTCATTTCCTGCAATGTTTTCAAAGCTTTCTGTGTCAGGGGTTATTAAAACTTGTGAATATTTGGTAATGGGTTAAGTTTATTAATAAACTTCGCTTGAATTGGATGTGTGAAAAAGGAGAAAATGCTGGTTTACAGGATTTTCTCCTTTTGCCACAAGGTTTGTAAAAGATTCCTTTCTTTGGGGCAGTTAAACTTCAATTTTTTTGGTCGATGGTTTACTTCAATTCTCAAGTGACAATATGAAAAAGACTTAACTATTTACCACACAATCCCGACTTTTAACGACCCTGTGAAAGAAGCCCTTGGAAAACATTGTGGGAAACAGCATTTTCTCCTTTTCCCACAATGTTTTCCACCCTTCCAAAGACAAATTTCAATTTTTCAGCCACATGTAAATGCTTTCAATTTGGACCAGTCTAAAATTTTGTCGTTTGATAAAGAATTAAAAGTAATGGCACACTGAGCTGGAACTGGTCATTGAAGTTATTTACTATTTGACAAATTAAATCATTTGTCACAAATTGTGAAATGCCAAATTTGCATGAATTAGAAATCAATAAAAACTCTTTGTATCAGAATACTGAATCAGTCTAACAGATGGAAATTGGTATTAAAGTTTTAGGCTCAAAACCCTTGTATTTTAAAAGTAAAATACCTGGGAAACTAGGAGATCTGAGTTCAAGTCTCAGCAGGGGTCTGAGCTGCTAGAGTATCAATTTTCCGATGCATATTGATTCAGGTAACAATGTACATGTACATGTAAAAGGAAGAATAAAACCAGTTACCAGTAATTGAAATTAATAGGCAAATGTGCAAACCTGGCAAATACAACTTTTTTGCAAGATTTACACTTGTGTATAGGAGAACTGGTGTAAGCCTACCATTTACATTTGCACATACATTGTAATTCCCTTTATTCAATTTGACTATTCATGTAATTTGTAGGTGTAACGTTTGAAAAACCCACCTAAGGTTATAGTTTTCTTTGGTTCCCCTCATACCAAACATAAGGCAATTGTTGAGCCATAAAACATTCAGTAGGCTTTTTGCATCATGGCTCCCTAGGACACCCTTTTCATACAGTAGGTTGATCTCATCGTCTGTAAGAGGACATGCTCTGTTGGGTTTATTTCCTTTCCCTTGTTTCTTCAGAGATTTTTGTTTGGCTTTTAAGGCATCCCGGCTTAGTTGGAATTCACGCGTTGAGCTATTCATTATTTGATGAGGGTATTTTTGCCTTTTAAGTTTTCTGTTTAAGCTTGACACAATATCTCTTAGTGTCGATGGGTCATAGGCCTACTCATGTCCGTCAGCTTTCCTTATGGACAGAATGAAGTTTGCTAGATACTGATCTAGCTTCTCCGGCTCTTGTTTTGACATTTCACAGTGCTCATTCTTGGATTTTAAAAAGTTCTCAATTTTTTCTACATCACACAAAGTCTTTTTGAGAGTACCTTTCTTAGAGTGTGCTTGAATGAAAGTCTGCACATCTCTTTCAGAAAGATTAACAAATTTATAAGAAGTATCAGAACTATTACTAGCTACTGGTGGTGTTTCCTTTGTGTTATTCTCAAGATTTTGATCCATTTCTTCGTCAAATACATTGCATAGGGAAGGGTCTATTCCAATCTCAAATTCCTCATCAAATACAGAAGAGTCTATTTCATATTCTAACTGAAACTCATCAAAAGTCATTTCTCTTACGGTTGTACATGGACTCAGAATTGGCTCGTCCCATATTAACTCAAAATTTACGGTGTTATCTGGTGTATCATTGGTTTCATTCATATTTGTAAACACGATTGTTTGTAAACATGGACCCTTGTGACGCAAATATTGCAGACGATCACTTTCATGTATTTGTACATCAAGGAAGGAAGAAGGGATGTAGAATGTATTGTAAGTATTATCAAACTATGTGGTTTCTACGCTTGGGAGTCAATTTGATATTGATTTTTTTAAATTTTCTGCATTTTTAAGGCCTAGATTAAGCGTCGGGAGAGGGAAAGGAAATACTAGGTCAAAAGTAGTTCCGGCTGTTAGGCAAATGAGTAAGGTCACGAAGCAAGTGACTGTGAAACACAAAGTTTTCACGGCACCCCGTTTCACGGCCGATATTTCAGCATGTAACAGGATAAACAAGTATTCTGCTTTCAAAACGCGCCGCCCGTTGCCCGAGCTTTTCGATGCATTCCAATAAATGAGCTATGCTCTGTGAAAAGCGGACTGAATGCATTTTCGAAAAGTATCGACTCATGTTAAACGGGCCGACACCTTTCGTCTTTCAAATTTTCTGCATTTCAAAGGATAATTTTACCTCATGATTCAGTCGGTTGTTTAACAAAATGTATTTTATGGATCCTTAATTCTGTGATGTCTTGCTTGGTATAATGCATCACGGAGATCTCTTAAGACCCCTTTTGCTAGAGCATAGCTCAAAGATACGGTGGGAAATGCCAACTTACACTACCAGAGGCACAACCTGGTTAATAGAATTATTACGCACACCGAAAGAAGATTTTCATTTAATAGTCATAAAATTAATGTCCACACTGAATGCATCCCTGCAGAGGACAAGTTGAATGAAGCTTAGCTAATGATATTTGTCTTTGAGAGGACAGAAAACTGTGGGGAAGGAAAGAAATGCTGGTTAATAGCCTTTTATCCTTTCCAACCGTGTTTTTAAAGATCATGGTTACGAAAGGAGACTGTTCGGTTCAGATTTATCAATGTGAATGACAGTATTCTCTAAAGTAACAAAGAGTTGCATGTTCCTATTTTTACAATGCTTACTTCAAAAACATGAAAAGGCAATATAAACAGTATTTTTGCCGTTATCCCTTACTCTTTTGTTCATAAATAATTATCCTATACTTTTTACCAAGGTAAATTTAAATACAGTTTAACACATGCATTGTTTTTTTGGCCGCTATAGTGCCTTTAAAGTTTCAGGGCTGTCTTTTACCACAGTATTTCTACAAGGCAAACTAGATAATACTGAACGTTTTGTGCTGTATTGACTTTTGCAACACCTCCCGCAACACCACGGCCTCTTAGTTTTGCTTTTCGCTTTAAGGATGAAAACCAGTGTAGATCTACACGGGTCATCTGTGAGAAAGACGGATGCAGCTGGAAGTTTTTTTTTTTTGCCTTTTCAACCCTTTACTAAACGGATATTTTCCTACACGCTTTCAAATTGAGAGCGTTTGCCGACGGCAAATTAAATGTGGTTTAAATGACTTAACTCGTCTTTTATAGGACAGTAAACATCATGAGAAAATGAGTAGATACTGGTTAAAAACATTTTCTTGTTCTTTTTTTACGGACGTTAAAGCACGTGACGGTTTGGAAAAGGGTTGACTCACTATCAGACGTGCAAAAAAGAAACCCGTCTTAACCCTTATCCTGGTGAGTAAGTGAAATGAAACTTTTAGACAGATAGTAGAAACCAAAATTTTACTATTTCAAAGATATTTTTAGTGAGAAAGAAATCTTCTTATCGGACAGTGTGGATCAAAGATCACACTGCACGTTCTGTGCAGTCTGATCCTGATCTACACTGTCCTCACAAGGTCAGTGAGTCGCGCTTAGCAGCAAAAGGGCTAATTGATATATCATAGATCTGGCTCATACGATGGGATTTTCCTTCGGACTGTGGGTGGAAGGGGGGGGGCAAAACATTGTGGTAACAGGAGAAAATGCTGTTCGCCAGCATTCTTTCCTTTTTCCATTGTACTTTCTTTTTCTCTTCGGGATCGTTACCCAGGGTCGAAAAATAACTTACTCACGAACGCCTACAAGCATTATTATTTTCTCACAATTTTTCAAAAGTTTTCTTTCTCATGGTCTGAAAAAATACCGGAATCATTTAGTACAGAGTTAACTTGACATCTTTGCCAATCAGCAGTTGTAAAATAAATGTACATGTACGATCATGGCCCTACCATTAAAAAAAAAACGTCAAAAAAGTTTTCTTACTGCCTGTAAAATCGCACTTCAGCCCCCGTAAGTTGATTGTGTAACGACGAGAAGGGAAAACGGTTTTACCATAAAAAAAAAAAAAGCCACTAAGGGATCTTACTGCCTGTACAATCGCACTTCAGCCCCCGTAAGTTGATTATGTAATGGCGAAAAGGAAAAGAGTAACCTTTTCCATGCATCAAAGGAAGCAACTCTATTATACTCACTATCTAACTTTGTTAACCCTTATCCTGCTGAATGAGTGAAATAAAACTTTCGAACCGATAGTAAAAACCCAAATTTTGCTATTTTTAAAGATATTTTTGGGAAAAGACATCTCCCTACAGGACAGTGTAGATCAAAGATCAGACTGCAGTTTCTATGCAGTCTAATCTTGATCTACACTATCCGCAGAAGGTCCGCAAGTCTCGCTTTGCAGCTTAAGGTTTAAGACCCTTTTGAGCGTCTTCGCTGCCATTATTTTTCCGTGTTTAGTGAACATAATACAATGATCCCGATTGAAAACTTTGTTGATTTTTTGTATTGTGTTTAATACCCTTTTAAAAGTCATTTCAATGATACAGTGGCGGCCAGTGCACCTATCCATGCCTCCCTGGATTTCCTTTTACCAATACTTCGCACTATATTCTTCCCAAGTCGCTGGCTGATTTCCCATATAATCATCGTCGAAAGATTGATCAGAGGTGACAGAAAAATGTGTCGCAACAAGTTGGCTTCTTTTAAAAGAAGGTCAGCATCAATGCTTTCAAATACTAGTAATCTATTAGCTTTTGATTTCAATATATTTTGGTACATGCAAACAAACACGTAAGGCATTATATGATTGCCGCTGCGTAGAAACCTCTTATGCATTACATGACAGACACGTGACCTTTAAATGCATCTTTCCACCTTTCATGATGTTTCCAAAAACAATCGGGTTCAAATTACACAAATATATTCATTTCAAACTGTTTGGATGAATATTGAAGGAATACGGTGAGATTAAAATTTTGTTACAAAAAAGCCGTTTTATTACAAAAGTGGTTCTAACACTGCTTCCCGTGTTTTAAAGTCGCGTGATCTTTTCCCACGGTGTTCTCTCTCTTGTTTTGACGAAATCTTCTTTTTTCGCTCAGCTTTATTTGTTTAATAAAAATTATAACTATTGGAGAGGCCATTTGCAATCAAATAAAAATGACAAATCTTTTTTTGAAATCCGTCGTATAAAAACAAACTACGCAGGTTTCCTATATCAGTTTTTTGACTTCAGTTCATTTATAAAACCATGACGAAACAGACTGTGCATCAGAACAATTTTGGAGAAAAAAAAACATGGATTTAGACAGCAATTTTTGAGACAGTCTGCCTGTTAAACTCACCACTGTTGGAGAGGTCTGATGACCTCGCCAATAACTATCATCAGTCTTTCAACAGAAATTGGCCGAGCTGAGGATTCAAGCCTGCTACCGTCTGTTTTCAAGCCCTGTACGTGTCCGACTGTGCCGACGGGATCGGCCCGAATGAGAGCTTTTAGTCAAGTGTTAGATACAAGCAACGGGCAGCAAAGATCTGAGAACATAACGGTAAGTAACCAGCATTTTCTCCTTTTCCCACAACTATCCTTTTTTAGGACAAATACCGTTAGTTGACCCACGCCAAAATTGTCAAAATTTCAGTTTATACCGCTCTGAAATTTTGTCGCCTACTAACCTTTAAGCTGCTAAGCGCAACTTACTGACCTTTTGTGGACAGTCTGATCTGTGGTCTACATTGTCCGATAAGGAGATAAAAAAAAAAAAAAATAAGTTTGAAATACTTTTTTTTTTCGAGTTTTTTTTTTACTATCGACTTGAAAGTTTTATTTAACTTATGCACCAGGATAAGGGTTAAAAAACTTTGCTTCGCTTGACCAGCGCGGTCAAGTGGGAAGTTCATTGAGCAAGAGCCGAGTACTGGCTAAATGTAAGAGAGACACTTAAGCACTGGTCCGTCCACGAAGATCGTAGTATTTCCTTATCATACGACCTCGTCGATCTTAGTACTGTCTCACTAGTAGAGATTTGCGAACTAATACTAAGACGAATACGATGACGGTGGCGAGACAAATCGAGAGGTTGTTTCAACAAACACACCTATGACTCTCCACGCTAAAATTTTTTTTAACGCTCATGCGATAAACCTTTCATTGTCAGTTTATATTATTGTTTGTGTTCGGGAATACAGGTTTAAATCACGTACCGTGACGAGATGTACAGAAAACAGAGTCAAGATAAGCATGTATGTCTAGGGCTCACTTATACCTACTTATCCTTTGGGTTATTGTGAAATTTACTAGTGTGGAAAGTTCATACATATCAATAAAATTAATTATTAAAATATATATATGTGTGTGTGTGTGTGTGTGTGTGTGTGCACCTGTGTTATCATAATGAAATTTTAAAAATGTAGTATCGAGTGGGGTTTATATAAGCGTTAATGACATAGTTGAAAAGCCTGCAAAGCAAGGTAAGGCCGGGTCGTGTCGGCATCTTCAAAAATGACTGTAGAATGTCCATTTAAAATGCATAGAATCTCCTACTTAAAGCGAAAGGTTTCGAACCACACAGCCTATCGGGCTGCACAGGCTGAGCAGTTTTGATATTTTTCGACGATGTCAGATGGTTAGAGTTGTCACGTATGTTAGCGCAATAGGTCCCATATATGTATAAAACTTACCATTTCTACACAAGCAAACTGATTTCTTTTCTCCTGCAAATAACTCCGGAATATACATGTATAGTAACAACACGAGGCAACATTTCCCGGCGTTGCCTCCATATTGTTCCAAAAGACTTGTACTTGTTTCTATTACCTTTTACCAAATAATCTTATGATTTTACAACCCTTGGGAAGATAGCTTTTGAAACAATTACAGGAAAAGGAGAAAATACTGTAAACAGCATTTTCTCCATTTCACACAATGTTTTCTACCAATTCAAAACCATTTTCTTCCTTTACTCCTCACTTTTGTCGTCTACAAATACTTTTATTTTTGACAAGTCTAAAATTTTGTCATTTGGTAAAGAGTTAAAATACCACTCAAACAGAAATATAAAGCATAATGGCCCAATCGGCAGTATCTGATGCTTTGCCATTGGTGCACAGTTACAAGAAATCCCTTCACATGCCATGACAGCAAAGATAGATCATGGATCAGTGCTGCAATTAATTTTTCATATGTACATGTATTCCGAGCCCTTGTTGTTAAAATCTGCAGTACACTAGACGGCGAAGTATCAAAAGTGCCAGTCCTTAACGAAAGGATTTTTCATATCTTTTTTTTTTTTCCATATTTCAACTGTCTAACCCCTTATTGTTCAGGCAATTTTAGAGGTACTTCATTCCATACAAAAAAAATAGACTGGGCAAAACTGAAAGCATTTGTAGATGACAAATCAAATATGGCTCACATGTTGGAATTTGTCTCTGATAAAATGCTAGCATTTATTCATTTTCGTACGTTTTCAAAATATTTCCCCTCCTAAATATTTAACTGGGGATTGTTTAGTAAAGTGTTGAAGAACTGTTTCAAATTACATACGGGACAAAATTTATATTCGAAGCAAAGGAAAGTAGTAATTTTCAATAGTACCGTTTTCGAACCTACACTAAGGTAAATCAATAACTTTCAAAACTGTTGAAATCAGTTTGGAAAAAAGAGCTACAATTGCTTCTTACAAGCATTTTTTTCTTTTCTTACAATGTTTTACAAAGCTATCAACTGCAGTCCGCGCAGGCTGACCTGGATCGGAACTTTTTGCTATCTGTTTTCCAGATTTAAAGCTTTTGCAGACAACAACTAATTAAATGTGGCCCAAATGTAAGAATTTGTCCGAAAACGTTAGAAAACATTATGGAAATAGGAGAAAATATACCGACTGGTTACCAGCATTGTCTCCTTTTTCCATAATGTTTTAGAAAGCTTCTAGATTGTGTGTTTCAGGGTAAAGTGTCCTTTGTTGTGGTTACAATTCAGATAAGAATCAAAGTACTGAAAGTACTGACAGACTAGTGAAATTGATTGATTGATTGATTGATTGTATGGTGTTAAACCCTATTTTCAACATTATTTCAGTTATGTAGCAGTAGCCAGTGCACATATCTATGCTTTCCCGGAGTATCTTTTACCAGTACTCAGCACACTATTCTTTCCTAGCCACTGTCTGCTTTCCCACATAACCATCGTCGAAACTTGCGAGAGGAATGAATCCTGTCGCAATGACTATCATCAATCCTCGGAAAGAAATTGGCCAAGCAGGAATCGAACCAGCGACCTCCTCTTCTCAAGTCCTGTACATTACCGACTGAGCTACCGGGGCTGTGCATGCTATTGATTAACTATAAGTTTAAGTTTAACCCTTAACCTGCTAGAAAAAAATCAAATTAAACTTTCAAGCCATTGTAAACACCTGAATATTGCTATTTCAAAGTTACATTTTGGAGAAAATATATCCTCTTATCGGACAGTGTAGATCCAAGAACAGACTGCATATTCCATGCAGTCTTATCTTAATCCGTACCGTCCATAAAAGGTCACTGAGTCGCGATGGTGCTGGTAAAAGAAACTCCAGGAAAGCATGGATAGTTGCACTAGCCGCCATGAAATCACTGAAACAATGTTGAAAACGGCGTTAAACACCATACAATCAATAAGTTAATAACTAATAGCACAAGATATAGTTAACTATTTAATTCTTTACAAAATGAAATCCAAAGCTGTTGCAGACCACAAATTAAATGTGCCTGAATTGATGAAACCAGGTTCCAAAAGGGCAGAAAACATTGTGGAAAAAGGAGAAAATAATGGTTACCAGGGATTCTTCCCCAGTGGCATTAAAACTTGGGATTGTGTGGTAGAGGGTTAATATTCAAGGTGTAAAATAACATAACAATTTCACTGTACACAATGGTCGAAATAATGAGTGACTGAAGGAATGACAATGGTTCCCTGTCCAGTGAGGCTTAATGCAGCTGGGATTTGCTACAATTACCTAGATTCATTCATAACGTTACAGTGGTGTAGGAATGAGAACAGCCTGCTCTACATAGGCCACTTAACTTACGTAAAAGCAAAGATCTTGTACCTTATAAATGACATCTTGTTCAGTCTGTTACTTTGTAAGAGGACATGTTCAAAGTGGAGTGGTAGAGATTTAGTAGTTTTTGTCAAAACTGTCATATTTATATAACAGAATTAAGATTTCTAACAGAAAGAAGTATTTTCTGTGAGGTAGTATTTGGCAACTGTGGGTTTTTTTGTTTACGTTGAATCTGGGTCAATCATCATGCCTATAGACTAGCTTCGCTAGTCTAAAAAATACAGTATATGTAAATGTAATCGTATATACTGGCTTGAATTCTGTACTGTTTAGTGGCTTTTATTACGGTTCATACAAACAGAAGCTAAGAAATGCAATGTAAAACAGAAAATTTTGATGAGAAATCTAAATACCCGCCTAAAACACTTTTGTCAAAGGATCAAGGTCACATTCGGAATGTGACGATGATTGTAAGAAACTACGGCACTCGGCACCACAATATCATGGTGGGAACATCGATGCCGAGGGAACGATGGTGGTCCAATCATCATTTTGTGCCTACTGCTGTTGTGCTTTACAATCTTAGTCAATGACTTTTTGAAGGCATAAACAAAATCAAATCACTTAAAGTTTTCTTTTTTATTATTATTATCTCTTCACCTATCGGCAAAATTTTAGACTTTAAATACACATGCCGTAAATGAATGAATTTGTTTTTGACAGGGTTGAAAATATTGAGGAAAATGAAGAAAATGCTGATCATCAGCATTTTCTCTTTTCCCATGTTTTAGAAGCCGTTTTTCCTAGGGTACTTTAACACTGTTTGGTAAAGGGTTAAACTGAAACCACTCTGAGAGTCAAGCTACTATCAGTTGTTTAAAGGAGATCGATAGCAGGCTTTCTTCAATCATCGTCACATTCCGAATGTGACCTTGATCCTTTGACAAAAGTGTTTTAGGCGGGTATTTAGATTTCTCATCAACATTTTCTGTTTTACATTGCATTTCTTAGCTTCTGTTTGTATGAACCGTAATAAAAGCCACTAAACAGTACTGAATTCAAGCCAGTATATACGATTACATTTACATATACTGTATTTTTTAGACTAGCGAAGCTAGTCTATAGGCATGATGATTGACCCAGATTCAACGTAAACAAAAAAACCCACAGTTGCCAAATACTACCTCACAGAAAATACTTCTTTCTGTTAGAAATCTTAATTCTGTTATATAAATATGACAGTTTTGACAAAAACTACTAAATCTCTACCACTCCACTTTGAACATGTCCTCTTACAAAGTAACAGACTGAACAAGATGTCATTTATAAGGTACAAGATCTTTGCTTTTACGTAAGTTAAGTGGCCTATGTAGAGCAGGCTGTTCTCATTCCTACACCACTGTAACGTTATGAATGAATCTAGGTAATTGTAGCAAATCCCAGCTGCATTAAGCCTCACTGGACAGGGAACCATTGTCATTCCTTCAGTCACTCATTATTTCGACCATTGTGTACAGTGAAATTGTTATGTTATTTTACACCTTGAATATTAACCCTCTACCACACAATCCCAAGTTTTAATGCCACTGGGGAAGAATCCCTGGTAACCATTATTTTCTCCTTTTTCCACAATGTTTTCTGCCCTTTTGGAACCTGGTTTCATCAATTCAGGCACATTTAATTTGTGGCCTGCAACAGCTTTGGATTTCATTTTGTAAAGAATTAAATAGTTAACTATATCTTGTGCTATTAGTTATTAACTTATTGATTGTATGGTGTTTAACGCCGTTTTCAACATTGTTTCAGTGATTTCATGGCGGCTAGTGCAACTATCCATGCTTTCCTGGAGTTTCTTTTACCAGCACCATCGCGACTCAGTGACCTTTTATGGACGGTACGGATTAAGATAAGACTGCATGGAATATGCAGTCTGTTCTTGGATCTACACTGTCCGATAAGAGGATATATTTTCTCCAAAATGTAACTTTGAAATAGCAATATTCAGGTGTTTACAATGGCTTGAAAGTTTAATTTGATTTTTTTCTAGCAGGTTAAGGGTTAAACTTAAACTTATAGTTAATCAATAGCATGCACAGCCCCGGTAGCTCAGTCGGTAATGTACAGGACTTGAGAAGAGGAGGTCGCTGGTTCGATTCCTGCTTGGCCAATTTCTTTCCGAGGATTGATGATAGTCATTGCGACAGGATTCATTCCTCTCGCAAGTTTCGACGATGGTTATGTGGGAAAGCAGACAGTGGCTAGGAAAGAATAGTGTGCTGAGTACTGGTAAAAGATACTCCGGGAAAGCATAGATATGTGCACTGGCTACTGCTACATAACTGAAATAATGTTGAAAATAGGGTTTAACACCATACAATCAATCAATCAATCAATCAATCAATTTCACTAGTCTGTCAGTACTTTCAGTACTTTGATTCTTATCTGAATTGTAACCACAACAAAGGACACTTTACCCTGAAACACACAATCTAGAAGCTTTCTAAAACATTATGGAAAAAGGAGACAATGCTGGTAACCAGTCGGTATATTTTCTCCTATTTCCATAATGTTTTCTAACGTTTTCGGACAAATTCTTACATTTGGGCCACATTTAATTAGTTGTTGTCTGCAAAAGCTTTAAATCTGGAAAACAGATAGCAAAAAGTTCCGATCCAGGTCAGCCTGCGCGGACTGCAGTTGATAGCTTTGTAAAACATTGTAAGAAAAGAAAAAAATGCTTGTAAGAAGCAATTGAAGCTCTTTTTTCCAAACTGATTTCAACAGTTTTGAAAGTTATTGATTTACCTTAGTGTAGGTTCGAAAACGGTACTATTGAAAATTACTACTTTCCTTTGCTTCGAATATAAATTTTGTCCCGTATGTAATTTGAAACAGTTCTTCAACACTTTACTAAACAGTCCCCAGTTAAATATTTAGGAGGGGAAATATTTTGAAAACGTACGAAAATGAATAAATGCTAGCATTTTATCAGAGACAAATTCCAACATGTGAGCCATATTTGATTTGTCATCTACAAATGCTTTCAGTTTTGCCCAGTCTATTTTTTTGTATGGAATGAAGTATCTCTAAAATTGCCTGAACAATAAGGGGTTAGACAGTTGAAATATGGAAAAAAAAAAAAGATATGAAAAATCCTTTCGTTAAGGACTGGCACTTTTGATACTTCGCCGTCTAGTGTACTGCAGATTTTAACAACAAGGGCTCGGAATACATGTACATATGAAAAATTAATTGCAGCACTGATCCATGATCTATCTTTGCTGTCATGGCATGTGAAGGAATTTCTTGTAACTGTGCACCAATGGCAAAGCATCAGATACTGCCGATTGGGCCATTATGCTTTATATTTCTGTTTGAGTGGTATTTTAACTCTTTACCAAATGACAAAATTTTAGACTTGTCAAAAATAAAAGTATTTGTAGACGACAAAAGTGAGGAGTAAAGGAATAAAATGGTTTTGAATTGGTAGAAAACATTGTGTGAAATGGAGAAAATGCTGTTTACAGTATTTTCTCCTTTTCCTGTAATTGTTTCAAAAGCTATCTTCCCAAGGGTTGTAAAATCATAAGATTATTTGGTAAAAGGTAATAGAAACAAGTACAAGTCTTTTGGAACAATATGGAGGCAACGCCGGGAAATGTTGCCTCGTGTTGTTACTATACATGTATATTCCGGAGTTATTTGCAGGAGAAAAGAGATCAGTTTGCTTGTGTAGAAATGGTAAGTTTTATACATATATGGGACCTATTGCGCTAACATACGTGACAACTCTAACCATCTGACATCGTCGAAAAATATCAAAACTGCTCAGCCTGTGCAGCCCGATAGGCTGTGTGGTTCGAAACCTTTCGCTTTAAGTAGGAGATTCTATGCATTTTAAATGGACATTCTACAGTCATTTTTGAAGATGCCGACACGACCCGGCCTTACCTTGCTTTGCAGGCTTTTCAACTATGTCATTAACGCTTATATAAACCCCACTCGATACTACATTTTTAAAATTTCATTATGATAACACAGGTGCACACACACACACACACACACACACACACACACACACACATATATATATTTTTAATAATTAATTTTATTGATATGTATGAACTTTCCACACTAGTAAATTTCACAATAACCCAAAGGATAAGTAGGTATAAGTGAGCCCTAGACATACATGCTTATCTTGACTCTGTTTTCTGTACATCTCGTCACGGTACGTGATTTAAACCTGTATTCCCGAACACAAACAATAATATAAACTGATAATGAAAGGTTTATCGCATGAGCGTTAAAAAAAAATTTAGCGTGGAGAGTCATAGGTGTGTTTGTTGAAACAACCTCTCGATTTGTCTCGCCACCGTCATCGTATTCGTCTTCGTATTAGTTCGCAAATCTCTACTAGTGAGACAGTACTAAGATCGACGAGGTCGTATGATAAGGAAATACTACGATCTTCGTGGACGGACCAGTGCTTAAGTGTCTCTCTTACATTTAGCCAGTACTCGGCTCTTGCTCAATGAACTTCCCACTTGACCGCGCTGGTCAAGCGAAGCAAAGTTTTTTAACCCTTATCCTGGTGCATAAGTTAAATAAAACTTTCAAGTCGATAGTAAAAAAAAACTCGGAAAAAAAAAAAAAAAAAAAATTATGTCAAACTTATTTTTTTTTTGAGAAAAATATCTCCTTATCGGACAATGTAGACCACAGATCAGACTGTCCGCAAAAGGTCAGTAAGTTGCGCTTAGCAGCTTAAAGGTTAGTAGGCGACAAAATTTCAGAGCGGTATAAACTGAAATTTTGACAATTTTGGCGTGGGTCAACTAACGGTATTTATCCTAAAAAAGGATAGTTGTGGGAAAAGGAGAAAATGCTGGTTACTTACCGTTATGTTCTCAGATCTTTGCTGCCCGTTGCTTGTATCTAACACTTGACTAAAAGCTCTCATTCGGGCCGATCCCGTCGGCACAGTCGGACACGTACAGGGCTTGAAAACAGACGGTAGCTGGCTTGAATCCTCAACTCGGCCAATTTCTGTTGAAAGACTGATGATAGTTATTGGCGAGGTCATCAGACCTCTCCAACAGTGGTGAGTTTAACAGGCAGACTGTCTCAAAAATTGCTGTCTAAATCCATGTTTTTTTTTCTCCAAAATTGTTCTGATGCACAGTCTGTTTCGTCATGGTTTTATAAATGAACTGAAGTCAAAAAACTGATATAGGAAACCTGCGTAGTTTGTTTTTATACGACGGATTTCAAAAAAAGATTTGTCATTTTTATTTGATTGCAAATGGCCTCTCCAATAGTTATAATTTTTATTAAACAAATAAAGCTGAGCGAAAAAAGAGGATTTCGTCAAAACAAGAGAGAGAACACCGTGGGAAAAGATCACTCGACTTTAAAACACGGGAAGCAGTGTTAGAACCACTTTTGTAATAAAACGGCTTTTTTGTAACAAAATTTTAATCTCACCGTATTCCTTCAATATTCATCCAAACAGTTTGAAATGAATATATTTGTGTAATTTGAACCCGATTCTTTTTGGAAACATCATGAAAGGTGGAAAGATGCATTTAAAGGCCACGTGTCTGTCATGTAATGCATAAGAGGTTTCTACGCAGCGGCAATCATATAATGCCTTACGTGTTTGTTTGCATGTACCAAAATATATTGAAATCAAAAGCTAATAGATTACTAGTATTTGAAAGCATTGATGCTGACCTTCTTTTAAAAGAAGCCAACTTGTTGCGACACATTTTTCTGTCACCTCTGATCAATCTTTCGACGATGATTATATGGGAAATCAGCCAGCGACTTGGGAAGAATATAGTGCGAAGTATTGGTAAAAGGAAATCCAGGGAGGCATGGATAGGTGCACTGGCCGCCACGGTATCATTGAAATGACTTTTAAAAGGGTATTAAACACAATACAAAAAATCAACAAAGTTTTCAATCGGGGTCATGGAATTATGTTCACTAAACACGGAAAAATAATGGCAGCGAAGACGCTCAAAAGGGTCTTAAACCTTAAGCTGCAAAGCGAGACTTGCGGACCTTCTGCGGATAGTGTAGATCAAGATTAGACTGCATAGAAACTGCAGTCTGATCTTTGATCTACACTGTCCTGTAGGGAGATGTCTTTTCCCAAAAATATCTTTAAAAATAGCAAAATTTGGGTTTTTACTATCGGTTCGAAAGTTTTATTTCACTCATTCAGCAGGATAAGGGTTAACAAAGTTAGATAGTGAGTATAATAGAGTTGCTTCCTTTGATGCATGGAAAAGGTTACTCTTTTCCTTTTCGCCATTACATAATCAACTTACGGGGGCTGAAGTGCGATTGTACAGGCAGTAAGATCCCTTAGTGGCTTTTTTTTTTTGGTAAAACCGTTTTCCCTTCTCGTCGTTACACAATCAACTTACGGGGGCTGAAGTGCGATTTTACAGGCAGTAAGAAAACTTTTTTGACGTTTTTTTTTAATGGTAGGGCCATGATCGTACATGTACATTTATTTTACAACTGCTGATTGGCAAAGATGTCAAGTTAACTCTGTACTAAATGATTCCGGTATTTTTTCAGACCATGAGAAAGAAAACTTTTGAAAAATTGTGAGAAAATAATAATGCTTGTAGGCGTTCGTGAGTAAGTTATTTTTCGACCCTGGGTAACGATCCCGAAGAGAAAAAGAACGTACAATGGAAAAAGGAAAGAATGCTGGCGAACAGCATTTTCTCCTTTTACCACAATGTTTTGCCCCCCCTCCCACCCACAGTCCGAAGGAAAATCCCATCGTATGAGCCAGATCTATGATATATCAATTAGCCCTTTTGCTGCTAAGCGCGACTCACTGACCTTGTGAGGACAGTGTAGATCAGGATCAGACTGCACAGAACGTGCAGTGTGATCTTTGATCCACACTGTCCGATAAGAAGATTTCTTTCTCACTAAAAATATCTTTGAAATAGTAAAATTTTGGTTTCTACTATCTGTCTAAAAGTTTCATTTCACTTACTCACCAGGATAAGGGTTAAGACGGGTTTCTTTTTTGCACGTCTGATAGTGAGTCAACCCTTTTCCAAACCGTCACGTGCTTTAACGTCCGTAAAAAAAGAACAAGAAAATGTTTTTAACCAGTATCTACTCATTTTCTCACGATGTTTTCTGTCCTATAAAAGACGAGTTAAGTCATTTAAACCACATTTAATTTGCCGTCGGCAAACGCTCTCAATTTGAAAGCGTGTAGGAAAATATCCGTTTAGTAAAGGGTTGAAAAGGCAAAAAAAAAAACTTCCAGCTGCATCCGTCTTTCTCACAGATGACCCGTGTAGATCTACATTGGTTTTCATCCTTAAAGCGAAAAGCAAAACTCAGAGGCCGTGGCGTTGCGGGAGGTGTTGCAAAAGTCAATACAGCACAAAACGTTCAGTATTATCTAGTTTGCCTTGTAGAAATACTGTGGTAAAAGACAGCCCTGAAACTTTAAAGGCACTATAGCGGCCAAAAAAACAATGCATGTGTTAAACTGTATTTAAATTTACCTTGGTAAAAAGTATAGGATAATTATTTATGAACAAAAGAGTAAGGGATAACGGCAAAAATACTGTTTATATTGCCTTTTCATGTTTTTGAAGTAAGCATTGTAAAAATGGGAACATGCAACTCTTTGTTACTTTAGAGAATACTGTCATTCACATTGATAAATCTGAACCGAACAGTCTCCTTTCGTAACCATGATCTTTAAAAACACGGTTGGAAAGGATAAAAGGCTATTAACCAGCATTTCTTTCCTTCCCCACAAAGTTTTCTGTCCTCTCAAAGACAAATATCATTAGCTAAGCTTCATTCAACTTGTCCTCTGCAGGGATGCATTCAGTGTGGACATTAATTTTATGACTATTAAATGAAAATCTTCTTTCGGTGTGCGTAATAATTCTATTAACCAGGTTGTGCCTCTGGTAGTGTAAGTTGGCATTTCCCACCGTATCTTTGAGCTATGCTCTAGCAAAAGGGGTCTTAAGAGATCTCCGTGATGCATTATACCAAGCAAGACATCACAGAATTAAGGATCCATAAAATACATTTTGTTAAACAACCGACTGAATCATGAGGTAAAATTATCCTTTGAAATGCAGAAAATTTGAAAGACGAAAGGTGTCGGCCCGTTTAACATGAGTCGATACTTTTCGAAAATGCATTCAGTCCGCTTTTCACAGAGCATAGCTCATTTATTGGAATGCATCGAAAAGCTCGGGCAACGGGCGGCGCGTTTTGAAAGCAGAATACTTGTTTATCCTGTTACATGCTGAAATATCGGCCGTGAAATGGGGTGCCGTGAAAACTTTGTGTTTCACGGTCACTTGCTTCGTGACCTTACTCATTTGCCTAACAGCCGGAACTACTTTTGACCTAGTATTTCCTTTCCCTCTCCCGACGCTTAATCTAGGCCTTAAAAATGCAGAAAATTTTAAAAAATCAATATCAAATTGACTCCCAAGCGTAGAAACCACATAGTTTGATAATACTTACAATACATTCTACATCCTATCTTCCTTCCTTGATGTACAAATACATGAAAGTGATCGTCTGCAATATTTGCGTCACAAGGGTCAATGTTTACAAACAATCGTGTTTACAAATATGAATGAAACCAATGATACACCAGATAACACCGTAAATTTTGCGTTAATATGGGACGAGCCAATTCTGAGTCCATGTACAACCGTAAGAGAAATGACTTTTGATGAGTTTCAGTTAGAATATGAAATAGACTCTTCTGTATTTGATGAGGAATTTGAGATTGGAATAGACCCTTCCCTATGCAATGTATTTGACGAAGAAATGGATCAAAATCTTGAGAATAACACAAAGGAAACACCACCAGTAGCTAGTAATAGTTCTGATACTTCTTATAAATTTGTTAATCTTTCTGAAAGAGATGTGCAGACTTTCATTCAAGCACACTCTAAGAAAGGTACTCTCAAAAAGACTTTGTGTGATGTAGAAAAAATTGAGAACTTTTTAAAATCCAAGAATAAGCACTGAAATGTCAAAACAAGAGCCGGAGAAGCTAGATCAGTATCTAGCAAACTTCATTCTGTCCATAAGGAAAGCTGACGGACATGAGTAGGCCTATGAGCCATCGACACTAAGAGATATTGTGTCAAGCTTAAACAGAAAACTTAAAAGGCAAAAATACCCTCATCAAATAATGAATAGCTCAACGCGTGAATTCCAACTAAGCCGGGATGCCTTAAAAGCCAAACAAAAATCTCTGAAGAAACAAGGGAAAGGAAATAAACCCAACAGAGCATGTCCTCTTACAGACGATGAGATCAACCTACTGTATGAAAAGGGTGTCCTAGGGAGCCATGATACAAAAAGCCTACTGAATGTTTTATGGCTCAACAATTGCCTTATGTTTGGTATGAGGGGAACCAAAGAAAACTATAACCTTAGGTGGGTTTTTCAAACGTTACACCTACAAATTACATGAATAGTCAAATTGAATAAAGGGAATTACAATGTATGTGCAAATGTAAATGGTAGGCTTACACCAGTTCTCCTATACACAAGTGTAAATCTTGCAAAAAAGTTGTATTTGCCAGGTCTGCACATTTGCCTATTAATTTCAATTACTGGTAACTGGTTTTATTCTTCCTTTTACATGTACATGTACATTGTTACCTGAATCAATATGCATCGGAAAATTGATACTCTAGCAGCTCAGACCCCTGCTGACACTTGAAATCAGATCTCCTAGTTTCCCAGGTATTTTACTTTTAAAATACAAGGGTTTTGAGCCTAAAACTTTAATACCAATTTCCATCTGTTAGACTGATTCAGTATTCTGATACAAAGAGTTTTTATTGATTTCTAATTCATGCAAATTTGGCATTTCACAATTTGTGACAAATGACTTAATTTGTCAAATAGTAAATAACTTCAATGACCAGTTCCAGCTCAGTGTGCCATTACTTTTAACTCTTTATCAAACGACAAAATTTTAGACTGGTCCAAATTGAAAGCATTTACATGTGGCTGAAAAATTGAAATTTGTCTTTGGAAGGGTGGAAAACATTGTGGGAAAAGGAGAAAATGCTGTTTCCCACAATGTTTTCCAAGGGCTTCTTTCACAGGGTCGTTAAAAGTCGGGATTGTGTGGTAAATAGTTAAGTCTTTTTCATATTGTCACTTGAGAATTGAAGTAAACCATCGACCAAAAAAATTGAAGTTTAACTGCCCCAAAGAAAGGAATCTTTTACAAACCTTGTGGCAAAAGGAGAAAATCCTGTAAACCAGCATTTTCTCCTTTTTCACACATCCAATTCAAGCGAAGTTTATTAATAAACTTAACCCATTACCAAATATTCACAAGTTTTAATAACCCCTGACACAGAAAGCTTTGAAAACATTGCAGGAAATGAAGAAAATGCTGGTTACCAGCATTCTCTCTTCTTTTCCCACAGTGTTTTTTTACCCTATGAAAGACAAATTTCATGTTTTTAAGTTACAATTGTCATCTGCAAATGATTTCAATTTGGACCAGTCTAAAGTATTGTCGTCTGCTAAAGATTTAATTCATTTACGTCTAATATTTAAAATTTGTTGACTGCAAGTGCAAATGCATTCAGATTTTGTTCATGGCCTTTTTTCACCAAGCGGTCCAAGCTGAGCTTATTCTAAATACCAGGACTACCAATCAGATTGGACAAGACAGAGATCTCTTGAATCAGAATGCTTCTCATGTAATTTAGAATTAAATATAGAATTAAATTTGGACTACTTGGTGAATTTGGTTTCTGGTAAGGAATTATCATTGACTTTTTGCCCTTATCTCTACAGATGGGGAGACGTTCAGTTGAAAAAAGGGGCTGATGACATTGAATACCTGGAGTACTGTGCTGAAAGACAGACTAAAACCAGGACAGGAGAGCAAACAAATGACATTAGGCCCATAAATCCCAAAATGTTTGCAACTCCAGAAGATAAAGAAAGATGCCATGTGAACTACTATAAACTTTATGCCCAAAAACGCCCCATTGGTTTTTGTTGTCCTGATGATCCCTTTTATCTAGCCCCTAGAACTGCTTCACAGAGGCAAAATGACACTACATGGTACATGAAAATGACTGTTGGAGTGAAAAAAACTGGGATCCTTTATAAAATGTATGGCTGTTGCTGTTGGGCTTGAATCTCAAAAGAGACTAACAAACCACTCAACCAGAAAGCATCTTGTGCAAAAATTAAGAGATTCTGGTATAGCTCCAACCGATATAATGCAAATCAGCGGGCATAAGAATATTCAATCTGTATTGAATTACTCTGCTATTACTGAAAACAAACAAAAACAATGTTCAAGGATACTTTCAACTTCAAGACAGCAGGCAACAGCCACCATTTCATCTGGAGATCTACCAGAAAGTAATAGGCCTACTTCAAGTTATAATGTACAAGTAGCTCCCCAACGAATACAAGATACCCCCATAATCGACAATATGGTAGCAGCACATAATGCTCAAGTGTCTATGACCACCAATTCAAATTCTATTGTAGGAACTAATTCTAAGAATCCATCATCTCTTTCTTTACAAAATGACACGATTAATGTCAACAATGAAATGAGTTCTTTGTTTTCTGGAGCTGTTTTGAATATCCAGAATTTCAGTGAGTACATGAAGTAAAGAGCAAACTTACATTAATGTTAAAATTGCAAAGCCATGGAGGCATGAGAAATATTTAATTATTGTTTTAAGCCCATTGATAACTTGTTATTTTCATTCAATGAGGCTTAAAGCAGAGTAATTCACTTACAGTTAGCCTACACATCACACTTTAATTCAATGTCATGCCATGACTATTTATTACACACATTGTTTTTTGACCAATTGTTGTTATTTATTACACTATTTGTAAGCCAATTCATTATTGATAGAATGGTAAAGATCTGATTAAGATTTGAATATAAACTTACATTTACATCACCCAAGCCTGATCCAATGTGTTGAATAAAATAGGTTCAGGATTTAGTCGCCTTCCTAGTTTAGTTGATACTGCGGATTCAACTTTTGTGCAATGAAAGATAGGATTTAATCGTTATTTTCCGCCAATTATTCCTTTCGGCGCTATAGGCGAAAATAGGGGCTTTTGCGAACGGCATAGATCAAGATCAGACTGCATGGAAGTAATCATCATGAGTAATATTGAAAAAGGCAAAAAATGCCTCTTTTCACTTAAAGCCCCAATAAAGTCCAAAATTAGAATTTTTTTATGCTTGAAAAAAGGCACGAATCTGTTAGATTTACTCTTATTTTGTCGCCAAGGGGATAGGGGCGTTCATTGCAGCATCGGTTCATGTCACAGAACCATACAAAAAATCCTAATATTTTTTATCAATTCTCCCAAGTGACGTTGCCACGCACTATTCGGAATCATTCTAGTGTCCTATTTGTAGACACCATGTGACCGATGACGTATTACACAGACGATGTGCTTTCTCTCCTTAAAAAACGTTGCGAAACTTCGGTAAGTCTTTAATTTTCGTTAAATTACCAGCGCTCATCGTATCTAAGTTATTTGTATGCATTTGACTGGTAAATCGGAGTTGTGTTATCTTTATTTCGATCATGATATGCCTATTTCTTCTTGTCAAGAGTCGTCCAAACATCGAATGACATCTCGGCCTATAACACTTTCGGCCTATTACAATTTCGACTAGTAAGAAATTCGGCGCATATACAAAATCGAATGACTACACAGGGTATAAAGGTTTGTAATATGAGCCATGGAGAATAAGTCAAACAAAATGTGGACATTTTATAACGAAGATCAGGCTTTACATTATGTGCGATCTGATCTTGATCTTTGTAGGTAATGAAAAAGTTAAGAACTTTGTGGTGTTTTTTTGGTCTGTAATTACTAGCGAATTTTGACCTGAGTTTAGCATCAGGTGGTGGACGTTTTATATGGAAGGCCAGACCTCTTACTAGGTGCAATCTGATCTCGATCTATGCTGTCAACAAAGGATATTTCTCAACTTTCAAGAGTTTAGTAAAACACATCGCTTATAGATATTTTTACTGCTAGTTTTTGAAGACAGAGTTGATGTTACTTCATCAATCAAGTTATTGCATGCAGATGAACCATATTAATTTATTTTTCAAAATTATAGATACATATTCCAAAGCTGATAAATACATGTATTTCAAGTTGTTGGAGTTCAAGACAATTGAAGACAAAAGTAGAAGTTTACTAGTACTCAAGTAATATTTATCTACCACATTGTGATTAAGAAAAATATTTTTTATGTCATTTTTTACTGATCTCTTTTCTTTCCAATCTAAAAACAGTGTATCTTTTTAGGGTGTGATACAGAGAGACCAAGATGTTTGTTAACTGACAAATAGATATCCCAGTCTGGTGTTATATCTCTGCTGTACGACATTTTTATTTTTTCACAGATTTTAGCACAGTCCATGTCAACAGGTATTTGAATGATATTTACATCTACATCTATTACACATTAATGTTAGAACTTTGAAGTCTATTATATTTCAGGCTTAGAAAGGATCAGCTGCTGAAGGGATAATTGATCAAATACAACTTTTTTACACCCTTGCCATAAATTTTTGAAAGGAGCAATTGATTGCTACAAGCAACTGCTCCTTTCTCACATTTCTCCATTTAGATGATTTTTTTTTTTGTGAATATTCCCCAGTTGTCGGTTTTTTAAGGCCATTTTCAACATTATTTCAGTTTTATCATGGCAGCCAGTGCAGCTGTCCATCCTTATCAAGAGTTTCTGTTTCCAGTACTTTGCATAATATCCCACTGGCTGTTTTTCCACATAATCATTGTAAATACAATGATTAGCATTGAGAGAGGAATGTATCCTGTTACAAGGACTATCATCAATCCTGGGAAAGAAATTGGCTGAGCTAGGGATTTGAAGCAGCAATCCCCCAATCTCAAGTCCTGTATGCGACTAGCTGCACCACTAGGGCTTTGCAGTAGTATTTTGTAAAAGTAATGTACTCTTGAGAGAGAAAAAGGCATGCCTTGGGGCTAAAACAAATTGTAGTCCAACTTTTAGTAAGCAAGCACAAAAGGTACACTCAAAAAAGTTGCTTTGAATTAAGCCAGCACCAAAGAGACTCTCAAATTGTGTTGTTTTTTTACCTTGAAAAAGAAGGCTTTTGAAACATAATCAAAAAAGGTGAAAACCAACATTTTCTACTTCGAAAGGTGATTTTATCTTTTTAGACAAGTTCTGTCATTTGAGCCACTTCAATTTGTTGTTTGCAAATGCTTTCAATCTGGACAAGTTGGAAATTTTATCATCTTGAAAAGAATTAGTATAAAGGTGGCCACCAGGGCAGGGTTTACTGTATAAAGAAATGAACATATCTCGTAAAATAGTTCTAGAGATACAATATGAGAGTAGTAGATTAAAAATACATGTGTTTTTCAATCTAAATTTACTTGATTGATTGAATGGTGTTTAATGCCGCATTCAACATTATATCAGTCATTTCATTGCATCAGCTTGCTTGTTCATGTATACCCTGGGTTTTAATGGTACAAGGCAATGGCTCTGTAGTGTCATGCCCAAGGACACTCTTATGAAAAACCCATTGCTTCCAGTGAGGCTCAAAGCTTGGACCTCCGGGTTATGAGTGCTACACTTTACCACTGAGCCAGGGAGACCTTATATAAATTTGTATTTCAGACTCAAAATGCGAATGCAGTCTCAATGGCTGTGTAAGATACAAGGACATAGTTGTTAAATGGTCTCTTTAGGAGTTCATTTAACTCTACCAAACAACAAAATTTTGGACTAGTCCAAATTCAAAGTATTTGCATCCAAAAATTTAACTGTGGCTCAAATGATGGAATTTGTTTTTAATAGGGTAGAAAACATAGTGTGGAATCAAGAAAATGCTGGTTACCTGCATTTTCTCCTTTTCTCACAATGTTTCCAAAACACCTGGAGATGCATTAAGCCCCCTTTTGCCCGAGCATGGCCCAGACATACTTTGCATTATTTAATTCTTTACCAAACAACAAAATTTTAGACTGAACCAAATTGAAAGCATTAATTTTGCAGACGACAAATTAAGCATTGCTAAACTGATGATTTCTCTTTTTGATAGGGTAGTAAACATTGTGGGAAAAGGAGAAAATGCTGGTTACCAGCATTTTCTTCTTTTCCCACAACTTTTTCAAAAGCCTTTTCTTTCTGGGTCGTTAAAAGTCGGGATTGTGTGGTAAAGAGTTAAAAAGAAATTTATGTTCTTGTCATTTCAGTGTCTCATTCTGGACAGAGTGACGTGACATTTGAACAGTGTGGACAGGAAAAAAATCGCTCTCATTTTATAGACAAATATGGACAATATTAGTGCATCTACTAACGTAAAAATATACCAGTAACATCGGAATGGACTATTGCAGTGATTGGTGATCGTAATTTTAGAAATTTTGGATCAAAATTGTGGATTTTGGAGGTTTCTTTTGGAACAATTTGAGTGAGCAGCCAGTGGCTTGAAAAGATTATTGTGTGAGGTACTTTAAAAAGTGTTTTTGTCGGTTTAACCCTTTACTAAACAATCTTGAGTTTTCACGACCCTGGAGATGAAGACTTTCGAAACCATTGTTGAAATTCTCTGGTTACCAGCATTTTTTTTTCATTTTTCCCATAATGTTTTCTACCCGTTCAAAGACAAATTTCAATACTTGAGTCCCATTTATCATCTGCAAATACTTTCAAGTCTAAGATTTTGTTTTTTGTCAAGAGTTAAAAACTATGTGCAGAAATGGGTTAACCATTTACCAGATGACAGATTTTGGACAAGTCCAAATTGGAAGTGTTTTTAGACAACTACTGTAATTCAGTGTGGGTAAAGGATTAGATTTGTCTTTGAAATGGTAGAAATCATTGAGAGAATAGAAGAAAATGCTGGTTACCAACATTTTCTCCTTCACCCACGAAGTTTCTAAAGCTATCTCCCTGGGGGGTCATTAAAAGACGAGACTGTCTGCTATAGGACCATTGTATGCTTGATTTAAAAGCTTGAAAATAAGTAGATAGTGAAAACAATTGCAGTTTGCTCAAATATACTTTTTATTGGTCTCGAACTTTGTAAGATATGGTTTTATTTTAAAATTCATAAACATGAATTAAAACTGTAATCCCTTACCAAATGACATAATTTTATGCTAGTCCATATTGAAAGCATTTGCAGTTGACAAAATAAATGTGACTCAAAAATTAAGATTCTTTTTGGGAAGGGAAGAAAACACTGTGGGAAAAGGAGAAAATGCTGGTTACTAGCATTTTCTCCTTTTCCTACAATGTTTTCAAAGGGCTTCTCTCTCAGGGCTGTTTAAAGCCGTGAGTGTGTGGTAAAGGCTTAAACTGGAAATAGAGTTTAGTATCTTTCAATAATTTTCCTTTTAGTAATAAAAAACAATGGTCACAGAAATATCACACTCAACTCTTTACCACACAATCCCGGGTTTTAATGACCCTAAAAAGAAGAGGGCTTTTGTAAACATTGTGGGAAAAGGAGAAAATGCTGGTAACCAGCATTTTCTCCTTTTCCCACAATGTTTACTATTCTTTCCAAAACAAATTTCAATTTTTCCATCATATTTATTTTGTCGTCTGCAAGTGCTTTCAATTTGGACCAGTCTAAAATTTTGTTGTTTGGTAAAGAGTTAATCATATTGGTAATCTTAATTCAATATTCTTCATGACTGGTGTAAAAACTTAATACTGGCTATCTGTATCTTGGGCAAAAATACTGTTCACGTAAAACTTTCCATCATAGAGCACCTAAGGTAGGAAGAGAAACAGAAACAAGTAAATGTATTTGACTGATATATGTCACAATGCAATAAATCTATTTTCAACAGTATTTCAACTGTATAGCAGTTGCTGTACACTTACTCATGTTCACTGGGTCAATAACTGATATCCCTTTACCACACAATCCCGACTTTTAACGATCCTGAAAAAGAAGCCTTTTGAAAACATTGTGGGAAAAGGAGAAAATGCTGGTAATCAGCATTTTCTTCTTTTCCCACAATGTTTTCTACCCTTCCCAAAACAAATTTCCATTTTTCAGTCACATTTATTTTGTCGTCTGCAACTGCTTTCAATTTGGACCAGTCTAAAATTTTGTCGTTTGGTAAAGAGATATTACTGGCAATAAAGCTGGGGGAGGTCAGTTTTTGTAGGAAACTACCTATCAAGCTCCAGCTACATTTGAATTTTGAACACGTTTTACAAATCATATCAACCAAAAGGCCATGGTTGGCTTGCAAGCATTTTCACGTCCTTGTTTATTAACGCTTAACCACACAAATCCAGGTTCAAACGAACCTATGGAAGATGCCTTCTGAAAACATTCCGGGAAAAGGAGAAAATGCTCGTTACTAGCATTTTCTCCTTTTCCCACTGTGTTTTCTACCCTACCAGAAACAAATTCAAATTTTGAGTCACATTTATTTTGTCGTCTGTAAATGCTTTCAATTTGGACCAATCTGAAATATTGCTGTGTGGTAAAGAGTTGAGTGTCATTGCAACAGGATTTGATCCTCTCAAACTCCTGAACATGATTTGGGTTTGCTCATGGGGGAAAACAGCCAGTGAATTTTAGAGAATTTGCTGAGAATTACTAGTATATGAAATAGAGGTAAAAGGAGCATTATTAAATTTAAACCTTTTTCAAACAATCCAAGTTTTAACAACTCTTAGCAAGACAGCCTCTGCAAATATTGTGGGATAAAGAGAAAATTTTGGTACAATATAGCCTGTAGAAAAAACAGAAAATGTTGTTAGCCTGCATTTTTTTTTTTTCTTTTTTCCCCACACCGTTTTCTACCCTTCCAGAGAGACATTTATTGTGTTGAGTTACATGTACTTTTTCATCTGCAAATAGTTTCAAGTTAGACAAGACTAAAATGTTCTTCTCTTGTAAAGATTGGGTGTTTATTTGTTGGAGCATTTTGCACCACTTTGAACATTATTTCAGATTTTTATTCATGTCAGTGTGACAACTTATTACTGTCTTTTCTGTATTTCACCAGCACAAAGCTGGGGCTCTGCAATGTCTTGCCTAAGGACATTCCTTAACCCTTAAAGCCCTGGATTGATTGATTCTATGGTGTTTAATGCCATTTTCAACATTATTTCAGTTACATCGTGGCGGCCAGTGCACCTATCCATGCTTTCCTAGTGTTTCTTTTAGCAGTGCTTCGCACAGTATTCTTTCCAAGCCACTGGCTGCTTTTCCCACATAGCCATTGTAAAAACAATGGTCAGGGGTGAGAGAGGAATGAATCCTGTCGCAATGACTATCATCAATCGGCGGAAAGAAATGGGCCGCGCCGGGGATCGAACCAGCAACCTCCTATTCTCAAGTCCCTTACGCTACAGACTGAACTACAGGGTGCGGCTTAAAGCCCTGGAACCAACTTAAGTTGTTTTTGCAGACAAAAGTTGTGTTTGCAGACAGTGTAGATAAAGATCAGACTGCACATACATGTAACATGCAGTCTGATCTTAGATCTATACTGTCTACTACTATGAAACAAGTTTTGTCAAAATAAAGCAAAGCCACTACCGTTTTCTTACTTTCCGAGCAGGTGCGCAACCCTTTACCAGTTGGTAAAATTTTAGAAATTGTTCAAATTGGAAACAATTGCAGATGAAAAATTGGACGTGGTAGCTCAAATGAAAAGCTTTGCTTCAAGAAGAATAGTATACATTATGAGAAAAGGAAAAAATACTGGTTATCAGCAATTCTGCTATTTCCAAAATGTTTCAAAAGCATTTTTCTTTGTTAAAATGATTAAATAGTGCTTTAAATAACAACTTGGATGTTTTGGTTAACCCTTTACCACACAATTCCAACTTTTAACGACCCTGGGAAAGAAGCCTTTTGAAAACATTGTGGAAAAAGGAGAAAATGCTGGTAACCAGCATTTTCTCCTTTTCCCACTATGTTTTCTACCTTTCCTAAAACAAATTTCAGTTTTTGAGTCCCATTTATTTTGTCATCTTCAAATGCTTTCAATTTGGAAATGTCCAAAATATTGTTGTTTGGTAAAGAGTAAGGGTTGAGGGCAAGCAATAGCTTCTAACATTGCACTGTATGTATGAATATATTTTTTATTTTTTGTCCACAAATTCTTCTTGTAAGACTATTGTGATGTACATGTATTTAAAATAATAAAATAATATTACACCATATTGCCTTGCTTGTTGCATGAAACATATCTGTCTTTGTAAGAGCTGTGTAATACAGGAGAACTGTGATGCCCTAAGTGACAAAACAAAATTCAGTTGCATAAGCAAAGCAGTAGCTTAATCAGCTGTCTACCGGTATTTTGTCCAACAGCATATTTTCAAGAATTCTGCTCCATTTTCATCCTGGCCTATAATAAGGGTTTCGTTCAAGATCTAGATGAGACAGCAAAAACTTCTTGCAGTATACCAGTAATATTGAATCTACACTGCTTCTTTATAGGTATAACCCAGGTGGTGAGTAGAGGTGAATCCCTGAAACTGCAGTACATTGTTTTGAATTTTCATGACTTTACCAATCATGTAAATTTTGGAATTTGGCTACTGAAAATAAAAGTTGTTTTATCTGATTGAGACACATGTACTTTAACTTTTTACCCAATGACAAAAATTTAGACTTGTCCAAATTGAAAGCATTTGTAGACGGCAATTTAATGTGGGCCAAATGATAGAATAGGTCTTTGATAGGGGAGAAAATATTGTGGGAAAAGAAGAAAATGTTGGTTACCAGCATTTTCTCCTTTTCCTACAATGTTTTCAAAAGGCTTATTTCTCAGGGTTGTTAAAACTGGGGATTGTGTAATAAAGGGTTAACATACAATCCAGTGCTGTAATGACCCAGAGGCATAAAACTTTTGAGAACATTGTAGGAAAAGGAGAAAATGCTGCTGGTGACTAGTATTTACCTTTGATTCAACAGTTATTTCTCCTGTTTCAAATACAAATCATGTAGATCCAATACAAGCCATGTCGTCTGCAAATGGCTTCAATCTAGACAAGTCCAAAATTGTGTCATCTGCCAAAAAAAAAAAATCACCAGGATTCCATTGATATGTGCACTGACCAGATTAGGGAAAGATGATTGGGTTCTACGTTCAAATTTGTGACACCCAAGAAATTCAGCCAAATTTTTTAAAAAATGGTGCAGATTTAATTCAGCACATTGAGTTTCAGTTGCATTTCTAAAGTTATAAACACACACACACACATACACACAAATAACAAATACTTAGCCTTGTCCAACACTAAGGCATTTGTGGAAAAACAAATATTTCTCAAATAATGAAATTTGTCTGTGATACAAGAAAAATACTGTGGAAATAGGAGAAAATGTCGGCTTCCAACTTTCTCTCCTATTTCCACCATGTTTTCAAAAGCATTTTTTCAATGTCATAAAAACTAGGGATTGCTAGGTAAATGGCCAATCTCTGAATAAATATGCGTCGCGTATATCCGAGGTTCAGACTACATTCATGCACATTTAATCATTATCTGCATTCTCTGCATAGAAAATGGGTCAATCGGGTGCTGCGCAAAAATGAAAGATCATTTTCACCTCACAGGTGAACGGCGAGCGACAGTATAATTCATATATTACACACTGAGTAATAGTAAATTAGTGTGTAATATATGATTTATACTGTCGCTCGCCGTTCGCCTGTGTTTCATCTTACTACACGATATTCATTAACCCTTACAGCCCTGGAACCGACACCAAGTTGTTTTTACAGACAGTGTAGATCAAGATCAGACTGCACAAAATGTGCAGTCTGATCTTGGATCTACACTGTCTGCTATTATGTTACATTTTCAAATGGAGAAACCTTAAAATAGCAAAATTTCGGACTGTTTTTCCAGATTAAAAAGGTCCAAATCTTAATTTCAGCACTTAAAGGGTTAATCAAAAAGTGCTTACGTATCCTGTTCCAACAGTAAATGGGGAAATCAATACAGATATAGCGATAAATCTGTTTTTAACACAATAAATATAAGATGAACGTGCGGCTTACCGATTCAAGAATGCGAACTGAAATCCGCATCTGTTTTCAGACAGTTCGCTCATTCTGTATATTTACACGGAGCTTCTTGTTCAAAACAAAAGAAACAAATCCTAAAATAGACGCCCGTTTGTTCTTTGTGTGTCGCTCTTCGGCAAATTCGGTAAACGAACTTGGTTTTCTATCGAATATGATTCTCACACCGTCACACACTCGTCACAACTCGGCCGATTCCGTACCTACATCTAACCTCGTCTGTATAAGGGAGGCTTCCATTTCGAACTACCAATCACATGATCTTAAACATGGCGGCGCTCCTGTAGATCGCTTGGCAACGACATGAACAACCACTGTGAAGTTATTCACTTCTATCGATCTGTCGATGAAAGCTCCTAACGGAATTGATAAACCACGCTAAAAATTGAATGTACAAACTGTTTGCCGACTGAAATACTCTTAGAAAGATAACGATAGAAAATTTACTCATGCGTTCTTTCTAAAGAGGAGCCTTACAATTTCAATAACGGTAAAGCGGTGTGCTTCCGGAGATGTGCGAAATGTACCGTGTAGGTGCATATCAAGCTACGTGATACAGCCGAGGGATTTGATCACCGGATCACCCGAGGTATGCCGAATGACCGTCACACCGTCCTCCATTTTGTTTTTCGTTTACCTTAGCTCCTAGATATCACGTGGTGTACCTACGTCATCGTTATTGATGTAAACAAAAGTTAGAGATACCTGGTAGTATTTCTTGTAGTTTTGAAAGTAATTCTTCTGCCAGCGAATGGAACTTTGACCAATCGCACATTAAGAGAGTGTCATCGTTATATTAATCTACATAGTTTTAAATGGTATGATTAAAATTTAACTTAATTTTTTACCCCGCATTGTTTACATTTGGACTTTATTGGGACTTTAACTTTCTGACATTTATGCTATTTCAGACGCATCACTGACAAGCACAAAGAACACAAAGGAGGAATGATTTTGAAGGGAAAATCTACAAGACCTAAAATGATGGCAAAAGTGCTTGAAAAAACACAATTTACTCGTATATTTGTATACTTTAAGTGGTCCTCTGCGTTTCATGGGTCATATCCTTCCGCCAGTTACTGTGTCATAAGTATACCTACTTAAAACTCCTTGGTTGCCTTTATCGATTCGTAATCATGAAACATTCTCCGAGGCAGGAAAAATACGTGTATACAGTTTTTGATCTTTCATAATTTTCTTAGTTTTCGATACACTGACCCGAAATCTTTAGATACATATTGCTACCCAATCTGAACGGATATTCTGTCATTAATAAAGACACTGACATGCTTGACTGACTGCACTGCATGCTCAAAGCCATGCCAAAGAGAGTTAACTTATTGTCACAGAAACTTACTAGAGGCTTGATTATTGAAGGAAAAAAAATTTTTTTTTTTTTCTATTTGAATGGAAAAATTTGTTTGTCTTTTAAAAAAAGGGGCGTCCTGCATTGTTTGTTAGTGAAGAGTTCGGTTCCGACCTAATGTGTTCGAATTTTTGTGCGATTTCCTTTGTCAAGGTATTTGAGGGTTCCATGGTAGTTTGGGACGAACATGAATAAGTGAGTTGAAGTGAGATGGTGTCGTGATATAACTGAAAAAATGTCGAAGCGGCATAAAACACCATTAAATCAATTAACCATTGAAAATCCCGGACGTTATGAAAAGTTCTTTTTTGAACCTTTAATGAATATCCCCTTGTTTTTTTGGGCTAGGGGCCCTCAGACGCCTAGCCCTTCGCAATACCGCTTTTCAGAATTTTGCACAAAAGCTGCAACCACTTTTAACATCATGTATGAATATATGCAATTACGGCTTCTGATTGACTTCAAATGCAACCATCAATTTCATTGGCTGGAACAAACCTCAGTACGAATTATCTATCCGCAGTGAAAGTTTACCTAGATACCGATTTGTTACATAAGACTTTCGAACAATTTGTGTACATGCACATTATGTTGTAGTTGTTTTTTTTTTTTTTTTTTTGGACCCCCCAAATTTTCTGAATGTCCCCCAAAATTAAGATGTTTGTCTTCTTGAATCATTTCTTGGAGGTCGAATGACCCCAACATGCCAAAGTCCAGGTAAAACGTTGGACTGTCCATGAGCAAGGTGTTTCAAAGTCCAAGCATCATACTGATAAACCTAGCAAGCATTTTCATTAATGAGCAGTTGCCACATGATGACTGTAATAATACTTGAAAAGTAAAACACTTTAATCTACCAGTCTGGTTTTTAATTGAATGATTGCATTTTAATAGATTTCCTGCTGTAGTTATTGTTATATCACTGCAAATATATAGATATTTGTTCCTTTTATTCAGATCAGTAAAACTTTTTTTTCTAAGCCATTGACTGCATTCTGACATATACTTAGCTTTGGACTGCCAACAGATAGATTTTATTCCTGTTGATTGTAATTAAACATTAAATGGAACGTTGAGTTAGCACATCTTGAATAGATACTTGAAGGACTTTACCGTTTTTGAAGCTGTCATCAAATGTAAATTTCTTCCATTAACCCACAAAATCCCAAGTTTTAACAACCCAGAAACTTAAGTTTTTTGAAAATATTGTGGGAAAAGGAGAAAATGCTGATAACCATTATTTTCTCCTTTTCCCACAATGTTATCTACCCTTTCTGGTACAAAACCCATCGTTTCAGTATCATTTTATTTGTTGTCTGCAAATGCTTTGAATTTGGATCAGTCTAAAATTTTGTCGTTTGTTTAAGATTAAACTTTCCTAGATGACAAAATGTTACAGTTGTCCATATTGAAACCACTTGCAGACAACAAAATATATGTTGTGCAAAGCTTGGGAGTTTTCTTTGAAATGAAGGAAAATGTCACAAGAAAAGGAGAAAATTGTGGTCCCGGTGTTTTCCATGTTCTCCTTTTCCCATAGCCAAGCCCCCGTAGCTCAGTCGGTAGCGTACAGGACTTGAGAACAGGAGGTCGCTGGTTCGATTCCCGGCTTGGCCAGTTTCTTTCCTAGGATTGATGATAGTCATCGCGACAGGATTCATTCCTCTCTCACCGCTGACCATTGTTTCAACGATGGTTTTGTGGGAAAGCAGCCAGTGGCTTGGAAAGAATATTGTGCGGAGTACTGGTAAAAGAAACTCCAGGAAAGCATGGATAGGTGCACTGGTCGCCGTGATATAACTGAAATAATGTTGAAAACGACGTTGAACACCATACAATCAATCAATATTGGGCCCTTAAACAGATTCGTTTCTATCTTACTGCACCGTATCAAGTCTAGAATGTGGCTGTTGATGATACGCTATCATAGCAAATTCGTTTTCAGTTCGTAAGGTTCAAGGCCGTTGAACGTACTAGTATTCGTCCGAAATCTCAGGCGAAAAACGCAAAATGCTTCGGTAAACACCGCTATGGTTACACACATTTTTTACCTGAATATGTATAAACCACAGTAAAAGCTACTTAGCAGTAATTTAAGAGGGTGATTGGTTGCAAATATTTGAGCTATGCCCTGTGAAAAGGGGGCTAAATGCAAAAAGTATCGAATCATGTCAGCCAGCGCAGTCCACCCAGGCTAACCTTGGCCGAAACGTTTTGGTATAGGTCAACTTTCTACATTTTATGTCTATGTCAAGGACCAGTTTACCTCATGATTCAGACGTTAAAAATGAACTTTATGGATCAACGATCTCGTGATGACATGCTCGGAATCATGCATCAAAGAGATGCATTGAGTCCTCTTTTGCCAGAGCATGGCTCATTTTTTTTTGCATTGATCTGCGTTGTAACCACAATGATGGTCTCTTAACCCTTAATCACACAATTCCGAACTTAAAAGAAACTGACAAAGAAGAGTTTTAAAATATTGGTAAAAAAAAAAAAAAAAAAGGAGAGAGTGCTGGTAACCAGTATTTTCTCCGATTCTACAATGTTTTCCAACCTCTCCAAGACAAATTTTACCATTTGAGTTACATTTCATTTGCTGTCTGCAAATGCTTACATTTTGTACAACTCTAGAATTTGCCGCCTAATAATGAAACGACAGTTATTCAGGTCGATTTGCGGTTACACGCACATTTTTATCACTTGATATGTGCAGGAAAGAATTTAAAGGCTGTACACGATTTTAACTCTTTACCAAACAACAAAATTTTGGACTGAACAAAAGTAAAAGCATTTGCAGACGACAAATTAAACGCAGCTCAAATGATTATTTCTTCCTTTGATAGGGTAGAAAAAACTGCGGGAAAAGGAGAAAATGCTGGTTACCAGCATTTTCTCCTTTCCCCACACTGTTTTCAAAAGCCTTCTCTATCAGGGTTGTTAAAACTCGCCATCGTGTGGTAAAGAGTTAAACTACATCATAGGCACTACAATAAGAGAATTACTTTTATCCGAAGTTACTGAATTATTCCTGTTGTCATATTAAGGAAAAGGATAAGAAACAAACTGAAATACGGCCGTTTAGAGATTCGAAAAAAAAACCCACTTCTAAATAACCTCCTCTAGGGCCCTTCTTGAAGGGCCACGATGACGGGAACCGCAAAGGACTTCTGGAAATATAACCCTTTACCGGACGAAAAGATTTAGACTAGTCCAGGCTGAAAGCATTTGCCCACCAGAAATTCAGTGTGGCGCAAAAGACAGAGTTTGTTACGGTAGATAAAATATGAGAATAAAAGAAAATTGTGGTTACTAGAATTTTCTCGATTTCCAGCAATCTTTTTAAAAGGTTTGTTCCTCAGGGATATCCTTAATAAGAGAACTGAAACTTTTCAAATAAAAACTCAGATTGTGCTATTTCAAAGGTATTTTGGGAGAAAAGTGTGTTCTCATCGGACAGTGTAGATCTAAGATCAGATTGCACGTTCCGTGCAGTCTGATCTTGATCCACACTGTCCGCAAAAGGTCCTTGAGTCGCGCTTAGCAACCTAAGGTTTAATATAATACGCCATTGTTTTGAAAAAAAAAATTAAACCCATATACTCGTGCATGTAGATAACAGAACAACAAAGTGTTGGTAAAATAAAGACTTTAATATTACTCTGTAGATATAAATGGCTACATTTTTACATTTATGTTGATAATGTGTATTTATATATAGACACAAAAAAAATGTTTAACCTTTTACCAGACGACAAAATTTTAGCCATGTCCAAATTGAAAGCATTTGCAGACGACACTTTAAATGTGGCTCAAATGGTGCAATTTTTCTTTGATGGGGTAGAAAACATTGTGGGAAAAGTTACTAGCATTTTCTCCTTTTCCCACAATGTCTTCAAAAGGCTTCTTTTCCAGGGGCGTCAAAAGGCGGCATTGTGCGGTAAAGGTTTAAAGTGGATCTCATTCGTCCGCTGAAATACAAACCATTGGAACTCATGAACGATTTTTATCCTATAGAATCATGCACAATTTACAGATAAACGATCAGACTGCACGATTTGTTTTGTGCAGTCTGATCTTGGATGTATGTCGTCCGCAATAGTCCCTGTTTTTGCCCATGGGAATGAAAGTGTTAAATGCATGTTGTATAGGTATACTACTCTACCGGAAATAATTCGGTTTAGCCCTTACCGAATGACACACTATCGCACTTATATTATATTGACAGATACGCTAGCTCAGTCGTATTATATTTACAGTCACACTATCACCGGTATACTATATTTACAGATTTTCCGCATACATACATGTAATTTTACATAATACATCAATTAAGCATGTGCGTCCTTTACATACATCAACCCTCTACCATACAATTCTCTATTTTATGAACCTGATACAGAAGTCTGTAGAAAACAATGTGGGAGAAAATTACTGATAAACAGCATTTTTTTTTTTTCTCCTTCGATGTTTTCGACCCTTTGAATTTAAAATTTCACTATTAGAGACAACTTCAGTTTGTCTTCTGTGAACGCTTTGAATTTGGGTAAGACTATAATCTTATCGTCTGGTAAAAGGTTAAAAGATATACATTTGAAAGTCAATCTCAAAAAAAGAAATGATACATTTTTCATATCTTGCTGACTTCGAAAGAAACTATATAGTACTATTCAAAAACCATTCAAAATATTCGTCTAGCCTAGTTCCCCGAAATGACCTCAATTCTTTATCACACAATCCGGAATGTTTACGACTCTGAAGAATGAATGCTTTTGAAAATATTGTGGGAAAAGGATAACTACTGACTTCTTATCTCACATGCATCAGAGGTGAAAGGCGAAAAATCGCCGGAAAGAGAGTTTGCCGCAACCGGGTATCGAACCCGCAACCACCAGGCTACGAGTAAGATACGCTAACCACTGAGCTACCCGGCCGGGCTCTTCATAGCTGAACAGAAAATATTTTATCGTGACTTGTACAAAGTACATCGTGAGCTGCACATACAACATGAGCCATGCTCTGTGAAAAGGGGGCTTAATGCATCTGCGAAAAGTATCGACCCAGGTCAGCCTGCGCAGTCCGCGAAGGCTGACATGGGCCGAAACTCTTTTGCTATCAATTTTCTGTATGTCGAAGGATCAGTGTACCTCATGTATGCGTTTATATATTGCGTTTTTTTTTTTCTTTTTGTAAACTTGTAAGAAACCGATAAAAAAAGTTACAGCAGTTGTCGTTAAATCAAACCGCAAAATATTTTTAACTTTGTAGCACACAACCTTGTGTAATAAAGAGAAGGGATTTGGAAACATTGTCAGAAAAGGAAGAAATGCTGGAAACCAGTATTTTGTCCTTTTCTCGCAATGTTTTCCGTCCTGTCACTATATAAGCAACATTTAGTTTGCCGTCTGCAAATGCTAGTAATTTGTCCAGTCAAGAACTATATCGTTTGGTAAAGATTTAAAACGATAGACGAAGGTCAAGTTCCAGATACAATACATTTGAGCCACACTTTGGCAAAAGGGGGCTTAATGCATCTCCTTGATCCACGATACAAATCAAGCCACCTCATAATTTTGGATTCATAATAGCCACTTTTTTTTAAACATTCGACTTAATCATGTGGAAGACTGGTCCTTGGAGTGCGCAGGCTGACCTGGGTCGATGCTTTTTTGCAGACGCGTGAAGCTCCCATTTCACAGAGCATGGCTCCTTTAAATTAATAATAACAATTAACCTCTTCTCAATTTACCTTTTACCAAACAGCCTCGTATTAAAACAAGTTTCAAGATTCATGTTTTATGTACTAGTATTTAACCCTTATCCTACTAACTAACTTAGATGAAACTTTCAAGCTGATGGCAAAAAAAAAAAAAACATTATGTCGATATTTCAAAGTTATGGAGGGTGGGGAAATATCTCCTTATCAGACAGTGTAGACCAAGATCAGACTGCACGTTCTGTGCAGTCTGATCTTGATCTACACTGTCCGCAAAAGGTCCGTGGGTCGCGATCAGCGGCCTAAGGTTTAAATAATCCAGAGGATCTCAGACTTGAGTGGCAAAGCAAGGCACATACAGGTATGAATGGCAACAATACAGAATATAAATAGAAAAATATATCGGGCAATGTGATAAAACGCGATAAATTAGTAAATACGGAACAGTGATAAAAGTGAATACTTGAACTCAGCACGCATGCTAGGTGTTATCCATGTCGGATTTTTTGTTTGTCGGTTGTTTCGCTGTTTTAAGGATAATGGAGATGTTAAACATGATATATACAATCGACCCGAGATTCCTAAGATTGAAACAAAAAAATGTTTCATTCGCCCGATTTCTAAATATAATTATCCTTTTTCACGAAATATACAACAGTTTGACATAACTAGAACAATTCAATAATAGTCTGACTCAACTTTGACACTCAGGAGAAAACTGTTATCCTTGACAACTTGTTGTATTTCACTCAAGTTGAGGAACTGCTCGATCCAGAAGGGGCCGGTGCCATCCAGAGAGAGTTGCGGATATAAGGCAACTGGAGGAGTAAACTCAACACCAATCGAACCTGCGACGTTCCCATTCTCAATTCCGTAAATTCGGATCGACATTTTTTTCGAGAAAGGACGTTGGTCCCGCGGCCCAGCTTTAACATGCAATCCAAACTGTAAGCAAAATCCACGATCAGATAGAACTATTCCGTAGTATATTTGCAGCTTGAAGGAATCGGAACCGTAAGGGCCGGTGTAGAAATAGAGGGACTTCCGAATACTGAATCCGGACCTGCGGGCCTCGTTGATGAGGTCATCAAGGGAATTTACAAGCTGAACCAGTTTCCCGTTCTCGTTGCATTCTTCTTGGCTTGCAACTTCGAGCTCAAGCTCAGAAATTTTCTTATCCTGTTCCTCCTTCTTCATTTTTAGGGTTTCTATAACCGCCATCTGCTGCAAAAGGGTATCTAGATCAGCGTTGGATTGCTGTTGTGCATGGTCGACGGCCATTTGAACATACGGAAGCAGGTCACGTAGCCTCATTGCCTCATTCGTGCTAGCGGTCAACAATGCGTTCATTCTGTCTAATCTTGCTCCGGTGTCAGTCTCCCTTAAAAGCAGCCTTAACCAGTCCGTAATCTGCATAGTAGGCGGTTCGTCTCCTGAAAAGAAGCAAATTGCGTAGAAATCAGAGTAATTATGTAAGACAGTGACTTTGTATTAGGATAGTGTATTTCATCTAAAATCATTTCTGCGCAAATATATAAACGAGGCATGTTTCGGCCACTTAATATACAAGCCACCGAAACTTGGACAAATTTTATCTTGCAGATTTAATTAGACAAACGGATGGTACAGATCAAGATCTGGCTGCACGATTTGCCATTCTTATCTCGATCTGTAGATGCTGTTCGCAAGAGCCCCCCCCCCCCCCATCTCCCATAGTTTTCGATTTTACCACTGAAAGTCTTTAAAAAGAACCATAGTCACCTACCAGTCTTAACCATTCATAGTATTCTTCCTATGAACTTGAATATAATTGGCCAAAACTTTGTTTTTGCAACTCGCTATTATTTCAAAAGAAGATGCTATTTACAGATGAAACAAAATACCCCCCCCCCCCAAAAAAAAAAAAAAAACCGTTAAAATACTTGTATATAATTAAGTGTAAATAGCCAATTCTATCTAGGTTCTTTTTTGGCTATTCATATTTAAAATGGAAGTTTAATTTATAAATGTTTTGACCTGTCCTGTCATGTCTAACTATTAATTTCTATTTCAACAGTTATCTAAGTATGAACAAAACACAGCGTGGTTTTAAACAGCTTCTACGTAAAACGTTAAAGTAAAATAAGACTGGCCAGTTGTCATAAAAACAGACAATACTGGTGGGTTGAAAAGTAAGATTTCTTTATTTCATGCTTTTCGGTAGTTTATCGGAAAATAATGGTGGATTATGGTTTGATAATTTCACCGTTTCGACAGGTGGAATGTACCGATTGATAACGCAACAGTACGGAACTACATGTACTTAGATTCTTGCACCATGTTTATAACATCTCCCTATAAAACCCATCAGATCTATTTCAGACAGTAATTAAATCGCGTAATTAAAAAAAAAAAAAAAAAATCCCATCCTTTTGAATATTCAAGAAAAAAATGTCACTGTGAAAATAGATTTTTGTCTATTTTAGATAATTCACTGAACGTGATAGTTTCTCAAATTGATTAAAACACAATGGAAAATAAACGGAAATTCAATCAATCGATACTAGCCCAATACTCTTGGTTGTAGAGCATCAGGCTTTTGAAAAGAAATCGATACCGCGAGGTGCCTATTAACACCATAGAAAATGACCCATAGAAAATGACTATGATAGGGGATAGTCGTTTTCTTGTACTAATTGGTAATTTTGTATTATTAACTGTTATCCAAGAACCTGTAACGGTATGTCTACATGTATTTTCAGACACATCATTATTAGACGCAGGTGCTTCTTTTCCTCTACCTTTTACGCCGTCTATTTATTTCTGAAAGATATTTCTTGTTTTCTTTAAATCTGAATGTAGAATTATGCTAATTCCTTTGAATCTTGAAGGATCAAACTGCACTTCGTCCTGTGTTTGGTTATTGTTAGCATTTACATAAGTAATTGAGCCACGCTCTGGCAAAAGGTGGCTTAATGCAACTTTGTAATGCATTGTACCAATCAAGCCATCACATAATTATTCTCTATTGCTTAATTTCAAAATAACTTTGCAAAAAAGTTAACTACATCAAGACGACATGTCGTACGCAGGAAATATGCCCATAGGTTGAAGGTCATGCCAACAGCAAGGTCAACTCGTTTTTGAGGGGTAGTGTTCGTATCCGACCTGTAACCTTTTTAATCGTGAATGAATTAAAGATTAAATTTGGAGAGCGCGCAAGCTCCGTGTCAGTAGGTCAAAGGTCAAGGTCACAGCAAGGCCAAATATATTTTAAAAGAGAATTTTTGGACGGTCCGGCCTGTAACTATCTTAATTAGGAATGAATTTTTATACAACTGTGTAGAATTATCAACCAGAAAGGGAAAATGTGTCACGCACAAGAAAGATGTCCGTAGGTCAAAGGTCAAGGTAACAGCAAGATTAAATGTTTGTTTTCGTGTCCGGGGCATAACTCTTTTCCATATTACTTAATATCGAAATAACTTTGCTCTAGTGTTAATCTTATCCAGACTTTGTGACATGCGCAGGTCTTGTCCATAGGATAAAGGTCAAGGTCACTGCAAGGTCAAATATGTTTTTAGGTGGCAATGTTTGTGTCCGGCCCGTTACTTTTTTTACTTTTATAATTATATGTACTTTTTTTTATAATTATAAGTATAGCTTTACAGAATTGTCAACAATGTATAAACAATGCAGTGCGCGCAAAAACCTTGCCCCGTGCTTATAAAACTTTCTTGAGCACAATCTCATGCTCAGGGCGCGGTTTCTTGCTCAACGCAGGGCGCGGTTTCTTGCTCAGCGCTGAGTCCGACTCAGGATTTTGTGCTTATAAAGAATCCTGAGCTTGACATCGTACTCACCTGAGCATGAAACTCAAACTCTGCTGAGTATGGTCTGAACCAGACTCAAGAGAGTTTGCCCTACATTGTATTCCGTGATAATGAATGCCGCCGCATAGCTTAGCCTCTGTAGAAGACAGATTCGCTATGAAAGGATGCAAAAACCGCGCTGTTTCGAAGATCGAAGCTACCCCTTTGGAGTTTTGTACACGTGACGGTAGAGAATTTGAACGATATCGGTTTAGAATAGGGACGGCATAGTTTTATCATTGGCTTGCTCAAAACTGGCGCACCTGCGATTTATAAGGAAAAATAAATTATGTCCCTCCTAAAGTTGATTGGTTGTCATGTAATCAGTACTATTAAGGCTGGTGGCTACTTCTGTTATCAATACATTTTAAGGTGGATGGCTTCTTATCTGAGAAAGTACTACCGAAGCTAGTGTATGCAGTGATTTCGTTAAAACTGCTAAAATCTTCCATAATTTTTCTCCCAAAATCACTTTTTTGCTCAGGGCTAGAATTCATTTTTTTCCTTGCAGGATCCGGCAAACTAGCTTGATCGACATCAACCATCACTGCTCTTAGGTTTGTTTGTATCTTCTTAAGCTTTGTGACAGTGTAGATCAAGACTGAACTGCACAAAACAGGAAGTCTGATCTTTGATCCAGTCAGTGCGTTTTAACACTTTACCTTACAATCCCTAGTTTCAACGACCTCAAGTTAAGGGCTCTGAAAACCCTGCGAGAAAAGGAGAAAATGCTGGTAAGCAGCATTTTCTGCTCTTTTCACAATGTTTTTTACCCCTTCAAAGGCATATCTCATAATCTGTGCTGCATTGAATTATCTATCTACAAACGAGCCATGCTCTGGCAAAAGAAGGCTTAATGCATCTACGTGATCCTTGATACCAATCAATCCATCACATAATCATGGATCCATAATAACCTCTTTTTGTAACAAACGACTTAACCCTTTCCCAACGACAAATTTTGGACTGGTCCAAATTGCAAGAGTTTGCAGACAACAATTTTAAATTTGATGAAAATGGCAGAAAGGTCTCAAAAAGGGTAGAAAACACTGTGGGAAAAGGAAAAATTGCTCGTATCAGTTGTCAACACCTTCCGATTAGAACATGCTATTTTTGTGTGCAGGACGATTCGACCCAATGCAAACAGTGGAGAAGATTTCGAGATTCTGTCTTATTTTTGCCCATTTACGTACCTTTCCTTGTTTGCTTTTATATAATTCGGATATTTTCCTATTTCTTATGATACTACACGTCGGGGAAAACCGGGTAAATTCGGACAAACGTATAAATCCGGACGGTTGTCTAAAATCCACGTTTTATTATTATTATTTTTTTTTACGAAAAGCAGAACCAATTCCTTAAACTATCACCTCTTTGAAATGGACTTTCTGTCTTTTTAAAGGAATTCCATAAAGTAATTACGTCACGAAGATGGTGACTTAGTTTGAGTTTCTTAAAGTCATCCATATCTTGTAGGACAGAGGAGACTATCTGTCTTACACACAAGACTCCGGAATAATTGTAGTAATTAGAACTTCGATCTCTATACGAACAACTTATCCCCGTTCCCTACATGTAGTTGTGGATACATCGTTGAAGATGGCGAACACTTTCTCTTTCAGTGTCCTAATTTCACTGAACCGCGTATAAAATTGTTTCGAGAATTACGCCGTTTCCACCCACTTTCTTTACAGCTCCTACTGTTTGGTTCTGACAACCTGGATTATGGTGAAAATTCATTTATATTTAACTCTGTTCAAAATTTTATAAGGGATACAAAGAGGTTTGGTAAATAGTTTGCTTAGCAGCACCAAATCCGATCTGCCCTCTTACCGACTGACACTAAGATTTTCTTTTACTACCACCCTTTTGATGTTGTTTTCCCTCCTATTTAAGTGAATGTTATTATTGATATTCACAACATTCTCTTAATGTGTTCGGTTTATTTATTGTCGTTAAAAAATCTTCTCTATAGCTGGAACAAAACTGTCTTCAATCATATTCTGTTAAAATACTTATATTTATGATATTCTCCTCTTTTTTCTTTCCTTTGAAGACTGAATACTATGCATGTTCAATAAGGGGATGGCTGAATCTAAGTTGTGAGAACTTGTGATCAAACCCTTTTGTCTAATTTGTATTGTATGCAAAAATTATTTTATGTAAGAATTTGTAAATAATGACAATAAAATATATTTGAACTTAGTCATCCACCCACGCGTTCGTTTTGACAGTTGGGTGACTTCAAAACAAGGTGGATTCATGCAGGTCCCGTTCTCGAACCAATAAAAGGTAAAGTATGAAGGAAAACAATTATAGAACTGATGTTTGTTGACAGATGAATTAATAAGCAACACGATTATAACAATTTTAACTACTTTAAGACAGAAAAAAAAAATGAGAAAATAAGGACATAAGTTGTCCGAGTTTCCTCCACTATTTTTCAGATGTGGTATAAATTCGGACTGGCAGCAATCAACGTATAAACTGGGATAAACCGATAGCTAATGCTAGGGTTTATTCCGATCGGTCCTTCCAAAAAACCATATTGCTGTAAATATAACAAAACTCGTTGTCTGGAAAACGGTTGATAAAGGTTCGTTGTAGTTTTGTTAAGTTGTTAAAGAAACTCCTGGGAATAACAAACAAGTGGATTTAGTAACAATCATCCTTATCAATAGATTTTATGTCAGTGACCAACTGATTAGCAAAGAATATTATGCAGATTGATGAATCTCATCTCCGAAAATCTATAATTGATGATTTAGATTTTTAAACAAAAGTTCAAGCTGTCCGAATTTTACCCTGCGATAACTAACTTGTCCGGGTTTCCCCTCTTCTGTGCCCGTATTTTTCCTATCGCGTCCGAATTTACCCGTTTTGCAGTAGGTTGAAAAAAAAAAAACGCTCTTTCTCAACATCTTGGCTCATATTTCATTAGACATTTTGCGAATAAAATGCAAGTAAAATGATAGCCCGATTGAGTAACGATGGACTTGCGTCAGAGTTCCTACCGCATAATTGAACCTCCGCAAAGGTGCTGCAAAAACCGTCCGAATTTACCCGGCTTTCCCCTTCATGTACGTACATATACGTACATTTAGGCCTGACTGGATTGGCTGTTTATAAAACAATTATGTTTGAAATATAAACTAAAGGTATAGTCTGTATTATGTAGCTATGCGTGTTTTTGTTCATATTTGATCTTTGACAATGTCCAAGTTTTGTTTTAAAAAATAAACAGTAGTGACAATGCGTCAGCATACCACAACATCTGCTTATGACAGAATCTTCATTTCAAGCCTTTCTCAATTTTAAGTCTATTAAATGCCCAAAGAAATACTTGAATGAGTGACTGCTGACTGCAACTAAGGTTCATATCAAGGGGGACAGGGTTTTGATAAATAATAACGAAGTTCGGTAAGAACGATATCTATGGAAGGTTAATTGATTTAAATTGTAGAAAATGGATAGAGATACTGCAGAACGGCGTTTATCACATCTTTACCTGGCTTTCATCACCAGCAACTGTCTCCAATCACGGAACAAACCCTAATCAGTGACAACTTCTTAAAAAAGTGGGTGGGGGGGAGGTTCCTTGGAAATATTTAAAAAATGAAATAGTAGAAATAATGATAGTGAAGTACTTAAAGTATGCTTAACTTCTATTATGTAATTTATTGTTTCACGGAAACCTCAAACCATTTACTATACATATATATCATTTACACTAAACGTGCAACTTCCCGAACCTATATATGCCATAAATCTTGACATGTTATGCATAATCATACTTGAGCAACGTAACTGCACCGAATCTTCTCATTTTCGGGAAGAATTTTCAGAATATATGGGCCGTATATTCTCTGAAAACGTGGTCGGCCATGGGTCGAATCTTCTTGGGGCCCAATCTGCTGGTATCGGCTATTTTTAGTAGTTTGGTCGCTTACGTTCACGAAGTTTTAAGTGCGTACTGTGCTCAGCTGAGAACGTTCTCAAGCTCAGGTTTTGTGCTGAGCATGAGATCGTACTCGATATTTCTTTATAAGCACGGGGCCTTATCCATGGGTAAAAAGTCAAGTTCAAGGCAACGTCAGAAGTGTTTTTAAGTGTTGTGTCCATAGTCAGTGTTCATGTTCACAGCTCACAGGAAATGGTTACCATTTTCGGGGACCTCAGTCACTTCTCAGTGACACATCTTGTTTGATTGAATACCTCACAAATAGCATTTATAATTAATTATTAAGTAAATTAAAGATCAATTTACAGGTGAGCCATGCTCTGGCATAAAGGTTGAATGCATGTCCGTGATGCATTTTTCCACTTTAAGCTGATAAGGACAGATACTAAACTTTGGTCTTTTCCAAAAGGCCCAGAAGTGATACCACGCAAGTCATTGTAGAATTATAGATCCCTAAAATCCATTTTGTCTAACAACCGGCTGAATCCAGAGGTAGTATTACCCTCTGACATGCAGAAGATTTACAAATAGGATAAAAATCATCCATTGTCAGCCTGCGCAGACTGCGCGGATTGCGCCGGCTGTCAATGGTTTCTACTTTTTGCAGATGCATAAAATACCCCTTTTCACAGAGCATGACTCAGGTGTTTTGGCGCCTGGTGGATGTATAAAAGAAACAATAATGCTGCAAAAGAAACAACTGATACTCTTTGCCCGTTCAATTCGGAATCCTCATTGTAAAATTCTTTTTTTTTTTCCCAACCCCTGATGCTGAGTTAATAACATTGTACACACTTGAAATGAAGCGGCGTTTTAAGTGGTTTATTTTAACATTGATCAACGAACCATTTAGAACACTGTTATTATTTTACTTTCATACAGCCCCCCCCCCTTACAAAACAGAAAATAAATTTTCTTTAAGAACACACATCTTTCATCATCTTCTAACATACATTTCTCTCCTTCTTTGTCGCCCGGCCGGGTAGCTCAGTGGTAAGCGTAGCTGACTCGTGACATGTGGGTTCGATACCCGGTTGCGGCAAACTATCTCCTTCGGCGATTCTTTTTCCTCTCACTCTGATGCATGTGAAAAAGCAGGCAATGGCTTGGAAAGAAAGTTGTGTCAGCACTGATATAAGAAAGCCCGGAAAAACAAGCGTAGAGGATTTATTTACTGAAATTAATAAAGAGGGTTAAAATTTATGAATGCTATAAGCCATCCCAGTCGCAGTCATAACTAGCAGATGAAAAGACATTGCGTAAAGCATTATTGTACCAATTAAACATTGGTCTATAATCGCTAAGTCAAGTTGCAATCATTACCCTAGGTGTACACTTTTTGTGGCATTTGTCGAAGACAATGCCACCTATGAGTTCAATACGGCATTCAGAAAATCATGTATTGTAGTTTGTGCAAAACCGAAGGAAGTAAACATAATTAAACTCAAATTTTCTAAGACAAATAAGAGTTTCGATTGCACTCAGATATGAAAATGAAAATGGCGTATTAAAATAAATTGGATTAGGCCATCGATCATGGAGATACTTCTTTTTTTATCGAAAATAGCTTGATCCGCTATGGTATCCTATTGGCGTAATGATATACACAATCTTTGTTTCCTGACCACCCGATTCCGTGCTTGATCATCCCAAACCAGTTCGTTCCTGGGCTTATTCGTCCCTGGGCTTGTTCGCCTGGGCTTGTTCGTCCCACAAGATTGCACGCTCCTCTGTTGGATTGTGCATGACTATACATTTATAGCGGGTTAGCTTTCAAGCGCATATTTTGAACAATTTCTATGGTCTATTTTTCAAATTAATAATTCCACACAATGGCTCCCTAGACAAATGCCACACCAGTGCTTTTATCGCTTTGATTCCTTTTGGACCCACTGGTTGCAAATCTAGACTCTTGGATCTTTTGCAGGCAGAACAGAACACGATCAGACGGCGCAAAACGTTCTGCAGTCTAATATTGGATCTAAACCGTTTGATATCATACATTTTACATTGTAAAAACAAATCTGAAATCGCAGTAATTTGGCGTATGCTCCGGGCTTTAGATGTTCTCTTCATTGAGCACTTCGTGGGTTAACCGTTTACCACACAATCCCGAGTTATAACGGCCTTAGGAAAATGGCATTTGAAAACATTGTGGGATAACACATTCTTTTCTACCCTTCCACAGACAAATTTTAGGTTTTGAGTTATATTGAAGTTGTCATCTGCAATTGCTTTCAATTTGGACTCCGTCTCTTTTAATAGGTTCATTCAAAACCGTAACTCAGTATAAGTAAATTTGATAAAACAGTTTTTTTTCTGAAACCATTTTGTGGAATTTCAATGAGAAAAGGGTAAACCTTTTACCACACAATCCCAAGTTGTATCGACCCTGGAGAACTAAGCTTTTGAAAATAATATGGGGAAAGAAGAAAATGCTGGTAACCGGCATTTTTTTCTTCCACCCCCCCCCCCCCCCCCCAATGTTTTCTAAACTTCCAAAGAAAAAAAACTAACAATCGGTGGAGGCGAATTTATTATGTCGTCTTTAAACGCTTTCAATTTCGACAAGTCGAACATTTTGTCGTTTGGTAAAGAGTTAATAGAGAAACTTAACATACAAATGAGGTACGGCTGAATTGATTGATTGATTGATTAATTGATTGGTTGATTGATTGATTGATTGATTGATTGATTGGTTTGGTTTGGTTTGGTTTGATTTGATTTGACCGACCGACCGACCGACCGATCGATTGTTTTTTACGCCACTTTCAACGTTATTTCAGTCATTCTCACGACGATAGCTCATATATTCATGTATTTACTCGCTTTCACCTGTAATAGGCTGGAGCTTTGAGATATCTTGTATCTTATCAGGAAAGTGAGATCGGTCGTAATCTGTGCAACCTTGCAACCACCAGGGCAAAATTTGACATGAAGATACAATAATGATTATAGTTTTATAAAAATAAAGATGACATGAGATACAGTCATACAAAATGAAACGGGCTGAAAACGAGTACAGATGTTATCCTTGAATTGGGGATTTTATGGCTGAACCAATTAGATTTCTAACAGAGAAATGGGGAGTATTTACTAGGGACAGTCTGCACTTTAAACCGCTAGGCTCAGCAGTGCAGTTGGTAGTGCACAGGATTTTATACCAGGTGGTCGCTGGGTCGAATCTCCAGCTCGGCAAATTTCTTTCTGGGGATTGGTGATAGTCTTTGCGAAAGGAGGTTAAGTATTTTTCAATTGTAAGGTTAGTTTGAACTTTTGCAAACCCGAGATTCTAGTTTACAAACATTTAAAACAAGGAAAAGTTACGCGGATCAAAAGTTAACTTACGTCCACCGACTGACTGCTGTTGGGATGGGGTTTCTCTCGCTTCTGCCATAATCTTTGAATGGTTTGCCTTTTGGTATCTATAATAATGAAAAATCATACAATAGTATGCCAGGCCAAAACAACAGACTGAGTCATGAGGTAGTATGTACCTTGGACATGCAGAAAAGTGACCAGTTGCAAAAAGTTTCGACCCCTGTCAGCATGTCAGCCAGCGCGGATTGCGCATTATTCTAGAAGCAAAAGCATAATATGGCAGGAAAATGATTTTTAACAGTCCCCGATAATAGTGCCGGCAAAATATGTGCAGTTTGATCTTGTATCTGCATCGTGCCCGAAATATTTTCACACTGACATAAGTGTTTCATCATTGTAGTGGAATTTTAGTTTCAGTCGTCAAAAATGAATAAATAAAAGGCAGAGGCTATTTACAATTAACTGTCAATAGCCAATTCTACGTTTTTTGGCTATTTACAGTTAACTGTAAAAAAATAAATTTACCTATTTTGGTTTTTTACAGTTAAACTGGGTTTTAATGCTGTAATATGCAATATGAGTTACAATTTCAACTATCTTTTTGAGAATCGGATCTACATAGCGACATTAATTTTTTCCCGGGTTAAAATGAGCATCGAGGTCTGATCCTTTGTATTGTTTTACTTTCAACACACAGAGTCATGTTTAAAAATCGAGCAAATATATTTCATAACTAAGATGAATACCTTTTGAAAAGCTCACTGAATTTTCATATTACGCAGAAAACTTTGCCTTGGTTTTGGTGTCGCAAATTGTTGGTTTTGTCTACCATGATATGTATAAAAAATCAACACTTATCCATGATGATTATTCTTATGGCAGATTTTTTCTCCTTTTTCAAATTAGCGTGCTGGATTTTTTTTTTTTCAAATGAAGTAATCATTAAGACTATTACAACTGTTGCTGATAGCACACAGTTAAAGTTTGGGCTTTCAAAGCCATATGTTTGTTACTTTGTATTCTAACATGAATTTCCATATAGTTCAAATTTAATTCCTAAATGTTTTATTCATGTTTTTTCTCTGTTATGTCCTGTCAAATAACTGATGCATCATTTCAGTAAAGTATGAACAAAACATAGTTGGCTAAAAGTTTCGTGGTCAACTGTTGAAGTAAATTACGACTGGTAAATTGTCATAGAAACGGACAATACTGGTGAGCCTCTGAAATTTCATTTTGTGCCACTGAAATAAGAAATTGTGACATAAAATTGTTACATTTCAACTCATGAACGATTTATTCCGATTCAAACTTGCGACCCGGATACATGTATGTGAGACAGTGAAATTATCTATACATAATGTCTTGTTGTATGTTAATTTAAGCCAAATTATCCATTTTTCACTGTCAATAGCCAAAAAACGTAGAATTGGCTATCATATTACAGTTAACTGTAAATAGCCAAAAAAGTTAAAATGGCTATTTACAGTTAACTGTAAATAGCCAATTCTACGTTTTTTTGACTATTGACAGTTAACTGTAAATAGCCATTTTAACGTTTTTTGGCTATTTACAGTTAACTGTAAATAGCCAAAAAACGTAAAATCGGCTATTTACAGTTAACTGTAAATAGCCATTTTAACTTTTTTGGCTATTGACAGTTAACTGTAAATAGCCATTTTAACGTTTTTTGGCTATTTACAGTCAACTGTAAATAGCAAATTCTACGTTTTTTGGCTATTGACAGTTAAAATTGATTTAATAAACCCGAGTTAACATACCAAATGACCTTGACAAACACAATATTTTAGTCTCACAACTTCCAGGAAATCATGAATCAATATTTTCTACCACGGTTGTGTGCACATTGTAACTTTTGATGATTGTATTCTAGAGCAGTAAGTCTCTGAGTCTTTGGGTCAGGTTTAGCGCCATGTTTTAGAAGATTGTTTGAACGTTTATGGTCATGTAATGTTTTGAGAACAAAGAAGTTCAGTATATCAGAATTTTGTTCAATTTTGTAAAGATAATGGAGTTGTTTATTAACATGCATACACCAGGGCACTTGAAATATACTATATGTAGGGGAAAAAAAGAAATGTCAGCCTGGAACCATGAGATTCACAGAAACCATCTTGAAACTGTAAGTCGTCTGTGAATTCAAGCTGAACAACATTGAATGAGATATTGCAAGCAGTGGACGAGGTAGTTGGTCCATGGTTCGCAAGTTTTCCAAAACTGCATGCTGTTCGCATGAGAAAGACCATGAGGTACATGAAGTTGATGGGACACCAGCCCGTTCTTCAAAACTAATTCATACGGTTGGCTGGGGTTTTGTTTTTGCTGTTTTTGTTTTTAAAAAGAAAGTACATGTCTTTCTTATTTATCTCTCTTTTTTATCATATTGATCCGCTTGGTGGCTGTAAAAATGCAACCGACAGACCGGTACCTTTAACTCAGCGGCCAGATTTAAATGATTTAACTCCCTAACTCTTGCAGATGATGCCACTTTTTAAACGAAATTTTGAATGGGCATAGTTATTCTTTCGCTTGACCGATTTCTTGTGTGCTCAACCATAATTTATCTTGAGTATCCCTCGGTAACTAGATGTTTTATAAGCCGTCTGCAGTAAATTTGCCTCAGGAAGAAATAGATAAAACTGAAATTCTCATCAAATATTGAGAAGCCATGAATTGTGATTTTTCACGGGAAAATCTGATCGTACCGGTATGTGTGGATCTAATATCCTAGGGTGGCTCGGTGCGGTCTGATCCTCATCTACAAGGTACTTAAAAGCGCATTGACTTGTGCCTATCAGTCTAAGAGTTCACACAGAGGCTGATAGTTTACCAGACTGTATGATAACATAACATTGTAGTTCTTCTAGTGCAATCTCAAGTTTCTCTATATTCATCCTCTGAGTTGATCAACTTTTATAATTGTGTCCATGTATAAACATACTAAAGAGCACTCAACCATTATGTCTTTAAATTCTCAACTCAACTGAATTTATCTACCATGACATAGTTAAAACATACATGTGTTGATAGCCAAATACATAGTACAATACTATTGCAGTTGTACGGTGGGAGACAAATTAATGATACGTAGGAGTACCTAACATCTACTAAAAAATAAAATGTTATTATTAAAGAGGAACCAAGAAAACTTGTCAAGTTTCTTGTGAAATCCTGAATTAAAGGGCGAAAAAATATCACTATAAATACATTTTTAGCGGTACAAAAACATTTTTGGTTTATACCTGCAGATGTATTTATAAAAAAGATCACTGAGTACAAATATACACGTTTGAAATAATACATTTGATAACATACATAAATTATATTTCCATTGCGTACTTTCTTTTCCATTGCGCCCATTGCTCCATTAATATTTCCGTTGCGTACTTTAGGCCCACCCGTGCAGGTTCCATGAAAATCCAATTACAAATGCTGACTTTAGCGCGTAAACAAGAAATGTACATTTTGAACTTAAAATGGCTACTTTTCCCATACTGATTGTCAGATTTTTTTTTCAAAATCAATAGGGTTCAGGCTATTGATGAGATAAGCAAACTGTGCAACTTTCACGAAAATCTGACCACAAACGTAGACTAAAACACATAAACAAGAAAAGGAAATGTTGAACTTTAAATGGCTACTTTTCCTACACTGATTGTCAGATTTTTTTTCAAAATCAATAGGGTAAAAGCTTTTGCTGAGATAAACAATCTGTGCAACTTTCACAAAATTCCGACCACAGCTGCAGACTTTATCACGTAAACAAGAAATTTAAATGTTGAACTTTAAATGGCTACTTTTCCTACAGTGATTTTCAGATTTTTTTCAAAATCAATAGGTTCAAGTTATTGATGAGATAAACAATCTGTGCAAGTTTCACGAAAATCAGATCCTAACTGCAGACTTAATTGTGTAAACAAGAAATTGAAATGTTGAATTTTAAATGGCTGCTTTTCCTACTCCGATTGTCATATTTTTTCAAAATCAATAGGGTTAAAGCTATTGATGAGATAAACAAACTGTGCAAGTTTCACGAAAATCCGATCACAACTGCAGACTTTATCGCGTAAACAAGAAATTGAAATTTTGAACTTTAATAGGCTGCTTTTCCTACATTGATTGTCAGATTTTTTTTCAAAATCAATAGGGTTAAAGCTTTTGATGAGATAAACAAACTATGCAAGTTTCACGAAACTCCGATCACAAGTGCAGACTTTATCGCGTAAACAAGAAATTGAAATTTTGAAGTTAAAATGGCTACTTTTCCTACACTGATTGTCAGATTTTTTTTTCCAAAATCAATAGAGTTGAAGCTATTGATAAGATAAACAAACTGTGCAAGTTTCACGAAAATCCGACCGCAAATGCGGACTTTATCGCGTTAACAAGAAAAAGACTAACGGACGGACAGACGGACGGACGACGGAAACCACGCCATGACATAAGCTCTGCTGGCTTACAGCCAGTAGAGCTAAAATCGGACCTTTTAACTGGGGGACGTTTTAATCGGATACCGGTTGTTTATAACTTTCATTTGAATACAGAGGGTTAAAAGCAGTTTACTGTTTAGGTCAAATATCCCCCAGTCAAAACGTCCCTCTTGTTAAAACCCCCAATTTTTTGTAAAGAGTTAAAGTCCAAAATTACAATTTCTTGTTTAAGCGATTGAGTCGGGGTTGTGGTCGAATTTTTCTTGTTTACGTGATAAAAAAAAATATTTTTCTTGTTTACGTGATAAAGTCAGCATTTGTAATTAGATTTTCATGAAACTTGCACATTTGCTTTGTATCATCAAAATTTTGAACCCTATTGGTTTTGACAAAAATTCGAACATCAGTATGGGAAAAGTAGCCATTTAAATTTCAAAATTTACATTTCTTGTTTCCGCTACAACGACTCGGCATTTGTGGTCGAATTTTCATGAAACTTGCACAGTTGCTTTATATTATCAATAGCTTGGACCCAACTGATTTTGAAAAACATTCGACAATAAGTATGGGAAAAGGAGCGCTAATGAAGGCTAAGTAGAATCAAGATTGTATAATGTAGGCTAAGGGTTAAGGCCCTACATTGTCTCCCGGATATACGGATATTTCGGTAACAAACAAGTTTGGTAAATTGGACTTATAGAGTAAATCGATTGGATGTTTCCGTAACAAGACAATAATGTAGTGTCGTGAAGTTTTTCACACCCAATAAGAGTAAACGTCTTTCGTTTATGCAAACGTTTTTCTTTTTTTAATTTGCTATTGCTACTCGTTTTTCTGACATAATAATATTTATTATGTTGTTCCTTCCATGCTGCATTTTTACAAATACCTAAAATTAATAAATTCTGATCACCATATCTTTTTTTTGTGCGTGTGTTGGGGGGGGGGGGGGACGGGTTCACCCATAGAGAAATTTCTTCCCGTTTGTTCCCGTTGTACCCATCCTACAGATAACAGGCTCCCAGTTTAAGCCATTCCTCAAGTTTATTTCATTCTACAAATAAAACCCTTTATTTTACAATGCCAAGTTTTAATTAAACAGTTGTTGGGCGAAAAAAAGTTTGTATGAAAAACTAGAAAACAGAGTAACGTTGAAAGCAAAAGAGCACCAGCTCAGATCACTGCACAGTACTAACGTGCTACACAAGAATTATGAAGTAGGAATCCAAACATAGTACTAAACTTTTATTTGGAAAGAATTCATCACCTTTCAGTTGAACTTAAGGCGTAAAGATACAAAGATTATCATTTTAGGTTTTGTGTTTTTCGAACAAGTGTGTGGCAAACCTCGGTGATCGCTGATCAAATGTTTAGATGTAGTTACGCATTCGACCGAGTTGTGACGATTGCTGTTGCCGAGCACTAATCGGGATCGTTCGTTTGTCCTTTTTCTAGACACAATGTGAATGACAAATAATGATAACATACATGTATTTTACACAGACGGTGTGCTCTTTCTCTGAATAAAGGTGTCTCAAAACCTCGGTAAGGTTTTAATCTTCGTAAAATTACCATGCACCTCGTGTCTGAAGTTATAACTATGTATTTGATGGGTATATACGTCTTATTTCTTCCTGTCAGCGTTGTCCAGATTTGACATCTCGGTCCATAACCATTCCGGCCCATAGCAAACTCGGCGCATACAATATTAATCAAAGTACTGATAGTACTGAAGGCCAGGAAATCTGGTGATCTGTAATCTCTAAAGAACGAAGGATACGATTTCACACAAGACCTCATTTTCTAATTATCACTACCATACAGACAGTCAGGCCAATTCAATTATGCCAAAAGAATTCATTGGTAAAGGGGTACTGTCACGCATATGGAATGATACAATAATCAACAGGAAAAATTAAATTAATGCAAAAAAAAAGCAGTGCTCGGAAGCCAGATTCTATAATTAAACCGAAGCAAAGTAGTGGATACCAACGCTCGGCTATAGGGTGCATAATAATGGCTTTAAAAATTTCTAAGTCGAAAAGGGGCTTAAATCAAGCAAATTCATTTTTGAGTAATTTGCCTTATTGGTTAAGGTTGATCTTTATGATAACGCACATATATTCCAAGTTTCAAATAAATACCGTCAATGATAAGAAAGATAAGACACAATTTAAAATTGGACACAACGCAAATACCAACGCTTAATATCGCGAACGCAGGGCAGGGTGATGTCAATACATCGCAGTTTGTTCTCAAACAGTCGATCTAAATCTATTCTTTTGACTATATCATACAAAGACGTCCACTAGTCCTTCTTGTCCCATTAGAGAGAGAGAGAGAGAGAGAGAGAGAGAGAGATTCCAACAACGGCTTCTGGCGCTTAAAATGAATTTGCACATTCGGGATGTATTTCAAAATAAATATTCTTAAACTTTCATTTCTCCTTTTCAAATAATGTTTCGGAAATTACCAGTTATGTGAATGAAACTCTAGGTATGTAAATGTGATGAATAACTGATAAATTAAAGCCTAATTTTTTAAACACACATTTTATTTTCAAATTATTTTGTTTGAAAGTTAAAAAATGTCCAAGGATCGCACAACACTTTCATGATTTGTAATCAATCAACAGTCGTCACATAAAAAAAAAAGAATATAAGCAGATAACATGGTTGATTATCGGAAAATGTAGATTGAACAAAAAATTCTTATTTTTCCATAATGTTTGCTTATTCTTCTGACAAAAAGAGGGATGTTTTTAAATCGATTCACACAGAAAAAAGAGAGTATAATTTCTGTTAATTTCTGTATATTTCTTCATTCTATCGATTTCTTTTTTCTGAACATATAGAGGAAATCAAGTTCAGTTCTAAATGATTAAAAGAAGCTGATAATAAATGCAGTTAATACACCAATAATCTCATTCAACTAACGACATTTCCATGGAAAATCGTATATCTCAATTTTTCACCAGGCAGTCAAAGGAGACGCGGCGCTCGGTTCCCTTTGATCTTTATTTGAAACGCGGACAGTAACTAGCAAGTGAAAACTAAAAATAGAAAACTGGTTATCGGGTTTTTCCCTCGCGCTAACTAGTACACTAGAAAGTGATATCAGGGGGCAGTAATCATGTCTATAATACGAGAGGATTTCAGTATCCAATCACAGTGATGGTAAAGTTATTGACCGTCTGTTGTGTATTCAACAGGGACACAACCCTTAAAACACACACTCGTTAGTTATTAAAGGGCTGTAATACCCTTGCAATTCCATAGCACTATGCAGATGTCGGAAAGCTGAGGAAAGGAAAACATTCACGACGTGTGATAAGCAATCTCTGTACTTCGGAAACTAGCTGTTTTGGCGGACTCAGCGATATAGAGTGGACACACCGTACAACATTTTGTCTGAAAGTAGTCCGGAAAAGTCAGCTTAGGATCGCTATAGGCAAGGGAATCCCTGGAGAGGGATTCCCTGGCCTAAAAATGTACTAAAGTTTGTAACATTAGCCATTGAAGACCAGTTAATCTTTATAAAACGATGAAATTTTAAACTTGTCTAAATTGAAAACATTTGCGGACGGCAAGTTAGATTTGTCTAAAATGTTGGTTAATGGCTGTGAAAGTGCCGAAAACCTTGTAGGTATTTAGGCTGACCTGGGTCGAAACTTTTTGCATTTGGCAAATTTTCTGCATGTCAAAGGACCAGTGTGCCTCATTATTCAGTCGGTTGTTCGACAAAATGGATTTTATGGACCCATAGATATATGACGGCTCGTTTGGAATGATAAATATTATGGAGATGCATTAAACCTCCTTTTGCCAGAGCATGACTCATTTGTGTTTTCCATAATCACAATCAGGAGCTCTTCAAATTTATCAATCCTAGATGACTTTACTCAGATGAGGGCTTTAGGTCCAACGGCCCTCCTGTTTATGAAAATCGGCTTTCCAACTTGGTTGATCATGGCAACTTAGAGATTCCATAGACTTTCAATGGGGAACATTGAGAAGTGGCATTTATAGCAGATAATTTGACAAAACTTTATAGAAATGTTCCTTGAGCAGTCTTGTATAATCCATATGATTTTATTCAAATGGTAGTCTTTAGCTCATCTGTTTACGAAGAAAACGTCAAGCTATTGTCAGAGCCTAGGCGTCATTGTCGTCGTGCAAAAACTTTGACATTTTATAATATCTCTGTTCTTCCTGAAGATATTTACTTAAAACTTGGACAAGTTATTTACTGTCAAATCATGCTCTGTGATATTAGCCTTTAAAGGCTTTGTGCTTTTCCTTGTCATTGCTCAAAGGACATGGTTACAATTTCAACTTATAGACTGAGTATGGAAAAAAAAAAATGATTCTTTGCCTAACCACTGTGGATTTTTTACACTTTCCAGAAATGTTCCCTGACTTGTCCTCTATCATCAATTTTTTGCACGCTGCTCATTTTGGTTTGTAACAATTTTGATTTGTTGCCAAAGCAGCGTAAAAGAAGAAAAAGACCATTGGGCCAAGGCTATACAAAAATACTCATTGTATTGGCCTTTACAAATTTATGTTTTACCATTATGTTGTCAATTCCACAGACTGGCAGTGTGAGACATGCAGATATTTTTTATTTGTCTGTACAAATGTGACAGCAACTTTAAGCTTCTTGGCCTCATATTCCTACTTCTCCTGTTCTGATGCCCAGGCTTTCAGCGCCTTCAGCGCTTTGATTTTTATGTCTTGTCAAGAAGGTCCTTAAAACATGAGGAGGAAATGCTAGTATACCGTAAACTGTACATAGCTCGGGACATTCGAGATAGGGGTGTATTCCAGAATTATTATCTTTACATTTTTTTTCCGTCTCTTACAAAGATTTCAAACATCAACCAACAAGCACGGTAATGGTTAATTTATGCTAGCCACATCTTCGTACCTTTGTTAATCCGAATATTACACAGGATTAAGGGATAGTTTCGTTAATTTATTGTATGACAACTAGGTCTCAACATTTCATCTTATTATGTCTTTTTTAGCATTAAATAAATCTAAATTTATTCGCATGATTTTTCCTTTTCAAGCAAATCTATTTAGCCCTCTCGACACTAAATAACTGAAATAGACATTTACGGTAAGTCATCAAATTTTGGAAGTATTTTGCAAGAATACATCCGGAAAAAAAAAAATGTGTTTATTCAAGATCAGATTGCAGGATTCGGACGTGATTGTCATTTCACACACTTAACTCGCTTTTATAGTCAAGGGTTTTCTACCCTCTCATACAACAAGAGAGGATTATTGTGATTATCGTTGCATGACGGCATGTTCTTTGTTGGCTGAACCTTTGTTACCCTTTACTCTTTGGAAATGTTTGTGGAATTGATTTTGCAGCCAAAGAATCGAAATTGATACTAAAGTGTTTATGTAAAAGAGAGAGAGAGAGAAAAAGAAAGGCATCATTTTCAGAAATCTGTCTAATTCTCGGGTCGTTTTGACCAGGGATCATATACTGTTTTGACCTCTGTCATTCTTTATCTCCACCGTTCAGTTTACTGCCCATCCAACATTTTTTTTTCCTTAAAAAAGGTTGAATTAACTGAAGATATCGGCAACCTGTGGTAATCGGAAAGAAAGTATCAGGAAAAAAGTATCAGTTGCGGTGAAGACATCATATGGTGTTTTCTTTTCTTTTTTAAATACATGGTTTATAACTAAGGTTCAGCTAAAAATATTATGGGAGAAGGCAAAATTGCTTGTTACCCGCAATTTCCCATTTATCACAATATTTTCAAAGCAAATTACCAGTAACGTCAGATTTGTTTAAATCTTTATCGCGTTAACAAGAAATTGAAATTTTGAACTTTGAGTGGCTACTTTTTTCCACACTAATTGTCAGATATGAACCGTGCTGTATGAAAAGGGGGCTTAATGCATCTGCGAACAGTATTGATTCAGGTTAGCCTGCGCAGTCTGACCTGAGCCGAAACTTTTCGCTATTGGTTAATTTTCTGTATGTTTAAGGACCAGTGTGCCCCATGATTCAGTCGATTGTTTAAAAATGTGGCTATTATGGACCCATAATTACGTATTGGCTTAAATGGTATAAAATGTGTCACAGAGATGTATTAAGCCTCCTTTTGCCAGAGCATGGCTCATATCATTTAACTTATTGCTTAGTATTTGGAAAAGTTTAGAACGTTATATTCAGCAATACTCGGCACGAACATCATTAGCTCCACTGGCCGAAGGCCAGCGGGCTTATGTCATGGCCCGGTGTCCGTCGTGCGTCCATGCGTCCATCCGTCCGTCCGTCCGTGCGTCAGTCCGTCCGTCCGTGCATTAACTTTTATTTCAAACATCTTCTTCTCTGAAACTACCCATCCAATTTTCATGAAACTTCACAGAAATGATCCTGCCATCGTCCTCTTCAGAATTCCTTGAAAGAATTTGATTCCTTCAAAAACTCTGGTTGCCATGGCAACAAATCTGAAAAATATTGGAAATCTTTAAAAATCTTCTTGTCTGAAACCATAAGGCATAGGGCTACCAAACTTGGCATGTAGCTTTATGTAGTAGACCTCTATCATGTTTCTTGAAATTATAGCCCTGGGGTCAAAATTGGCTCTGCCCCAGGGGTCACAAGTTTTACATAGGCTTATATAGAGAAAACTTTAAAAATCTTCTTGTCTGAAACCATAAGGCATAGGGCTACCAAATTTGGCATGTAGCTTTATGTAGTAGACCTCTATCATGTTTCTTGAAATTATAGCCCTGGGGTCAAAATTGGCTCTGCCCCAGGGGTCACAAGTTTTACATAGGCTTATATAGAGAAAACTTTAAAAATCTTCCTGTACCTAGCCATAGGGCCTAGAGCTACCAAATTTTGCATTTAGCTTGATCTAGTTGGGGTCTACCAAAACTGCCCAAATTATAGTCCTGGGGTCAATTTGGCCTCATGCTGGGGGAGGGGGGGGGTTCACAAGATTTACATAGGCTTACATAGGGAAAACTTTTAAATCTTGGTGTACATAGCCATAGGGCTTAGGCTACCAAATTTAGCATAATTATAGCATTATCTAGTGGACAACTATAAAGAGGGCCCAAGTTACAGCCCTAGGATCAAGTTTGGCCCTGCACCAGGGGTCACAAGTTTTACATGGGTTTATGGAGTGAAAAGTTCAGAAACCGTCTTGTTACTAGCCATAAGGCCAAGAACTCCCAAATTTGGCATGTTATTCTTCTAATACACATATTCCCCATTTAGTCCGACTGTAGCCCTGGGGTCAAAGTTTTATAAGGGCTTATATAGTGAAGACCTCTCTTCATGGTTTATATTTATAAGCCAGTGGAGCGATACAGGGCCATCATGGCCCTCTTGTTTTGTAATTTTACTGTTTCCTGTGTATGATTTCACAATAAAGTAAAGTTTTTGAAAGTTTGATGGCGATTTCTTCCTTTGTTAAACGTAAAACGTCGATTCCCACACTTTAAGTACATGTATATCGCAGCAGCCAGTGTACCTATTCTTTCGAAGTCACCTTCCCACATAAACATCGTCGAAAAGATGTTTAGCGGTGAGAGAGGAATGAATTTTGTCGCAATGATCAAAATCAATCCTCCAAAAGAGTTTGACCCAGCTCTAATAAAATACATCGCTGTGTTTCAAGCCCTGCACGTTACAGACGGAGGTACGGGGCATTCATTAGGCTACTTTAAAACATCCTAAAGAGAAATGACAATCAACAGAGAACTTCTTTAACCAATTTCAGTACTCATACAACTTTTTGAGCCCTTGATGTCAACTGTCTTCAATGGCAGTGTCACGAACGGAGCAAAAGCTTGTAAATTTGTTTCTTTTCACGCGATAAAAAGCAAATTGTTTATAGACTAGAACTGTTGCAAATGGTGTTTTTTATATCCCTTTCCAGTGTTAAAGACAGATTTTTAAAACTTATGTGCATTACAGATTTTTAAAACTTATGTGCATTACGTACAAAAATGACTAGGTTCTGAGAAAAATTATGTTTTAACCCTTAAGCTACTAAGCGCGATTCACTGACCTTTTACGGACAGTGTAGACCAAGCTCAGACTGCACAGAACGTGCAGCCTTATCTTAGATCTACCCTGTCCGATTGGGAGATTTTTTTTTTCTCCAAGAATCAAGTTTGAAATTACATTAATTGGGTTTTTTACTATCGGTTCGAAAGTTTTACTAAAATTATTCAGCAGGATAAGGGTTAAACGTTAACAGTGAGACTCCCGGAAATCCCATCTTTGACATAAGCAGTTCCTTGTTGGTAAATGTTAAGAGTTTATTATAACTCTTAGGCTGCTATGCGCGACTCAGCACCCTTTTGCGGGCAGTGTAAATCATGATCAGACTGCACAGAATGTGCAGTCTGATCTTGGATCTACACTATTCGATACGGTGATTTTTTTCCAGCAACAAGCACTTTGTAATCGCAATGCCTCGATATATATACTGTTGGCTGGAAATCTTTATTCTATTTAATAAGCAGTTAAAGGGTTAATGACCGCAAAATGAGGGCGGAATTCGCGACACCAAATGGATATTAAACGAAGACAGACACATGGACAGGGTGGTTTGAGTATACGCCAACAAAAATTCGATCATATGATTTCGGCTTTTTTCTTCAAATAGTTTTCCTTTCTGTGGCATGTTACATTTTTATGGTTAGTGCGAAAGTACTCTGTAAATCAATGGGTTAGGAAAATCACTTTTAGGAAAATCTGACTACTTTTCACTCACCATTTGACGAGGACGGCCTTACAGCGTACGACGCTTTCAAACGATGCAGTTTTAATGATAAACAGTTTACAGCCTGATTAGACTAGGCAATACACGCAATAGATTTTTTTTTTGCCGGAAAAAAAAAACATATTAGTCTGCGTAATATATTCAGTAATTTATAGTAAACTTAATGCATACTGAATTGTACTTAAATATGTTCGCTTGTTTTTCGATAGAAAACTGTTCTTTAAATGGAAATAAATAGAGAACCAGACTCGGCGCTGCTTCAAAATGAAAGACGTCTTGTTTGTAGAACTAACACTGAAAAAAACTGTAAACTTGTGCCTCACTATTTTTTATACAATTAAATCAGTGTTAACTGTAACTAGCCAAAAAAACGTTAAAATATTTCAAACAATAAATGTTCTGTTCTGTTAACTGTAAATAGCCAAAAAACGTAGAATTGGCTATTTACAGTTAACTGTAATTAGCCATTTTAACGTTTTTTTGGCTATTGACAGTTAACTGTAAATAGCCATTTAACGTTTTTTGGCTATTTACAGTCAACTGTAAATAGCCAATTCTACGTTTTTTTTGGCTATTTACAGTTAACTATAAATAGCCTCTGCCTAAAATTTAACAGCAAAATAATTCATCCATTGACTTTTCAGTTTTATTAGCGTCATCTGATATACATGCATAATAGTACAAAAGACACCAATAGAAAATACTGTATTAAGTATAAAAATCCGCACAAAATAAAACGGATTAAAAAAATTCTTCAGCATTTTATTTAAAGCCGTATAGGACAGTAACTGTTGATTTCAATTTACTCATTATTGTATAGAAATACAATTAGATTAGATTAGATTTTATTAATTACTTATGCATACACATGCATTTCGTAATATACTCATATATAATACAAATTAAAGGTCACTACAAGTGTTGAAATAGATAATGAAATGACGTAACAAAAAGAGAGAGAGAGAGAGAGAGAGAGAGAGAGAGAGAGAAACAGAAAAGAGAAAGGGATCGGGAAATAGAAGGTGGAGAATGAGCACTAACAGTTTCAGGTTCGAATCAAAGTAAAAGTATGATTATACATGTTCCTTGCAGGTGGCAATCGTAAGAGTTACTTCTGCATTTGTCAGACGGTCAAATACATAAGCAACTCCATCGACCAGCCACATTACTAAAGTGTGGATTCTTTGGGTTAAACACTCAACCCAGTATTCTATAGGATTTTTCGGAAATAGACCTGTGAAACCATTGCGTGAAAAGCAGAAAAAGCCGGCGATAAACTGGTATTTTCCTCCATTCCAACAATGCACTCAGATCTTCTAGAGACGAGACTTGTAATCATAGACGTAGTAAGCTTACGTCTATAACTAATTTAAGCTTCGACGAGAAAAGACATTATCGTGTTGCAAAGACGCAACTTGGCTCATAAAAGGTACAGAATCCATAGAAAACAGAAAATACAGGTCTAATTAAATTACATTATAAGTCAACACATGGCTAACAAAGAGTACCCGAAAGAGAAACTCTTTTGAAACCACAGTTTGAAACCACTGTCTGAAGGGCAGAAGAGCCAGTCTGTAGCTAGCATTTTCTTCCCCTCAGACAGTGTTCACAGCCCTTTTAGAGATCAGACTCGTTATTAATGCCTTGATAAATTCCCGCCTTTCACAAACCGACACGGGAATAACACATCGCAATGCAAAGACTTGACTTGGCTCACAAAGAACTGCAGAACCCTTAGTACTTACCACTGAATGGCTAGCGCAATAAAGATTTAACCCCCTACCAAAGGACAAAATTTTGGATTAGACCGAATTGAAAGCATTTGCAGACGACAAAATAAACGTAACTCATATGATGAGTTCTGCGTTTAATAGGGTAGAAAAAACTGCGGGAAAAGGAGAACATGCTGGTTACCAGCACCATCTCCTTTTCTCCAAAATGTTTTCCAAAATGTTTTCCCTTAGGATCTTCAAAACCCGGGATTGTGTGGTAAAGAGTTAAAGCGATATTATAAGTCAACACACAGGTATTACAAAATAATTATATGAAAATAAACATTTGAAATCATTGTGCAAAAATCGCCGGCGACAAACTGGCATTCCCACCCTTCTTAGAATGCTCTAAGTCCTTTCAAAGACCAGACCTATCACTGTAAATATAATAAACTTCTATTTCCAATGACTGGTCTAGAATTTGACCGATTAATTGATTTAATGGTGAATGCGCTTTCAACATTATGTAATTGAACAGGAATAAAATAATGTGGCATGGCAAGGATTTTACCCCCAAACCACAAATCTGGAACCCTTTTGTATTAAAAAAAAGGGGGGGGACAAAACATTCAAAATGAGAACAAAAGGGCTTTAACTCTCTGATATGGCGGAAAACAGTGTAGAAAAGGAAGAAAAAAAAAAAAAAAAACCGCCAGTTACCAGCATTTTCTCCCTTTCCCACAATGCCTTCAAAAGCCGTCATTCACCGGGTTGTGAATACCCGGGTTTGTTTTTCAAAAGATTAAAACGGCTCGTAAAAACACTAGAGTCCATAGAAATCAATAGAAAATACAGGCCTGATACAGTAAACGGCCATAACACTACATAGGTTAATACCTAATTAATACAGTTCACCAGAACAATATTATAACAGCAAAACGCTTAATATGTATGGCGACGCATTTATGGACTTCAACTTATTTGCATACACACAAAAGATAAGTATTTAGGATGAAGAAAACCTACGTTTGGGTGTATCCATCACATGCTGACGACACAATTAGAATAATTAAGAATCGATGACGTTAATAATTGAAAGGCGGCGCTTTACAGCTTCGCTTATATGATAGCAGAGATTCAAGATGATTCTTTTATTACTAGTAGCCAATAGTTCTATAAATTTGTACATACTTGGTTTTTTGTAGAAACAACTTTGAATATATTTATGACGAATATCACTATATATACCACAAATTAATACGAAATGATACTCATCTTCTATGTCTGACGTATGACAAATCAGGCACTTTCTTTCATTTCGCTCAATACGGTTTATACCATACCTGCCTGTCTCTATTCTTAAATCGTGCGACGAAACTCGAAGACGAGTCAACATGCTTCTAAAATATTTCGAATGTACCTTCTGAATATAGGCTTCTAATCCAAAATGTGGTTTGAGATGAAAGTACAAATGATTTAAAACAGAATTATTTTCTATAGCGGACATCCAAGACTGTTAGAAACAGTCCAATATCCGATTCTTAAAAACAGGAATAAATCGTTTTTCGTTAATATTATTTTGAAATTCCCAATATTCTGAGAGGCCAAAATTATTCAATATCGACTTAACATTATATGCGCAATTCTTCTCACCCATGGATCTTTTGTATAAGGAGTTTTGGTATACTGTTTTAAGTATGATATTTTCTGTATGAATTAGCTTTAACAAGTACTTGATAATCTGAACATATCGATTAATATACAGTGGAGATCTACCAAGTTCCCCATAAATAGCCGCGTTAGAACAATTAAGCTTAACTCCCAGAACACGTTTACAAAATCTAAAATGTATCGTTCAAGCTGTTTAGGTTTACCAAATCCCCAGACCGGGCAACCATAATTTAAAATAGAGCCGACAAAAGCATCAAACAATTCAAGCGATACTACTAGACTTAAGTCAAATTTTGCCATATTTGTAACACATTCATTGCTTTTAGGGATTTACCAACTATGTATTGAATAATCAAACTAAATGAGCCAGTAAAACTGAACACAGTTCCTAGATAATTAAAGTTATCAACAACCTCTAAGGCATGGCCATTATAGTACGACTTCTCGGACTTGAGTACAGGACCTCTCTTTCGAAACACAACTACCTTGGTTTTCTCAATGTTTACCTCTAAGCCCCAACGCTCGCAATATTCATGTAACCGATTCAAACTGTTCTGAAGATCTTCAACAGAATTACCAAAAATTACCATATCATCAGCGAAAAGTAATATTATAATGCACAAGCTTCCAAGGCTAAGCCCAGAGTCTAGATTACTTTGCAAAGAGAGCTCCAAATCTTCTAAAAATAAAGCGAACATGATTGGCGAATTATTTAAACCCTGTTTTAAACCAACTGCTATTTCAAAAAAGTCAGAGTAAGAGTTCAGGTGTTTCACACACGATTTCACTATGGAATACATTTCTTTAGAAATTCTCAAAATTTTTCCGTCCAATCCCATATTAAAAAGTTTAAATCACAGAGCGTTCCGATAAACAGAGTCAAAGGCCTTTTTTAAATCAATGAATGCACACGGCATACGCATTTTTTCACTAAGAAAATTTTCAATTAGATTGTGTAAAACAAATATTGCATCTACAGTACTACGCTGTTTGCGGAAGCCAAATTGTGCATCGGACATTAGATTGTTTTTTTTCAAACCATGTCTCTACCCTAATTGTCAAAATACTTGTGAACAGTTTTCCTAAATTGCTTATTAACGTAATGCCCCTGTAATTATTCGGCGAAGATTTATCTCCCTTCTTATGTATTGGTATAAATATATGTTCTATGCGCATGCGTGGGATATGGCGGACAGAAATTTAAAATAAGGAAAGAAAAATATTAGTTTTTTGAGATTTCAGTGGCAAAGGGAACTTAAATGATTTTGTAATGGACTCGTGTTGTCACACAAGTGTTTAGTGATCATATAATTAGTGTTTTTTTGGACGCAAAAGTGTTTTATGGGGAATAAAACCAAGAAAAAGACTCGTGAAAAAAAGCGGCCATTATCATCGCCGGAGATAGAACAAGAACAACCCGAGAAACGCCACCAGCATGGTATAAGTTCAACCCAAAAATTAAGTTCCGTAATGAATGATATTGACTTAACGGTAAAAAATATGTCAGTAACTAGTCCAGTAACGTATCCAATTAGTCCTGTAAACATGTTGCAAACACCGACAGCGGTTCCAGTTCCAGTACCAGTCCAACAAATGCAGCAGATGCAGCAAATGAATGCAGCATACAGTACACCTATCCAACAGAATCAAACATGTTACCAGCCTTCCTTTACGCAACTTTACACTCCTCAGCAGCAGCATCAGAATCAGTTAGCATCAGCAGCAAGCTCTCCAGCTTCACAAACTAATATGCTTTTAAACAGAATTGAAAGTAGGCTAGATAATATTGACTCGAAATTGAAAATATTAGATTCTCTCGAAAGCAAAATATGCAGTATCAACGACAAAGTTAAGAAAATTGATGGAAGAGTTAGCTCCCTTGAAAGCAAAATTATGGAGTCTAATAAAACTATCAGTGAATTGCAAGAGAGTAGAAGTTTTGATTCAAAGGTGTGTGATGAAATCAAGAAGGTACAGAACAATGTCCAAGGTCAGTTGTCTGCTTTACTGAAAGAAAATGAGATAATTACGACCCATATGAAAAAAATGGAGAATGAAAAAGAGAGGTTGAATGAGACTCTGTTAGATTTGCAATCTAGATCAATGCGAGATAACCTTCTCTTTTATGGTTTCGCTGAGTGCAGAGATCGAGATGAGCGTTCGATGGAAAACTGCGAGGAAAAGGTTCGATCCTTCTGTGAAAAAGAGCTTAAGGTCGATATGGGTCAAGTTAAACTGGATCGGGCTTACAGAATAGGGCGATATAACACTGACAAAACCAGACCAATAGTGGTGAAATTCAATTTTTATCAAGACAAACTGAAAATCAAACAGGCTTCCTTTTCTACATTAAAAGGTTCGTCTATCGGGGTGAGTGAACAATACCCGCGAGAAATCCAGGACAGACGAAAACAGTTATATCCAGTCATGAAAAGTGCGAAAGACGCAGGTCACCGGGCAGTGTTGTCATACGATAAACTATATATAAATGGCCAATTGTACAAACAAAGCAGTGTTAATCCTTATCAGTCGATGACAGCTGGTAAAGAGTCCGATTAGGCCAGCGGCATTCGGCATATAGCGTTCCTCCAATGGAACGTAAATGGGATTGCGCAGAAAATTGAAGATAATGATTTCCTGAAATTTATATCGGATTACGATCTTCTGTTGTTTTCAGAAACATGGCATACGAAAAGAAATATTTCTAACCTGCAAATTAAAGGTTTTAAATGCTACAGCTGTCATCGACCGAAAGGGAATAAGCGGGCGAAACGAAATAGTGGGGGTTTGATCATCTATTATAAACAACGGTTAACAGATAAAACCGAGCTTGTGAAAACAGATGACAGAGGTATCCTATGGATAAAATTGAAACACGGCGATTTTAATTTTGAGCGAGATAAATATTTTTGTCTAGCATACATACCTCCTGAAGATTCAAGGGTATATAAAAACCAAAATTCTAATCTGTTTCAGTTTGATTTTTACCAGAAAATAGCAAGTGATGTACTTCAATATAGTGAGAATGGGGAAATTTTGTTATGTGGGGATTTTAATGCGAGAACGGGTACAAAGGCAGACTATGTAGACAATTTAGACTTAAACCGTTTTGTAGGTACTCTGTCCCCGGAAGTCATCGACAATCCGCCTATGCGTAAATCACATGACAAAGCAGTAAACAGTTATGGTAACAAGTTATTGTCGTTCTGTAAAGACCATGAAATGTTAATAGTTAACGGTAGGTTAGATGATGGTCAGTGTACTTACCATACCGTAAAAGGGAATTTAGCTGGTTCTAGTCTCGTAGATTATTTAGTTGTAAATAAAAACAGTTTATTTGATGTAAAGAATTTTGAGGTGTTGGACTTGAACGAGTACTCGGATCATTGTGGGATCCGGTATTCGTTTGAATCAAACACCTACAATTCTAAAAATGACAATTTTTATATGAATAATGCAAATATTAAAGAAAAAATAGTATGGGATAATGAAAAAGTGAACGATTTTCAAGAATTATTGAGAGAAAATGAGAATATATTTGAAAACATTTCATCACAGGCGTCTAGAGGCGAAATTTCCATAGATGAATCGATAACCACACTGAGTAATTTGTTGTATGGTTTATCAAAACAAATTTTTGGTAAAAAATACAAAAAATACAGTGATAATTTTAGAAATTTTAAAAGTCCATGGTTCAATGAAGACTGCAGAAGTGCAAGAGCTGATTTTTTTCAGTAGAAAGAAACAGTTTAAAACAAGTAAATCGATCGATGATAAAATTTTATTTTTGAAATCCCGCAATCATTATGCTTATACGAAGAGAAAAGCAAAATTTACTTACCAAACTAGGGAGGGTAAAAGGTTATCGGAAATGAGTAAGAGTAACAGCCGCGCTTTTTGGAAGAATATTAAAAGGTTGAACAACAGTGCTGCTACTGATATTCCTTTATCAGCCCAGGACTTTGTTGAACATTTTAAAAATTTGTCGAAAGGGCTGAGCCGAGACTCAGCAGAGATGGATGAAAATTTCCCGGATTCTTACATCGACGATTTGGATCGACCCTTTACTACGGACGAGGTAATCCGAACTATATCACAATTAAACCGTAATAAAAGCCCTGGTTTTGATAATATATTACCTGAGTTATTTTTAGATAGCAAAGTTTTTATTGAACCGTATCTATGTATTTTATTCAATAAGATTTATGTTATACTTCCTGAGGCATGGACAAAGGGGATTATTGTTCCTATCTTTAAAAAGGGGGAGAAGAATAATCCTTCAAATTATCGTGGAATTACGCTTGTTAACTCATTAGCCAAAATCTTTTCGCTATGCCTTAGGAATAGACTTAATAAGTATGGTGAGAATAATGAAATTTTTACAGATTTACAATTTGGTTTTAGAGATAAGAAGAGTACAATTGACTGCATTTTCATCCTTCATTGTGTAATACAGAAAATTTTATCATTGAATAAACAATTATTTTGCGCTTTTATTGATTATGAGAAATGTTTCGACACTATCAATAGGGAATTTTTGATACAGAAACTTGTTACTTCAGGGTTAAGTTGTAAGCTTATTCGCATGATTAAATCTTTATACAATAATGTGAAATCATGTATCAAAGTATCTAATAATTTAAATCTTTCTGAATTTATAGATATAGCAGTCGGCTTAAAGCAAGGTAAACCGTTATCACCTCTCTTCTTCATTTTGTTTGTAAATGATATAAGAGATTCTTTAAATTTAGAAAATCTTACCCAAAGTGATATAGAATATCTGTCAGTTTTTATGCTTATGTTTGCAGATGACATGGTTCTCTTTACAACAGATAAGAATAGTCTCCAAAAACAACTTAATGATATCTCGGATTATGCCAAACAATGGGGTTTAAAAATTAATGTCGGAAAAAGCAAAATTTGTATTTTTGAAAAAAGAAAAAGAAAACATAATTTTACTTGGTCTATTGATAACGAAGAGCTAGAAATTGTAGAACAATTTTGTTATCTCGGTATCAAATTTTCAAAAAACGGTTTATTCAAACAAGCAGTTTCAGCGTTACACGATCAGGCAAATAGAGCGATGATGAATTTATTTCAATTATTTAAAAGAACAAAATTTGACATTAAAACAAAACTACATTTATTCGATAGATTGATATCACCAATTTTGCTATATGCCGCAGAGGTATGTGGAATATATGGTTTAAAACAGGTCGACAGACTGCATATGAACTTCTGCAAAAGTATCCTAGGTGTTCATACACAGACCCCAAACTTTGCGGTATATGGTGAACTTGGTAGGTATCCTCTTTCTATTATAGCAAAAGAGAGAGTGATGAAATATTAGGTAAAAGTAAGAAGTAGTGATGAAAGCCTAATATCTAAAATATATAACGAGCAAAATTTAATCACTAGTCAGTCGCGCACTTTATGGGTCAATAAGATAAGGCAGATTTTGAATAATACAGGTCTAACATACCTTTTAGAGAAAAATAATTTGAATAACGTGGATTTTTTACTAATACAACGTCGTCTGAGAGATAATTTTATACAAGAATGGCACAGCAGTATAAATGATTGTTCTAAATTAGAGTATTACTGCAAGTTTAAAGATTGTTTCGGGTACGAATCATATTTGAATAATGTGTTTAATGAAACACTGAGAATAAAACTTACACAATTCAGATTAGCATCCCACAAACTCGAAATTGAAACGGGGAGAATTCTCAATATAGATAGAAGCCAAAGAATATGTAAACTCTGCGGTCGTTCGTTAATTGAATCTGAGTATCACTTTCTTTGCATATGCGGTAAATTTGGTGATCTTAGAACTAAGTACTTTTCATGCACTAGGCCTAATTTCAATAAATTTATCCGCATCTTATCGTCAAAAAACAAGAGAACACAAATCAATACAGCAAAATTCATAAAGGAAGCTTTACAAAGGAGGAAATGTTTAATTGCGTCGATCAATTCGGAATAATCTTTTTTGTATAATGGTAGTTAATGTTAAATGTATTTGTATGTATACTTTGTATGTCTGTCATTGCCATATATCCATGTTTTATGTAAATGGCCAATGGCATATTTGTTTGCCGAATGCCTAATAAAGTTGAGTTGAGTTGAGTTGGTATAATAAATCCTTCCGACCATTGTTGTGGAAAATAACCAGCATTAAAAATTATATTGAAAAGATCGGTAAGGTGACCGGTTAAAATATCATCTGGTTTTAGAAAATATTCATTTAGCAAATTATCGCTTGGGCAAGACGACTTGTTCCGATTTAGTTTTTTAATTGCACGTTTAACCTCATCGTAACTAATATCATAATTTAATTCAGGGTAGGTAGGTTGCGAAATATTCAAATCAGAAGCACTGGAAAAAATTTTAACTTCTTCAATAAAAGTTGACCGTATATCACTATAAATATCAGAAAAATGTTGTTTGAAACTATCCATGGAAATACATGTATCTGGAGATGTAGAGGTTCTGCTTTTGCTGAAATGTTTCCAAAAGTCTCTAGGTTTACGTTTTTTCAAATTGATAAGCTCCTGTGACATTCGTTTTTTATATAACATTTTCTTTTTACGGACAATTCTTTTATATATATTTTTTATAATGACACAATGCAATTCTATTTTCATAGGACCTATCTGAATTGAACACGCGTAAATGCTCTCTGTAAACATTCTTAGCTTCGTGGCATTCAGCATCGAACACGATTTCTGGTCATAAGTATTACTTTTATCGAGATAATTTCTACGAGAATGTTTGAATAACGGATCCCCTATTTCGCTTATTTTCTCTGAAAGGGATCTTACCATTCTTTCTACCGACTGATTATCTTGGGAATCTACGTCTTGGATAATCTTATTAAACTCCGATAAGTTGCCGATAATGGCACGCCTGAAAGCTTTTCTCTTATTGTTCCATTTATAATTGCTGTATTCATTATTATCAAATACGCTACCAAATTCATTAGAGTCTTCATTATGGGCCATACTACCCTTTAAAGAAAAGATCAGACTAGCGTGATCGCTAAACATGTTGAAATTATCCACAGAGAATGAATTGATAAAATTAAAGTCTGTTTCTTTCAAAATCAAATAATCTATAGTACTACAACCTTGTCGCGAAAAGTAAGTAAGTTCACCCCGATTTGAGTCATTACCTAAACGGCCGTTGGCAATGCGCATTGTATTCTCCTTACAAAAATCAAGTAGTCGAAAACCACGTGCATTAAGAAGTTTATCCTGCGAGGCCCGTACTAAAGGTATATCGGGAAAATAGCCATGAACATCCGTATCGCTTACATATCGATCACATTCAATAAAATCAGGTTTGATCCCAACTCGACAATTGCAGTCACCTGCTAATAACACGCTGCCCAAATTATCAAAATATGCACTATCTTGCGATAATAATTGAAAAAGATCCACATTGATTACTCTACAAATTGGCGAGTCGTCCGACCATAAATAAAGACCACAAACAAATATATCGCTATCAAAATCAAAGAAATACTTATCAAATTTAATCGAAATTAAAGTGTCGTGATGGTTTTTAATTATAGTAATACCACTTTTGATACTATTTCTCACATAAATAACTATAACCCCACTGTTCCTTCTAGCCTATAACCCCACTGTTCCTTCTAGCCTATACCCAACTGTTTCCACACTCGTGGGGAAACGTGTGACATGATAGTGGTATTTTCAACCTTAACATAATTTTTAACCTTAACATGATTTTTATCTGTCAAAATATTTTACGTTTTAATCTTTGACCAATAACTGACAGCTTATTTAAAACGCCTGGGCATCTGAAAACATGATGTAAGTGATATTATTATGAGTTTAAGCATCCTTTATCAGAAGACAATTAAATTACAAATTTAATTCTGACTGTCGTTTGTTATGTGATAAAAAACATACGTTTGTAAAACACTGTAAGCAAAATGTACATTGATGAGCCATGCTCTGTGAAGAAGGGGCTTAATGCATCTGCGAAAAGTGTCGAGGTCAGCCTGCGCAGTCCGCGCAGGCTGACCTAGGCAGAAACTTTTCACTATCGGTCAATTTTCTGTATGTAAAAGGACAAGTCTACCTTACGACACAGTCGGTTGTTAGACAAAATGGATTTTATGGAACCGTAATTGTATGATGACTTGCATGGTATCATGGATTACGGAGATTCAGTAAGCCCGCTTTTGCTAGAGCATGGCCCATTTACATGCGTTACATTCACACCGAAACTAAGGACGAAATGTATTTTCGTATTAGAAATACAAAAATATATATTTGTTTCAGTAATCCGATGATAATGGTTTGTTTTCATTTGTATATTGTTGAGTATAATATATCCACGACTTCACATTTAGAGTATGACAGCGTTGAAAGTAACAAATATTCGAGCCATGCTCTGGCAAAAGGGGGTTTACTGCATCTCCATAATGCAATATACCAAGCAAGACATCACGTGACTGGGTATTCATAAAATACATATTGCCTTACGACCGACTAAATCACGAAGTAGATCGGTCTTTTGACATGCAGAAAATTAAGAAATAGCAAAACGTTTCGGCCCAGGTCAGCCTGCGTGGACTGCACAGCTGATCGATACTTTTTGCATGTGCATTAAGCCCCCTTTTCACAGGGCATGGCTCATCTGTAAGGACACCATGTAACTGTAACAAATGAATTAAAGATGATTTTCTCCGATTTCAGTATCCCGCTATAGATCCAGAATAATAATACATCATTGTAAGATATACTTTTGTCTATTTCACTTGTAAACAAATCCCACGTTGCAAGTTACAATGACCCAAAGGACACCGTGCTGTAAATTTATACACAGATCTCCAGATAAAAGGGAGTGATAGTATTCTAAATCCATTATTTCGCTTCCAAACCCTATGTTGTGGGTGCTCATTAAAATCGTCTCGATGGGACGATTCTAGTGAGTACCCATAACATAGGGTGTAGGGGAAATATAACACAGTTTACGAGATAAAACGGGTTTTAAGTGACAATTTTTTTGCACGTGTGTGCCTTCCTTTTGCTACAGTCTACTAGTGAACACCAATGTAACCTATGCCCTAAAATGTTTTCAGGAACTATAAAATTCTAAATATATAGTGTATAAATATGTCTTTATATACATGTATACCTACTGAAATTATAGTTATTTAAGTGTATTCATTCCTCCATAACAAGTCATAAGTCATTAAATCATAATTAGTCCACAATAGATTTTCTTTCGATCATAAATTTTTTGCGCGTGTGTGTGGAAGGAGAGAGAGAGAGAGAGAGAGAGAGACTATACGACTCTAGTAAGTGCCATGTTATTTGTAAAAACAGTTTGTTACATGACAATGTACATATATAGTATATACATGTGTCAGTCAATAAAGATTGAGATCCTGATTCCTATTCATGATATGGTAATACTCGACTGTTAACAGCTTTGGTTAATGTATTTATGATTCAAGCATTTAAAGTTGGACACTTTGTTTTATTTCACAAGCAGGAGATTTAAACACACTCCAAGTTTGAGGCCAGTTTAATATCATATTGTTCCTGTGAAATTTGAAGGAGATTCGTGCAATAAGGACCAATAGCAGGCCGGAAACACGAAAGGTACTGATATTTTGTAATTATTTTGTTTATTAATATCTCATACATATACACCCAATATTTACTTTGTACAAATATATGAGCGATGCTATATGAAAAGGGGGATTTAATGCATCTGCAAAAAGTATCCAACCAGGTCAGCCTGCGCAGTCCGCGCAGGCTGACCTTGATGGAAATTTTTTGCTATTGGTCAATTTTCTGCGTGTCAATGGACCAGTCTACCTTGTAACTCAGTAGATTTTTAGATCTATAATTACGAGTTGCTTGGTATTGTGTATCACACAGATGCATTAAACCACGTTTTGGGAATAATTACATAAGATAGTATACAAGACACAAGTGTCAAAATAACTAATCTATCCAATATTTATACAAAAAAGAAAAACATGTAGGAGCAGCAAATCGGTAAGTAAAAGTTAATTACACTCCTGCTTCTTTTATTCCATTACTGAAATTATGGGGGATGAATGCAAAAATGTGACAAGTATAGAAGTCATTTAAAAAATAAATTTCCTCTTTATTTTCCTTATACTCGTAAATATAAAAGATGGCCAAATTCGCAGCGTCTACATGTTCAATACAAGAATGCGAATAAAATTATTAAAAAAAGAAGATGTGTAATCTACCTTTATAATCATGGATAGTTAAACACATTATTGACAGTATGAAATATGATCTGTCTTTTTGTAATAAAAAAAAAATAACCTCTTTTTTTGTATTTCTACGCAAACACTTTAATTGTTTGACAGTAACAGATAAATTCCCAAGTTTCACTCAGTTTTGATAAATGTCTTTTTTTTTATTAACTGGCTAACTCATTGGGTATCTCCGTGATAAAAATGTCATGTGCAAAACCTTTAATCATTCCATTAAGAATTATTTGACAGAAGCAAAGACCTGCTGTGTTATACAAGTTCTATGTCAAAAAAACATTGTAAATTCTGACAGGTTTTTGACTATATTTGATTTCATTAATTAGAAAAATAAAAACAGGATTGATATTAAGTAAACTCTGCAGATACATGTATATATTAAAGTTATCTCATTAAAATAATAAAAAAACGTTCACACGTCGGATCCTGTAATACTTCTAAACAATATGTGATTTCGATTATCAAACTCATCTGACATCTCACCGACATAAACATACATGCTAAATTTGGATTTAATCTGACACTAGTCAATAAAGCTTTTTCATTAAAACCAGGAATTTTCAACTGTTCACAATTTTCACAATTCCGGAGTCCAATAACTCTACTGAATAGTATACAGTTTTGGCTTGTAATAAACTTTAACCTCCGCCTTTGATATGAAAACACGTACATATCTATTAAGTTTGGATAGTTCTGGCTATGACATTGGTTTTATCTCATGAAAAGTGTAACTCTTCATTTTCACGATTACATAATCCCTCAATTCTTCCAAACAAGATCAGATTTTGACTGTTATCAGATAAAACCGCATGCCATAGAGAAAAAGATATGAGTAAACTTTCTATTAAATGTGACTATAAATATCGAAGTTGTACAAACGAAAAATGAAAATTTAAAATCTTTCACGATTTCAAATGGAAATAAGTCTTCCAAGTAATATCAGTTACCGGGATCAAACTCAACTTACATCTCATTGATTATTTAAAGACAAGCACAAAATTTGGATTAAATCTGGATTTAACGGAAACCTGGAGAAGTTTTCCAATTTTCACAAGTTCAAAGTCTCTTAGAGACCTTTTGGTTGGTTTGAAATCAGAGGTTGTGACCAAATGCATTCAAAGGAGACAAGTTCTACAGAATTTCTGAGTAACAATGCTATTCATTTACAAAGAACAAGCAGAAATTAATTTTGACCCAAATTCCAATTTTCAATTTTATGTTTTCAGTATTAAAACACTGTAGTAATATTTCAGCATTTTTTTTCTTTAGCAACAAGGGAGAGTGGCGGGAAAAGCCATAAACAATAACAAATCATGGTAAAACCACATGGTTTTGTATTAATTTCTTCGGTATTTATATTTATCTAGACTTCATAGTACAGTCAATCTTGTATTCAACGACCACGCTTGGGACAATAGAAAATGGTCGCTAAATAAAATGGTCGCTTAATAAATCAGTCGGAGGGGGGGGGGGGTGCAATTTACATTTTTCACACATTAATTATTTGAATATATTCTAGATTCTATACTAAAAGCATATGTTTCAATTTTAGGTAAGTATCAAGAAAATGCTTTAACATTTAAAAGAAAAAACAATTATCGGACCAACAGCAATTTTTGTAAGTGAAAGAACAAATCGAAAGTAGGCCGAAGTAGTCACCATGAAATATCATGTGAACAAACCTTTATAACAAAATTTCTCTGTGTTTGTGGGATACATGGCAAGGCATTTGTGAAAACTGACAAGCACTGTGTAAATATAAGCATGTGTGAAAGACTCATCGTAATCAAAAACAACTTTATACTCTACGGCGTTTCCAGGTTGAATTTGCAATGAAGGACACGCTTGATTTGTAGTGCCTATTTATAACCGAACAAAAAATCACCTGCATATAGTGGTAATGGAACAAAGTTCTACTCCATTTAGGGAGACCACAAGGATAAATAAACGGATTCCCCCATCCTTTTCACACGTTCGCACACTAGCAGATTAGGGGTTTAGTTGGTCATTATGACATGGTTCTGCATCGTTGCCGCTATTGTCAAAGGGTAATTAATAGTTAGACATGTAAATGTGTTAATCCTTTAATTGACACATGCTGTTATGTCTTGATTAGGATAAATCACAGGCTGTTATCATCCTATATACTGTCAATTAAGGATCCACAATTTTTACGTGTTGATGGGTCGCTTAATGAAAGATATAGTGGGCTTTTGGGCCCTAAAATTGGTGGTCGTTGGTCACGTAGTACAAAAGTCGCTTAATACAACATGAAATTAGAGGAAAATAGCTCGGGCGGCCTTTAAAACGGTCGTTTAGCACAAAAGTCGCTTAAAACACGTGGTCGCATGTACAAGATTGACTGTACCTTAATGTACACAACTATACACAATACAAACGTATTATTTTCATCTTTCAAAAAGTTCACGTTTGATGCCCTAAAACTGGAAGTATTCGAGCGTGTAAATACCGTTATAAATTCATTCACCCATTCACCCATTAACCGATATGCAAGTAATCAATCTTCATACCTAATATTTGAAAAATAGTTTTCAAATTCAAAAGTCAGTTTGAAACTACAGTAATGCTCTAGTTTAAAACAACTGCTGATAGCATTTTGCCATTCTTGTATAAAATTTTCACGAAGTCTTCTTTGAATATTTTTTAATACGAAATTAACATTTTCTACGGTACTTCTTGTCCAAATATATGAAAATCCAGCTTTATTTAAGTTTTCCTTAATTTTTGCGGGCCAGTTAAAAGTAATTTTATTCGCAAATCGCGGGTTTAACGCAAAACGGTTGCAACTCACTTTTTCAATATTTTACAGGAGAAGGAAAAAACTGATTATTTTTTCAATGGAAGATAGTTTTGTTTGAAAACAGACCTTTTTAAATTCCTTTTATCTTTACATTAAATGTACTAATAATATAATTGGGAAAAGAATTTTCTAAAATGAGATATTTGCAAAAGATTGAGTTACAACCCTTTTGCAGTTAAAAATTTGGAAAAGTGAAGAAAAAACGTTATGCAAAACAGTTGTAACTCACTTGAAAAAACCTCAGTTTTGCTTTGAAAGGCATCATTTTTATGGAAAATATGTATCTGCCAATAATGTAAGTTTTTAAAGTTTAATTCTCTGTTTTAAATGATAAAATATACATGACAGAGAGCCATCATTGCCCTGAAATAGTGTGAAACATCAGGATCTAATGTTTATCTTTGCAAGTGTATGAAAGGATCAATTTTTTTACCCCTGAAACTGTAACTATACACTTAAAACAGGTTTTAACTCACTTCAAGATTTTACTGGATGACTTTGTATATACTTAAAATCAAACCTCTATGTCTGTATGTTTGGAAGAAGAAGATTTTTTATATTTTTCACCTTGACATATTAAAAACCAATCAACTATCTGATTTTCAAGGATTGGCTATCTTTAACTTCAGGCGAGCTATCTGAAATAGTTAAAAAGAAGTCCTTTAGGTCAAAAAACATACAAAATACAGCTATAAGCCTTGCATTTTGAGACAAAAATGTCTATGATATATAGCTCTATGTGAAGCATGTGACCCCCAAATGAAGACTGGGCAGCTTTTAAAGCCCAGAACTAAAATGTCAAAATCCTTGGTATAGGTTACTAATGTTTCATAATACTGATTTCCATATATCAGGGCTTTTAAGCATATAGTTTTTCTTCAGCAACAGTATACATGTAAAATATCTGACCCAATGGACAATGCCACAGAGTAACAATATGAGCATGCGCAAAGATCTGTAAAGTAATAATACATTGCAAATATCATTGTCTCTAGGGGTAAAGATCACAAACCAGAATATCATTTTTTTTTTCACATAATAACCCTATGTAAAAGTAAGTGAATGATCCCTGGCTGTGGCCACCACTAAAGGGACATTGTTTGCTTAAATATGATGGACTACAGCTAGGCAATGCCCTATAATCACCTAAGTCTTTCGATTTCAAACAAAGTCTACTGAATTTTTCTTGTAAAACATAATGAAACACAGAAGCCAAGGTTTAACCTATTAAAATATAGGTAACGTTACAGCCTAATGTCATAATTTTCAAGAACAGCCTTTGTAGCACAACTTACACTAATCATTCATGCCAAGTTTCAGCGCTAGCTTTCTGTTTGGGAAACTTTTTGATCTCCTTTTTTTTCCTTTCTATGTTTGACAATGGCTACCATATTCACCAGGTCACACTGTCTAAATGATCCTGCATTTTTTTTTTTTTTTTTTTTTCTATGGGGCTAGGAACTCTGCACATGTACTCATGATCATGTAGTTTGAGTACAAGTTGCCCTTCTGTTTTTTGGGAAGGTCTATGAAAATTTCAGTTTTTGAATCTATTATTTACTTCCTGTGACATATTTCTGCTAGAGCTCGGCACTATTTGAATAAATTTGGAAAAAGGACCAAATATCTGTAAGGTTTGATTGAAAACAGCCCAAAAGTGTTGGAGGAAAAGATGTCTTTAGTACTTGTTGACAACAGGTAATGGACGTTGTATTGATGGATGTTGCATGACTAACCATGACCCACTGCAAAAGTCTTCCCATGAACATTTTTACTGCTTCAATTCTGCATTACCATAAAACAGCACATTGCACCCTTGCAGAAGTGAAAGTGATAACTTCACCTTCGACACATTCGATTTTTGTCAAACTTGGCAAAAGTGGCCCTTTGGATAAGGCTTTTTCAAAGCTGTTCACTGTCACAGAATCAGTTGTGAGTAGATTTTTGTTACTGCTCAAGAAAAGAAGGACAATGCAAGATTTTTAAAGATCTTTATTTGTTACACCATTAGACCTACGTCTACTAAATTCAGAAGTTTTCCTGTTAACATCATTAATTGCATGCCCATATATATATTTTGGCTATTGGAAATTTGTTAATGAACTTCTCATAGAGATAAATGAAACATAAGCCTTGGACGAAAAGTTATGTTTCTCCTTAATAACGTTGATATTTTGTTAGGCTAAATCATAATAACATAACTGTTTACTCTTAGTCTGGGTAAAAACCCATCAGAGTACCACAACAATGCACTGCCATAGCTGGGGTTTGGACTTGCAACCATCAAACCCATAATTGAGCTACTCTATCAACTGAGCCATCCATTCAATTAACTACATTTATTAAACATGATTGGATAATATTTTATCTTTTGTTCCATAATAATGTGACAAAAGAGATAAGGAATTGTACAGAAAAAATATAAAACACTGGGACATTCTTTGTGTTTTGTACATGACTCTATTTCTGTCGATATATTAGTCCAAATTCCACCTTTAGAAGTGAATAAATATTTTTTTGGGGTGAAAAATTTTGTCAGAATTGTGTGAAACAAAATCTGGTTGCATGCAATTGTAATACTGATAATATTTCACTGTTGATGAAGGTAAATAAATATATGGCTAAACCGTTACCTTTACCAATTAGCACATGAATGACTGACTATTAAAACTAGAATACCAGGGCATTATCATGGTATAATTTAGATTTTCACAAAAAATAATTGCCATAATTTTTTTTTAATTTTTTTCTCTTTTACATTCCCCTCTTCACATCTTTTGCTGAGCCCCAGTAGCTCAGTCTGTAGCGTGCAGGACTTAAGAACAGGGGACCGCTGATTTGATCCCCTATTCGGCCAACTTCTTTCCAAGGACTGATGACCATTGTTTCAACTATGGTTATGTGGAAAGGAGCCAGTGGCTTGGAAAGAATATTGTGCATAGTACTGGTATAAGAAACTCTGGGGAAAGCATTTCCCCCGCTTCTCTATCATGATTATTTTTGAATATTAAAAAAATCTGGAGATTATTTTTCAAGCTTCAATATCTATTTAGGAATTCTTCTCCAATTCAATATTACAGTTACACTTCTTAGTTTGACCTACTAGTGTTTAAATGTTAAGAAAGTATCTTACGGTCACAACATTTACTTTATAAGGCTGTTTGTGACAAGCACTCGCAATAATGATCTGTTGATTTTGTTGGATATAATGTCTAGATGCATTTTTTGTAGAGGCCTGCATGAACTGCATCCTGTCCTATCTTTGTATATCTTTTCTACATGAAAAGCAGTTCTTGAACAACTGAAGTGCTATCCAAAGCTGTGACTTGAACATCCAGTTTCCGGTCTATATTTTTTATATGTGTGTGTTGTTTCAATGTAATGAAAGCAACACTAAAATTGTGCACAAAATATGTATGTTCATTCAAACACATGGGCAGATAAATGGACAGACATGCTCCAGTATACCATCAAAAACATGTGTTTTGTTAAAGTATTACTTGTAACCTGTAGAGGATGCCATATTCTATGTGGTAAAGTTAATAAAATTTAATTCTAATGGAGTTACAACCATTTTGCACAAAGATAATTGTGAACGTAAGAAGATCTAATAAAATGTCCCAAGGGTCTACATGTATGTCTTTTAGCCCCTTCTTACCAGCTTTCATACACATCAGAAAATCAATAATGATATTTCATCTTTATCTTGTCATGATACTGAATTGATGTCATCAGTGACATCATAATGTAGGAAGTAACTCATTACAACTTAATTATTATTTTCAGATTTTCTTCAGGCAAAATGGTTGTAACTCAGTTACAACCGTTTTGCATGAAGAAAATTGGTGGATTTGAGATAAAACCTTTTGACATAATTAGATTTTCTCTCTCAATAGTTGGAATTTGTGGAGAATATTTTTAGGGATTATGTATTGGAAGATTTACATTATAAAAATGTAAAAAAGTCATTTTTGGTAAAAAATGGAGTTACAACCATTTTGCGTTAAACCCGCGAAATGGAATATTGCAGTTTTCATTAAATATTGTATGAAAAAGTGACGTTCTATTTTTTTTAAATCTTCAAAGAATATTTAATTGATCTTTTGAGGGCCAATAGTTGCACTGGATATTTTCCAAGGTTTGAGGACTTACCCCAAGGATTTTCTTTAAAAATTTTCACGTGCACTTTATCAGTAGATTTTAAGTTATAGATCCCCCAAGCTTCTGCTACATACAGCAAAATTGGAGAATTCATTCAAAGCTAGTGCTTGGAAGTCATACATGCTTTAAAAATTAAGCCAATCAGTAATCAAATCATCTACAAAACTGGAACCAGCCGTATTTCTTACTACCTTATAACAAGTAAAACAACCATTATCAAGTCTACCATTTACAACTAACAAATCATCCTGCTTACATCTTGGCTTTCTCAAAATCAAAGCATTCACACTTCAGCTTCAACCACAAAATATCTCCATTTTCAGATTTCAACAGTTCAGTTTTTCCATATAACCAATCCGTAAAGAAAACAACCAGCCCCCGCTATAACGCTTAGCTTTCTTGGCACGCTTCGGCCTTGATAAACTAAATGAATGAAAACCAATCAAACTCAATTTAAATAAAAAAATAGTTGATTTGGAGCCAAATTTTAATTTTCATACGAACCAAATGGTCTTTATCAAACCATTCCAACAATTCTATTATAATCGGATTAAAATACATCCCATTGATACAGACACACAGCGTTAAACACTATACAATCAATCATGATACAGAGACACATTCAAAAGTTTGATAAACGTGTTGATAAACATTGAAGTTATAAAGACATTTACAGGCTTTGCAATAAATCTGAAAGAAAAAAGAAATGAAATGTAACGAAAACCAAGTTATACAAACAAACAGACAGACAAGCCCACAAATAAAAAAACATGTCCCCGTTCTTCGATCACAGGGGTATAAAAAACACTACTAGGCAAGATATTCTGAATACGGAATGAAAGCGAAAAATGGGGAAAATGAGTAACAGTGATCAGTTGATATTGACGATACAGTAGAATGTAAGTGTAAGATCTAAACATTTTGTCGTTCGGTAAAGAGTTAATAACTTTCTTGACCGACAGGTAAGCAATAGGTCTACAGGATAGACACGGAAACGAAGCATATGCACACAGATGCAAAATGATAGCAATCTAGTCCTTAAATGTTGCCGGTTGCGTTAACAACGAAATCCACTTAGACTAAATATATATTTGTGTCATTGATTTGAGGAATAAAGGCTTCTACTAACGATCTCTGATTTTAGTACAAATCACGAAAACTGTATTTTTGCTGTTCTAATGTGTATGTGTGTGTGTCTGTGTGTGTGTGTGTGGGGGGGGGGGGGCTTCATATAAGAATTACAAGACTTGGGGCGCGAGAACGTCTTATCCATCACTGCGGTGGAGATCCCATTTGGAAGATTTACTGTAGAGTTGCTAAGTTCTTTTCGACTCGTATTTTTACCAGGATTGCATGATTTTTACAGAAAATTTGGTACGTTTAAACCTCTGATCCAAAATGTGAATTGATTCCTTTCAGGCCGAATGCGGATATGCGTTCTTCTTATTTTGATTTTAATATTTCGATATATTCTTGAGCATTTCGATATATTCTTGAGCAGTATAACATTGCTTTGGTGAATACATATAATTTTAGGTGTCCTTTCTTCTTATCCATATCTGCCGAAGGAATTCTTTCAAGAAGGATGATGAAATTAATGTTGTTTTTTCTTTTCCACACATATTTTCTAGTGTGTCCTTGCTAGATCTATGAGCAATTTGGCGCGTGCAAACTCCTGATCCAACTTCTGATAGGGTCACCCTTGCAGGATTTTTCTTTGGTGTTTTTTGTGTTATAGTGTGCCCATAGACTAACTTGACCTAAATGAGCTACTTGAGGTGTGCAAACTTCTTATCCACCTTTGAGCATTGAATCTTTTCTGACAAAATGTGGACGCTGCTGTTGTTTTGGTAGTCGTGGGGGTGATATAATGTTCTCATATTCCTTATCAGTTTAAAAGCCTTGCTTTGGTGAGAACTTTGGGGTGTGCTATTTTCATTTCCATGACTGCGGAAAGAATCCTTTTATACTAAACATGTTGATATAGTTTTCAACCTTTCCATGATTGGCCCGCAACATGCGAAATGAGACCTTCGGACTTTTGCGTAAAATGTCGTCCCGGATTAGCCTGCGCTTTCCGCACAGGCTAATCCGAGACGGCACTTTACGACTACATAAGAATTTTCATACAGTAGACTTTCGTCAAACCGAAAAACGCACAAAAACGGGAAGTGTCGTCTCGAATTAGTCACAGACTGCACAGGCTGATCTGGGACGAACACTTTTACGCGTATATCCGAAGGCCCTTTTCCTTGTGTTGCAAGCCATATAGTTTTTATTCCTGTATGACCTATCTAAGTTGAGCAATCTTTTGCTTACACTATTTGACCAAATTATTGCAGACTGTTGTTGTAATGCGTACACATGTTTTACAAGAATAACCTGACTTTGATGAGCAATTTTGGCCGAGCAAACATCTTATGTATTATATTTGATGGGATCTCAATTATTGTTGTTGCTGTTCTGTCCCCATATATTTTGCCAGTGCAACCTGGGCCTGATGAGCAATTTTGCGTGTCCACGTATATTATCAAATATTTCTGATGCGATCCTAGCGTGGCTGTGATTGTTGTCGTCATCGTTATTGTTGTTATCATTGTGGCATAATGTTGTCGTTACCGTTATTGTTGTTGAAATGTGTCAATAGATTTTATCAGTACGAGTATAACCTGGCTTTGATGAGCAACTCGGAGTGCTCAAACATCTTATCCAACATTGCTGATGGGATCCTATCTGGTAGAATATAGGCGTTGTTTCCAGTGCTGTTCTCCCTGGGCTGAGAAAATCGTTTATCGTCAGTTGGAGGAACAAACTCGATCCTGTCATATTCCTTTTGCTCGTCTGGTGACGTGAATCTGATTTCGGTTTTCATCTTGAAAGGCCATGTCAGGTTGTTGTCATTATCTCCCTTCCTCACTTCAAAGCCGATTGTGGCATACAAACCATCCGGAGATGATCGAATGAACAGCGTCAGTTGTAACTTATATCCTAGACCGTAGGCGCCAGAATTAAAGTACGGCGATTGTTCTATGCTGATCTTTTTAGAAAGGACAATTTCACGTGTTGGCATTGTTATCGTCCAGTTCAGTTTTCCATACGAGTTGTTCAGTTGTCTACTGTATTTCTCAAAGTCCTTGTCCTTCCTTTCAAGCTCTTTTAACATCAATAATGCGTTAAGGGCAGGGCCTATGTTAGGCTTTCGTCTAAGATCATGGAAGGCCATTCTGTAAAAAAGATATCTTTAACAATACTGATTTCGAAGTGCTTTAAATTCAAAGGTCAATTTTCTTTTTCCGGATGTCACGAAGCATCGAACACAATAGATTGACTGATTGAATGGCCCTTTACGCCGCTTTCAACATTATTCCAGTCATATCACTGCGACAGCCCACTTATGCATGTATGTCCTTTGTAACATGCAAAGAATCTAAAGTGTCTTGCCCAAGGAAACTCCTACGAGAAACCCAAGGCTGAGGTGAGGCTCGAACTTGGATCCACCAGGTAACGAGGCCTACACTTTACCACTTGGCCGTGCAGGGCCTCCGAACAGAGTATGCGTTCCGTTCAGTCTGATCTTGATCTACATGTACATGAATATGTGAGCTGTCGCCGTGATATAACTGAAATAATGTTGAAACCGGCGTAAAACACCACTCAATCAATTAACGAAAATGAAAGCATATGCAGACGAGAAATCAAATGAAGCTCAAATGATAAGTTCGTTGCTGAAAGGTGGAGAGGGAAGGGATTCGTCACTGAAAAGTATAGAAAGCATTGTTGGAAAAGGAGAGATTGACGGTTACCAGCAGTTTCTCCCTTTTCAGACAAAAATTATCTTCTTCCCGGTCGTTAAAACTTGCATTTCTTTTTTGTAAAGGCCTTTGAGCACTGTATGATTATTGTGTCTAGACTGAACTGTATCTACACCCCTCGAAAAGGGCAGGAGATGTCACGATTAGCAAAGTGTGGGTTAATATCTAAATTTGTGGAACATCGTGGCAACAAGACAAAAATGATGGTTCTGCTGCAGTCCTAGAAGAGTACTTTGCAGGCAATTTGTGGCATCTGAGATGCAATGGCTCCTTTCTCTATTATAGTCCTTTTCATTGGGTATCTTCATATATTTTTGTGATACTTTGCACGGTTGGCTTGCAACCTCGAGCTGATTCTATATTATTTTCCGTCTGAAACAGACGTGACTTCGGATCAATGTTAACCTGGTTCCAGCCCGATCATTTTATTTTTCCTTTTATATACTCGTATTCGGACGTTACTTCGTCAAAAATGAGGTAATGATTACGGACGCAATAAACGGTTTTGCCACAGGTCTGTGTGGACCTTGAAAAGAAACTGTGGATATGTCGCGATCACTCACAGCACACCCATCTGTTCCCCTTTACTTCTCTCTATCTCTCTTTTTTTTTTTTTTTTTTTATGTGTCGTCCAGACTACTTTTTTATATCGTACTTTATACATGCAGTAACCGGAAATTGGAGAGGAACACTATAAGCTTTTCTTTTGTTCCAATCCATTTCTTCAGGATTATATTTGCTAACCGATTGTATTGTATTGTTTATGTATATTATACTTCTGTAAAATAAAATATGTTTAAATCAAAGGAGACTGTGATACGGAGTGATTAAACATTATTACTGCCGCTTGACCCCGTGCAGATAAAGGTAGGCTTATCGCGATTTCGCACACTGTATTCCTGAACGTATGTAACACTGTACAAAGGATAAAAAATTTAGACTTGCTCAAATTCAAAGCATTTGCAGACGACACTTTAAATATGGCTTAAATGATTGATTTTAAATTGATAAGGTAGAAAACATCATGGGAAAAGGAGACAAGAGGACCATGATGGTCCTATATCGCTCACCTGAGTACCAAGCAGTAAAGGTCTACAATGAAGATAAATACCAAATATCGAAGTGCAAGGCCAAAGCTCTAGGTCTTCTTGGTTTAGACAAGAAGATAATCTTTCTTAACCAAACCCGGTTATATAAATATTTGTGAGAAGTTTGAATGATATTTGTCCAATAGTTGTTGAAAAATAGGGAGAACAAGAAATTTCATCAAAGGAAAATAACTTTGTAAAAATTCAATGAACCGTCACCAAATTATATAATCACATTCTTGCTTGGCACCGAGTCTCTCTAAAGTTTGAATGAAATCTGTCCTGTAGTTGTTTAGAACTAGCTCTGACAAGAAAATGCTACAGAAAGACTGATAGATGGATGGATGGAGGGATGGATGGATGGATGGACCGACAAGCTGACTCCCATATACCTCCAGAACAGAGTTTTGAAGGAATAATAACAAAGCCCTAGGCCTTTTGGTGTGTGGCAAAAAGTTGCCTGATTTGAACAAACTTAGTAGAGAATGTTTGCCGATTCAAGACCTTCTATACAAGTTAGTATTATAATGTTGTTAAATACACCAACAACTACAGTGGTTGTCCAGAGACATATTCATGGGTAATTGCTAATGTAAACACATAAACAATGTATTTACACTTGCAATAGTCTTGCACCAACCTTTCAATGCGTCCAGCTTACAAAAATTTGACCTTCAAGTGTGACATTGACCTTGGCCCTACCTGAACAGATCTTTCAAATGGTACTTTAATTCATGGTGGAGTATATGCCCAAAATCTATCGGGGGGGGGGGGGGGGGGGGCTGTCATAAACTTATTTATAAATTAAGACAAACACCACAAACTGAAGAACAAAAATTATAATGACTTCTAAGATTTACAAGATAAAATCTGTACTACAGAGTTAAATGAATGAACAAAAATGAACTCAAAATACAATGAACACAATGTTCAAAGATACATCCTAACAGCCAGAGAGAAAAATGCTGTCAAAGCCTTTAACCCTTTACCACATTGCAAAATTTTAGATCTGTCCAAATTGAAAGCATTTGCAGACAACATTTTCATATTGGCTCAAGTGACACAATATTTCTTTGATAGGGTAGAAAACTTTGTGGGAAAAAGGAGAAAATGCTGGTTACCAGCATTTTTTCCTTTTCCCACGATGTTTTCAAAAGTTTTCATAGAATGTTTCTCATCATGTGACCTAGCGCATATTGTCAAGGTTCTGCAATTTATAGCTGCATCATGGAAAAGGGGGTCTTCATGTTATATTTCATTTTTCACCAATATCTCTTTAATTACTGGACATATCTCAACAGATTTGGATGGAATTTTCACACATCAAGTGACCTAGCGCATATTGTCAGGGCTTTGGAAGTTATTGCTGTGTCATGGAAAAAGGGGGCTTCATGTCAAATTTAAACTGCATCCGTCCGTTCTGAACAGATAAAAGGAAAAATGATCAGGTGGGAACCAAGGCTAGGGGTACGCAAGACAGGATGCTTTATCAGACAGTATCAGACAGACTGCAGTTGGATCTTGGATATATATGCCTTATATTCTGCAAGATAGTATTGCATACAACACAGTTTTGAAATGCATATTACTTGGTCTATCTTTATCTCTTTACCAAACAAAAATTTTAGACTGGTCTATAATTCAAAACATTTGCAGACAACAAAATAAATTTGTCTCAAAAAATGAACTTAGATTTGGGATGAGTAGAGAACATTGTGGAAAAAGTTTAAAAAATCCTGGTTACCTGAGTGCTTGGCCCAACTGAGATTTAAACTTGACATCCCTGCATAGCTAGCCCTGTAGGTAATGAGCTAACAGGCTTGGCTCAAATCATTAACAAACAACAAACTTTAATCCTTAAACCCAAAGGCCATTTTTATTCCAGAATGAATCCAAGATGATAACCACTGCGTGGGTGCCTTTTGTCTGCAGTGTTTCAACAAAGCAGACAGTATAGATCAATGATCGGACTGCACATTTCGTGCAGTCTGATCTGAATCTACACTAGACACAAAGACAACCATAGTAGTGAAAGGCGCTTAAAGGGTTAAGACTTGTCCAAATTCAAACCATTTACTGACAACAAAATAAATGTGACTCAAAAATTTAAATTTGATTTCGGTTGGGTGGAAAACATTGCGGAAGAAGGAAAACATGCTGGTTACAAGTATTTCCTCTTTTTCCCACAATATTTTCAAGAGCCTTATTTCTCACAGGCGTTAAAACTTGGGATTGTGTGATAAAGGGTTAAATAGAACAAGACTTTAAAAGTTCACTCTGTATACCTTTATGTCCTGTTTTGACCCAGGGGCATCATTTGAACAAAATTGGTAGAAGTCCACAAGGAAATGCCACATACCAAATATCAAAGCTCTAGGCCTTCTAGTTTCAGACAAAAACATTTTTAAAGTTTGCTCTATATACAATTTTGCCCAAAATTGTGACCCCTGGAGTTAAAGGGTTAATTCAATTCTTTTAACAACTTTGGTAGAACTTCACCCAAGGAATATGCCTGTCAAGTTTCAACATGATTGGTTTAGGAGGAGAAGATGTTTAAAGGAATTGTGGAAAGACGGACGCTGGACAATGACGAATCACAATACCTCGCCCAGCACTTCGTGCCCAGGTGAGCTAACAAATAGGCCTAACCATTGTCTGTGGCTTGTGATAAACAACATAAAGATGAAGTTTCATAACATTTTGTCCTGTAGTTAAAGAGATATTAATCCATAATGAAAATATATGTGAAGCCCCCTTTTGCCATGACACGACATTGAATCACAAAAGCTAAACTAATGATATTGGCGGACTATCATAAGGAACACATGTATGAAGTTTCACAAATTTTTGTCCAGGATTTTGAGTTGAAGATACATGTATATTGATCCTTAACAGAAATATATATGAAGCCCCTTTTTCCTATGAGACAGTGCTTGATATCAAAAAAAAAAAAAAAATAAATATCAGCGGACATCATTAGGAACACCTGTATGAATTTCTATTAGTTTTTGTCAAGGATTTTAGAAGATATCTGCCCTGAAATATGGACAAACAGATGGTCATTGGTCCATGACGAAATTAAACATTTAGCCCCGTTTTTTCATGACATGGCGTTTCATGAAATTAAAACAAATATCTATTGTCTGTGGCTTGCAATAAACAATAGAAAGATGAAGTTTCATGACATTTTGTCCTGTAGTTAAAGAGATATTGGTCCACAATGAAAATATACATCAAGTCCCCTTTTTCCATGACACAGCAATAACTGGTCCTATTAGACCTACGATCAAACTCATTCGAGATCTTATGGTCATAAATATTTGAACCAAGTTTGGTGCTGATTGGTTTAAATTTGTAGATGCTAGAGAGTAGACAAAGTCAAATGTAGCAATTTTTTTAATTCAAGGGCAAATAACTCCAGTCGTTCTGGTCCGATTAGACACATAATCGAACTCATCCGAGGTCTTATGATCATATATATTTAGACCAAGTTTAGTGCTGATTGGTTAATATTTGTAGATGCTAGAGTGTAAACAAAGTCAAATATAGCAATTTTTCTAATTCAAGGGCAAATAACTCCAGTCGTTCTGGTCCGATTACACCCATAATCGAACTCATCCGAGATCTTATGGTCATATACATTTTGACCAAGTTTGGTGCTGATTGGTTAATATTTGTAGATACTAGAGTGTAAACAAAAAAATGTGGACGGACGGACGCCGACGGACGGACGACGGACACCGACGGACGGTGAGTGATCACAATAGCTCATCCTGAGCACTCTGTGCTCAGGTGAGCTAAAAATGCTGGTTACCAGAACTTTCTCCTTTTCGCACAATGTTCTCAAAAAAAAAAATCTTTTTCAGAGTTGTTAAAACTCGGGGTTGTGTTGTAAAGGACTGACCGAGTGATTTGTCAAGGAAACCATAAAAAAGTCATATTTGATCATATACAAGAAGCATTCATCTATCAGTGACTCTGGTCGAAGGTATCTAACTTGTGGAAAAGAGACCTTGTGGTAAACGTGTAGCGAGTTCAAATACGATTGAATTGTCAAATGTAGGTATGATTGTGATTTATCAAGCAAACACAACGAGAAAAAAAATCTTACTTGATCAGATAAAACCAGAAATTATCCACCGACAACTCTTATTCTATCTCTCCTTGCGCACCAAAGTGGCCTATGAGTTTCAGTAAAATCCACAATTCTTTTTACAAGTTTAATTGACTAACATAGATTACATAGATTTATAAATAACATTACAAGCCACGCCTCCCCCATTACCGATTGGATAATCCAGCGCATTACTTATCGATCGACCGGGCTGTCGGAGACAATCTCCGACCAGTTTGTCATATGTGACTCTCACCATACATCTCTGCAACGGACTAAATGACAAGAATCTTGTCAAACCGAGGAAAACATGTTTTGTTGCAGTTTAACCGTTTCATGTGTAACATAATAAAGTAGACAAAGGAAATATGATTCCGGATACATTATAGGTGCATTCAAACTGATGAATTTACCTGTATACAATGGAACTATTTTTTCAAGCCTCTTTACTGATCAGAATCTTGTGCCAGTTGTAAAAACAAGAGGGCCATGATGGCCCTGGATCGCTCACCTGAGTCAATAGGCGAAATTTCACTCCAGGGTCACTCGAGAGCGCACACAAGGTTTTTCTAAGATTTGACCTAGTGACCTAGTTTTTGACCCCACATTATCCAATTTCGAACTCGTCCCAGATTTTACCAGGACAAACATTCTGACCAAGTTTCATGAGGATTGGGCCGAAAATGTGGCCTCTAGAGCGTACACAAGGTAAAAAGTTGACGACGTACGACGCACACCGCACGACAGACGCCGGACACAGCACGATCAGAATAGCTCAACATGAGCACTTTGTGCTCAAGTGAGCTAAAAAACAGAAGTAAAAAAAGAGCACCACATGCAGGTGCCAACAATTGGCTGTTGTTTTTCGACGGATAAAAATTACCCTAACAATTCTTAAAAAGGTCACCCTAGGAACATTTCTGTGAAATTATTTCAAAATCTGACCAGCCATTCCAGAGAAGAAGAATTAAAAAATTCCTCTTCATGTCCCTATGGTGCAAATAGCCCCCACCACCAGAGCCGTGTTTCTAGACAGATCACAATTTTGCAAACAAATTTTGAAAAGAGCCAAGGAACATTTCTGTTAAATTATTTCAAAATCTGACCAGCAGTTTCAGAGAAGAAGAATTTTTAAGAATTTCTTCATGTCCGTATAGTGTAAGTAGCCCACAGTCATCAGAGCCATGTTTCTCGACGGATCAAAATTTTGCAAACACTTTTTGAAAAGGGTCACCAAAGGAACATTTCTGTGAAATTATTTCAAAATCTGACCAGCGGTTTCAGAGAAAAAAAACTTTTAAGAATTTCTTCATGGCCGTATAGTGCAAGTAGCCCCCAGTCACCAGAGCCATGTTTCTTGACGGATCATAATTTCGCGAACAGTTTTTGAAAAGGGTCACCCAAGGAAGATCTCTGTGGAATTATTTCAGAATCTGACCAGCCGTTTCAGAGAAGAAGAATTTTTAAGAAATTCTTCATTTCCGTATAGTGCAAATAGCACCCATTCACCAGAGCCATGTTTCTTGACGGATCAAAATTTCGCGAACAGTTTTTGAAAAGAGTCACCCAAGGAACATCTCTGTGAAATTATTTCAAAATCTGACCGGCCGTTTCAGAGAAGAAGAATTTTTAAGAATTTCTTCATATCCGTATAGTGCAAGTAGCCCCCAGTTACCAGAGCCAGGTTTTTTGACAAATCAAAATTTCCCGAACAACGTTCGAAAAGGGTCACCCAAGGAACATTCCTGTAAATTATTTCAAAATCTGACCAGCGGTTCCAGAGAAGAAGAATTTTTAAGAATTTCTTCATGGCCGTATAATGCAAGTAGCCCCCAGTCACCAGAGCCATGTTTCTTGACGGATCAAAATTTCACGAACAATTTTTGAAAAAGGTCACCCAAGGAAGATCTCGGAAATTATTTCAAAATCTGACCAGCCGTTTCAGAGAAGAAGAATTTTTAAGAAATTCTTCATTTCCGTATAGTGCAAGTAGCCCCCATTCACCAGAGCCATGTTTCTTGACGGATCAAAATTTCGCGAACAATTTTTGAAAAGGGTCACCCAAGCAACATCTCTGTGAAATTATTTTAAAATCTGACCAGCGGTTTCAGAGAAGAAGAATTTTTAAGAATTTCTTCATATCTGTATAGTGCAAGTAGCCCCCATTCACCAGAGCCATGTTTTTGGGCAGATCAAAATTTCGCGAACATTTTTGAAAAGGGTCACCCAAGGAACATTCCTGTGAAATTATTTCAAAATGTGACCAGCGGTTTCAGAGGAGATGATTTTTAAGAATTTCTTAGAAAATTCCATTTCGTTGCCGTGGCAACCAGAGTTTATGATGGAATCAAATTTTGTGAACAATTCTTTAAGAGGACCTCCCAAGGAACATTCCTGCCAAGTTTGGTCCAAATTGGCCCTGTGGTTTAGGAGGAGATGGTGTCTAAAGAATTGTTGACACCACGCACAGACGCACGACGCACGACGAACGACGGACACCGGGTGATCCTAAAAGCTCCCCTTGAGCACGTTGTGCTCAGGTGAGCTAAAAATGGATGCGCCCATGAATGATGACAATTTAAACAAAATTAAAAAACAAGTTATCGTCCTTTAAAAGACATTTAAGCTTTTCAGAAAATCCCTCTTTTTTCACATTTCCTTCCGCTAAGTCTGATTGGCCGTATGCTGTTTGAACAGCACACAAAACAATCGTTTGGTCTTTCTTTCACCGGCGTTTGTGTCGCCATTTTGAGCTGTGGTCATGTGACGAAAATATCACGTGATGACGGACTACTTTCTGAGCCAACTACAGAGGTGAATGTGAATGATCCGTAGTGCAAGAGAGTGTCTCGGAGATACATAAAATATTTGAGTGACACGGGCTGGTCTTAGGCCCGAATCACTCAATTGTTAGAGCATGAGACTGTAACCGACAAATTTCGGCCCTATCCAGGGTCTTGGTTTGATTCCGACGGCTGGCTATCTGAAATTACCAATAGTCTTTCAGATGAACGTTAAACCTAGGTACTGTCTTACGGTGCAAAACACCGAGCACGTTAAAGAACCAGGCGTAGCTTAACTTTGGATGGCTTTGGTCCTGTATCTTACATAACATAGCATAGCCACCTTGGAGCGTTGCCCATATGGACAGCCGGTGGCGACGACAAATGAACGAAAATGAACAAAAAATATCAGTTTAAACCGATATAACCGATGTTTGAAATAGACATGGCTACGTTGTTATGCCCGGTTTAATATGAGCAACGCTATGTGATAAGAGAGTTTAATGCATCTGCAAAAAAGTATCGATCCAGGTCAGCCTTCATAATAATCGATCCGTAAAATCAGTCGACTGAATATGGAAGTAAAATGGTCCTTAAACACGCAGAAAATTAATGAGTAGCAAAGGTTTTAATTCATGTCAGCCTGCGCAAAATGCGATGCGCAGGCTGACATGATTCGATACTTTATTGGCGATAGATGGAATAAACACCCTTTTCACTGAGCATGACACAGACTAATCGCTGTTTTCACATTTTTTTTTTCTTAATTCGAGTGAGGCTTACTGTACTTTCGAACTTCTCAAGAGCTAATTTATGTCGAATTCCAACAACCTAAGATCTATGCAGTCTGTGTAGTCACCTACTAGTATGTAGTCACCGTTTTCACAAGGTTTTCAATTCAAATTGAGGCTACTGTACTTTCAAATTTCTCAATCGCTAATTTAAGTCCAATACTTACAAACATGGGTAGATCTACAGGGGTGTAGAAAGCCCAAAATAAAGTATACGCAAAAGTAATACCGAAGTCTTTATTATCCGAGGCGCGAAGTGTCGGGAGGGGTGGGGGGGGGGGGGGGGAAGAGGGAGGTTTCCCAGGAGTGCCTGGACAGCCTCCTCAAGAAATTTTTGAATAGTAGAAGTTATCTGGTGGTCAGTGTTGACGTTTTTTTTTCGGGGAGAGGTCTTTCTTTTTGCAAAGTGTAGGCAAGTAGGTTTTTGCATACAGAGAAAATATGCGTACTTACAAACGTGGGGGTAGATCTACAGGGGCGTAGCAAGCCCAAAATAAGGTATAAGCAAAAGTTATATGGGAGCTTTAATCATCCTAGGCGCGAAGCGTCGAGAGGGGGGGGGGGGGTCCAGGAGAGCCTCCCCCAGAAATTTTTATTTTGGAATTGTAGAAGCTATTTGGTGAACTCTGTTGACGTATATTTTTTTATAGCTCACCTGAGCACAACGTGCTCAAGGTGAGCTATTGTGATCGCCCTATGTCCGTCGTCCGTCGTCTGTCGTCCGTAGTCCGTCAACAATTTCTTTAAACATCTTCTTCTCCTAAACCACTGGGCCAATCTTGATGAAACTTGGCAGGGATGTTCCTTGGGTAAAGTTCTACCAAATTTGTTCAAAGAATTGAGTTCCACCTTTAACTCTGGTTGCCATGGCAACAAAAAGGAAACAAAAATGCAAAATCTTTGAAAATCTTCTGATGAAACTAGAAGGTGCAGAGCTTTGATATTTGGTATGTAGCATCTCCTAGTGGACCTCTACCAAGTTTGTTCATATGATGCCCCTGGGGTCAAAACTGGCCCCACCCCGGGGGTCACAAGTTCGAATATAGGAACAAAGAAGGAAAACTTTAAAACCCTTCTGCTCTAAAACTAGAAGGCATAGAGCTTTGATATTTGGCATGTAGCATCTCCTAGTGGACCTCTACCAAGTTTATTCATATGGTGCCCTTGGGGTCAAAACTGGCCTAGCCCCGGGGTCAAAATTTCGAACATAGGAACAAAGAGGGAAAACTTTAAAAATCTTCTTCTCTGAAACTGGAAGGCGTAGAGCTTTGATATTTGGTATGTAGCATCTCCTGGTAGACCTCTACCAAGTTCGTTCATATGATGCCCCTGGGGTCAAAACTGGCCCTGCCCCGGGGGTCACAAGTTCGAACATAGGAACAAAGAAGGAAAACTTTAAAAATCTTCTTCTCTGAAACAGGAAGGCGTGGAGCTTTGATATTTCGTATGTAGTATCTTCTAGTGGACCTCTACCAAGTTTGTTCATATGATGCCCTTGGGTAAAAACTAGTCCTGTCCCGGGGGTTACAAGTTCGAACAACTGAAATTTGGCCAGAATGTTTGTCTTGATGAAATATCAGATGAGTTTGGATTTGGGTCACCTGGAACCATAAACTAGGTCACTATGTCAAATTAAAGAAATACCTTGTGGGCACTCTAGAGGCCACATTATTTGCTCAATTGCCTTGAAAATTTGTTAGAATATTTGTCTTTATAAAAGTCTGAATTTGGGTCAACTGGGGTCACAAACTAGTTCACTTGGTCAACTTAAAGAAATACCTAGTGGGCACCCTAGAGGCCACATTTATTATTCAGTTGATTTGAAAATTGGTTAAAATGTTTCTTTTGATAAAGTCCAAGACCAGTTCAAATTTGGGTCACCTGGGGTCATAATCTAGGTCACTAGGTCAAATTAAAGAAATACCTTTAGGGCACTCTAGAGGCCACATTTGTTGCTCAATTGACTTGAAAATTGGTCAGAATGTTTGTCTTCGTGAAATATGAGTTTGAAATTGGGTCACTTAGGGTCATAAACTAGGTCACTTGGTCAAATTAAAGAAATACCTTTAAGGTACTCTACTCAGTTGAGAGATCCAGGGCCATCATGGCCCTCTTGTTTGCAAGACTGTTTTTTGGGTGTTTTTTACGCGAAGTATACGAAAGTACGTTTCTGCGTATAGCCAGCTACGCCCCTGATCTATATTGTATTAATTCCAAGTCGAAAAGGGGCTTAAATCAAGCAAATTTATTTTTGAGTTATTTGCCTTATTGGTTAAGGTTGATCTTTATGATAACGCACATATTATATTCCAAATTTCAAATAAATATCGTCAATGATAAGAAAGATAAGACACAATTTAAAATTGGACACAACGCGAATACCAACCCTTAATATCGCGAACGCAGGGCAGGATGATGTCAATACATCGCAGTTTTTTTCTCAAACAGTCGATCTAAATCTATACTTTTGACTATATCATACAAAGATGTCCACTAGCCCTTCTCGTCCCATTAGAGAGAGAGAGAGAGAGAGAGAGAGATTCCAACGACGGCTTCTGGCGCTTAAAATGAATTTGCACATTCGGGATGTATTTCAAAATAAATATTCTTAAACTTTCATTTCTCCTTTTCAAACAATGTTTCGGAAGCTACCAGTTATGTGAATGAAACTCTAGGTATGTAAATGTGATGAATAACTGATAAATTAAAACCTAATTTTTTAAACACACCTTTTATTTTCAAATTATTTTGTTTGAAAGTTAAAAAATGTCCAAGGATCGCACAACACTTTCATGATTTCTAATCAATCAAGAGTCATCACAAAAAAAAAAAAGAATATAAGCAGATAACATGGTTGATTATCGGAAAATGTAGATAGAACAAAAAAATTCTTATTTTTCCATAATGTTTGCCTATTCTTCTGACAAAAAGAGAGATGTTTTAAATCGATTCACACAGAAAAAAGAGAGTATAATTTCTTTTAATTTCTGCATATTTCTTAATTCTATCGATAGAGAGAAAATCAAGTTCAGTTCTAAATGATTAAAAGAAACTGATAATAAATGCAGTTAATACATCAATAATCTCATTCAACTATCGACATTTCCATGGAAAATCGTATATCTCAATCTTTTCACCAGGCAGTCAAAGGAGATGCGGCGTGCGGTTCCCTTTGATCTTTATTTGAAACGCGGACAGTAACTAGCAAGTGACAATGGAAACTAAAAATAGAAAACTGGTTCTCGGGTTTTTCCCTCGCGCTAGTACACTAGAAAGTTGATATCAGGGACTGTAATCATGTCTGTAATACGAGAGGATTTCAGTATCCAATCACAGTGATGGAAAAGTTGGTAGAGGTTAAATGTACACCGAATAAGTCTGTACGCCGAATAAGTCTGATGTCAGTCATAATACGGCAACGCCTTAAGGCACAGTTCCTGACAAGATTTGTGTAACTATAAACTCCGCCCATAGGCGGTATCGGATAAAAATAGACATCAGACTTAAACGGTGTACAGACATATTCGGTGGACGTTTAACTTTAACCTGGAAAAGTTATTGACCGTCTGTTGTGTATTCAACAGGGACACAACCCTTAAAACACACTCGTTGGTTATTAAAGGGCTGTAATACCCTTTCAATTCCATAGCACTATGCAGATGTCGGACACGCATTCTCAATAAATAGGTGCCATTTGTACTTTTTGTTGTCGTCGAAGATTTTCAGGATAACATACAATCGGAATGTTTGAATTATTATGGTTAACGATAGAGGGACAATTGGTGACTTTAACGATACACTTATGCTATCTCAGCAATAAAGGTTGTGTTATCCATGCTAGCCATAATGTGCTTATTTGTAAGGTTCGTAACTGTCGCCGAGCGGAATTATATGTTGAAAACTGAATTCTTTAAAAAAAATCCGAGAGTAGGTAAACAATTGAATGGAAATATTTCAGCACGGTTATACAACGCATCTAAAAAAAATATCATTTTTATGTTCCATTTAAGTTTCACATACCTATATCAGGATTTCAAACTTGTCGCCGAAAGCATTAAATTCAACGCACATCAACGCAAATACGGAATAAGAATGCAACGGAATGACAAAATCTTGTGAAAACATTTTATTTCGTGCTCAGAATTACGAAATTAACCATAAAATACTTTGTAAGGTTATCGGAATAATGATATCTACATCAAGATAGATTAACCTTCATTTTTCAGGCCGAAGGTTTAAGGCAGTAAGGTTTGTTACTCATCATTCTGCAATTTCATACCACTATTACCGTGACGTTTTATCAGCCTTAATCGCTTTTAAGTAAGTATTAAAAAAAACTTAGAAAGAAGTGTTGGATTCCTGCAATAGTCACGGAATGTAAAGTTAGATGCATTTTGTAAGGTTCGTTTTGTAAGGTTAGTTATCGGATATCCACTGGTCTTTATAATTAACACTTTTCTTTTACCATGTGCTTAATGACGTCATTTTATGAAAGTTTTGACGTAATTAAATGATGCGGGCGTTCATCCGCCATATTTTCGCTGTTATTTTGGAGTGAAACAGAATTTTGTTGAGACGAAGGGGTCAAGGCACTTGTGGTAAGTTTTTTTTCTTTAATCTCACGATTCATTAATTTTATAATTGCATACATATTAATCCATAAACAATTGTTTGAAAAAAAAGATGTCTTTGATATACCCAAACAAGTTTTGATGTTTAAATCAGTCAATAATATGGATGTAAGGTTCGTTATTTTAGTAACGAACCTTACTTGATTTTCTGATGGAAAGTACAATTGATATTTAAGTTTACTACTATCTAGGAATTTGAATTTAAGAAGATATATGACATACCATGTTTATTCCTCACAACAGATCCAGAGGTGTATAGTCTATTATTCTTTATTGAAAACAGGAAGTGGTACCCCCGTAAGATTTTTGAATGCTATTTTATACGGAAATAGATTCAGCTGAGAGCTCTCTATTTAAACAAAAATCAACATTTCTTATTCTTGCCAAAATGTCGATCTGTCGTATTGAAATACTTTTGCATGTCTACTTTAATAGTTTTTTCAAAAAAAATATTGTAGATGTTAAGGGTAAGGTTCGTTACTATCGGTAACGAACCTTGCACTGAATGTCATCAGTTATTGTCGAGCCCAGCTGCGTTGAGCTAGAATCAATTGTCACTTTGACAGTATGGTATAGATGCGTCTGTACGTGTGTGCGTCCGTCAGTCCGTGCGTGCGTCCGTCTGTCCGAATTAGTCCTTACCATCACTTCCATATTTGCTTTCAGATATTTCAAAGCAATCTAGAAACATTATTCTGAATAATGCGAGGATATGCGATTTCAATTATTTGTTCAGGTAGGTCCAAGGTCACATTCAAAGGTCAAATATTTTGCGGACCATAATTCCTACATAAATGACCATAATGTTTTCCAACATGAGTAGTTTTCAGGACCCAAGGTCAATGTCAAACTTTAAGGTCAAATTTTTGTGGATTCGACACAAGTTGTCGCTGGACAACCATTCTGGTTTTGTTGTACATATTGTACATATGTTGTACATATATTTCAGGTACTAACATGGCCAAGTCAGCTAAAGAGAAAATGAAAGAATACCGAGAAAAGCTGAAGAAAGATCCCCAGAGATATGAAGAATATCTTGCTAAAGCGCGAGCCAGAAAGAAAAAAAATTACGTTCCAGTAGAACAATTGAACCGTAGAGAAAAGGCCAATCGTAGATCCAAAACAAAGGAATATGTCCGCCAACATAGAGTCAAAAAAATGAATGAACTCCATAATTCCATCACTGAAGTTGAAAGTGAAAGTGGGTATGAAACACGAGAATCTGCTGGACCACTGGTTGTCAATATGCCTTTCCCGAATAGGAAAAATGGTCCGAGAAAACGCATAAGCAATGCTCTTGCTAAAAAACACAGACAATATAATGATTTAAAGATGAAGTTCCAAAACTTGGAGAAGAAATACAAGAGCAAATTGAGATACATTCAGCGATTAAATAAAGCAAAGAGATCCGAAGTTGAAAAGCCAAAGGAAATACAAATGGATGACATGAACCAAACGCCTAACAGTAAAACCAAGCAAATGATGGCGAATGCAGAAATGACCCCCATCCAACGAGCAAAGTTAAAGAAACAGTTACTTTTTGCGAATATCGTCCAAGCAGAAATCAAGAAATGTCAAAGTGGTAATAAACGGGATTCAGTAGGAGCCTTACGGGGTTTAGTTGGTGGAAGAATACTACGCAAGTACAAACTTATAAGGACAGCAAACAAGTTGACAGGTCTCGGAAGAAATAAGATAACAAAGGTGGCTGGGTTATCCAATTTTGAAAAACGGAAACGGGACAGAGAAGTCGAAAGATATAGATCCAGTGTAATGGAATTTTTGATGCGTGAAGATAATTCAAGATGTAACCCAGGAAAACAGGATAAGCTGAAGGTGAATAAACATACCTACCAAACAAGAATACTCACAGACTACTTGAAAAATTTACACAATAAATTCCTGAGTGAAAACCCAAATGCCAAGCTATCTCTAGCATCATTTTGCCGGGTCCGTCCTGCGTATATTAAATTAACAAGATTTATTTCCCGAACAAGTTGTCTCTGCACGAAGCACCAAAACTTGGCTTTATGCGTAAAAGCTATGAAGAAACTTGACATACCTGTACCACTAAACCCTGAAAAATTCGTAGAAGATGAAAGCAACATTGAAAAGATGAAAAGCAATGCACCGGATGAAATAACGTTTGGACAGTGGAAGAGGGTCGCCGTTGAAGATAAAGGCAAGACAAAGATGGTAATGAAGATTGTTTCTTCTAACATGACTAAGTCAGATTTCCTGAAATACATGGAAGTGCAGATTGAAGAATTCAGAGAACATATTTACCGAGTTCGTCGACAGTATGAAGCTTGTCAAAACATTAAGAAGAATCTCCCCGAAGATGAAGTTGTTGTAATCATGGATTTTTCCGAAAATTACACGTGTAAAAGCGTTGAAGAGATACAATCCGCATATTGGAATAAAAGTGCTGTAACACTCCACCCAGTTGTCATTTACTTTAAAAAAGACATTGTAGGTGATTTACAACACAAAAGCATTGTGATTGTTTCTGATGAGCTTGGTCACAATTCGGCAACCGTCCTCAAGTTCATTGACCATGTTATACCTGAAGTCAAAAAGTGCGTTCCATCTGTAACAAAAGTACATTATTTCACTGATAGCCCAACATCACAATATCGAAACAAAACCATATTCAACATGATAGCAAACCACCAAGAAATATACGGCTGTAACGCAATATGGAATTATTATGAAGCGGGGCATGGAAAGGGGCCCTGCGATGGACTAGGGGGAACAACGAAACGAATGGCTGACGATGCGGTAAACTCTGGAAAGACTACGATACAGGACGGAATGGAATTTTTTAACTGGACACAATCATCAAATTGTTCAATGAATACCGTAGCATTTCTTTACGTAGCATCGGTTGAGTGTGCTGAGAAGTCACAAGAACTCAATATGTATGACATTAAACCCGTCAAAGGGACAATGAAAATACACGCCGTGATTGGTAAAGGCAATAATCAAATAGTCAAGTCATCAGTTAGCTGCTATTGTGAAGAATGTATACTTAGCCAACAATGTGGATCAAACAACTGGGTAAATGACACAGTTCTTGTTTTCAAGAAACAAAATATTGATGTTGATAACAGCCTAGAAAGAAATGTAAATCAACCAGAGGAAGCCACCGAACATTTAAGCGATTCTTTCACAGAGTTATCCATTGAAGTTGGGAATTTTGTTGCGGCTAGATATGACAGGAGATTGTATATAGGGAGGGTGATTGATATGGATGAAGAGGATGGTGATATTGAAATCACATTTATGGAAAACGTGAGAAAGCTGCTTCAATAGCCAAAACATGAAGATAAAATTTGGGTAGATAGAAAGGATGTAGTTTGCACTATTTCTGAGCCTATTCCCACGGGAAAATCAAAAAGAATGTTTAAACTTTCCGAAGATGACTTGGTAAAACTTGAAAATTCAATGTAGCGGAGTGGATTATTAAGCATAAAAGGATACGAACCTTACCATTGTATAGCTGTTCATTGTTAGACGCCATGGTCTTCGCTCATTTTATTTTATATAGAACGCCTAGAAAGTATAGCTCACACTATATTCGGGATTTATTTCGAGTTTCAAAGTTAAAAACTTGTCAAACTGTTATTAAGTTTTAATATAACGAACCTTACGTGAAGATGTTATAGTGTAAAGGATTTTCTTTAGCGATGTTATGGATCATTTTTTAAACAAATTGAAGTAACAACTACAATGATAAACTCTAACTTCAATTGATGCATCTGCGCAACTTGTCGTCTTTATGATTTTAGTGATAAGAATGAATTTAAATGACATTTCCGATATTCTGATTGAATTTAGGCTTAGTAAGAGAAGTCTACATTTTGTACTTTTCTCTCACCAAGTTTAATAAAATTTAGTCTGTTTTACTTAAATCCTTTCTTCTTTTTGTCAAATGTAGGCAATATTCCTACAATTCCACTTTTTGGTAGTAATGGTAAGGTTAGTTACTTTTGGTATATCATTTTTAAATATAAATATTTCGATTTTATAGCATCAAAAACCGATGAACGTAAATAAATTCTACTCTGATGACATTCCTTTATATTTCAAAAAAGGTGAAGACAAATCAAATTTGTCTAGTAATATTTTATTAGAATGTAAAGTCGTGCGAAATCTGCGTACAAAATGTTAAACCATTATCAGAAATATATGTAATTTTCCCAGCGAAATGATTCAGACTTACATGCAACAATTCATTTTATATTCATTTATAATTGACTTAAAGAACTATACTCGTCATAAATAAACAAAACTCGTTCACATAAAACGTTAAGTCTAAAAGTGATATCGCTATCAAAATGATACACCAACGGTAACTAACCTTTCACTAGTAAAAAACGCACTTTTATTGGCTAAACGAAGAAAGCCTTTTCTCGGCCGTCTTTTGATTCATGTTGAAAATATTTTGCAGAGATGAAATATAGCCATATTACAAGTTATTTAATGCAAAAAAGCCTAATTTTATGAGGGTTGATATTTTTCGATTTTCCAAATTCAAATGGCACCTATTTATTGAGAATGCGTGCGGAAAGCTTTGAGGAAAGGAAAACATTCACGCCGTGTGATAAGCGATCTCTGTACTTACGAAAGTAGTTGTTTTGGCGGACTCAGCGATATAGAGTGGACACACCGTTCAACATTTTGTCTGAAAGTAGTCCGGAAAAGTCAGCTTACGATCGCTATAGGCAAGGGAATCCCTTGAGAGGGATTCCCTGGCCTAAAAAGTCATATTTGATCATATACAAGGCTAAGAAGCATTCATCTATCGGTGACTCTGGTCGAAGGTATCTACCTTGTGGAAAAGAGAGCGTGTGGTTAAAAATGTTGCGAGTTCAAATACGATTAAATTGTCAAATGTATGTATGGTTATGATTTATCAAGCTAACACAACCAGAAAAAAAAAATCTTACCTGATCAGATAAAACCGGAAATTATCCACCGACGACTCTGCGCACCGAAGGAAGGTTTCTAACATAAATTACATGGATTTATGAATAACATCACAGGCCACGCCTCCCCCATTACCGATTGGATAATCCAACGCATTATTTCGATCGACCGGGCTCTCGGAGATACATAGATCATTTGAGTGACACGGGCTGGTTTTAGGCCCGAATCACTCAATTGTTAGAGCATGAGACTTTAACCCACAAATTTCGGCCCTCTCCAGGGTCTTGGTTTGATTCCGACGGCTGGCTATCTGAAATTACCAATAGTCTTTCGGATGGACGTTAAACCTAGGTTCTGTGTTACGGTGCAAAACACCGAGCACGTTAAAGAACCAGGCGTCGTCTAACTTTGGATGGTTTTGGTCCTGTATCTTACATAACACAGCATAACCACCTTGGAGCGTTGCCCATATGGACAGCCGGTGGCGACGACAAATGGACGGAAATGAACAAAAAATATCAGTTTAAACCGATATAACCGATGTTTATGTTGTTATTTCCATGGTTTAATACCGGTATGAGCAACACTATGTGATAAGGGAGTTTAATGCCTCTGCAAAAAGTATCGACCCAGGTCAGCCTTCATAATAATCGATCCGTAAAATCAGTCGACTGAATATGGAAGTAAAATGGTTCTTAGACACGCAGAAAATTAATCAGTAGCAAAAGTTTCAATTCATGTCAGCCTGCGCAAAATGCGATAGATGGAATAAACACCCTTTTCACTGAGCATAACACAGACTAGTCGATGTTTTCACGTTTTTTTTTCTGAATTCGAGTGAGGCTTACTGTACTTTCAAACTTCTCGAGAGCTAATTTATGTCGAATTCCAACAACCCAAGATATATGCAGTCTGTGTAGTCACCTACTCGTATATTGTCACCGTTTTCACAAGGTTTTCAATTCAAATTGAGGCTACTGTACTTTTAAATTTCTCAATAGCTAATTTGAATCCAATACTTACAAGCTTGGGTAGATCTACAGGGGTGTAGAAAGCCCAAAATAAAGTATACGCAAAAGTAATACCGAAGTCTTTATTATCCGAGGCGCGAAGTGTCGGGAGGGGGCGGGGGGTGGAAGAAGGAGATTTCCCAGGAGTGCCTGGAAGGCCTCCTCAAGAAATTTTTTAATAGTAGAAGTTATCTGGTGGTCAATGTTGACGTTTTTTTTTTTTTTCGGGGGGGGGGTCTTTCTTTTTGCAAAGTGTAGGCAAGTACGTTTTTGCATACAGGGAAAATACGCATACTTACAAACGTGGGGTAGTAGATTACAGGGGCGTAGCAAGTCAAAAATAAGGTATACGCAAAAGTTATACTGGAGCTTTTATCATCCCAGGCGGCTGGAGGTCCTCCCCCAGAAAAAAAAATGAATTGTAGAAGCTATTTGGTGGACTCTGTTGACGTTTCTTTTTTTGCAAGACTGTTTTTTGGGTGTTTTTTTTTTTGTTTGTTTTTTTTCGCAAAGTATACTCAAGTACGTTTCTGCGTATAGCCAGCTACGCCCCTGATCTAAATTGTATTACAAAAAATTCAGCAGCGCTAACCAAACTGATCTAAGGTATTGTATTTATTACCGCAAGCACGGCTGTATTATAGATGTACAACAAGGTTTGTGAAGCATTTGCCGACGAAAACCTACAGTTGTATATGTGGCTCAAATGTTATGATTTGTCTTTGCAAGGATAGAAAACATTGCAGGAAAAGGAAAAATGCTGGTTAACATCATTTTTCCTGTGTCCTCAATGTTTTCTATAGCCTTGGTTCTAAGGGTGGGTGTTTGTTTCAATCACGGCATTGTTCGGTAAAGAGTTAAAAGAACTTCATCAATGACAGCGACTGGTCATAATTCGAGGGCTGAATCTGTCATATCTATGTTCACAACCTTTAAGTTTTGTGTTTGTATAAGATTTCATCATGAAATGTTTGTCTTCCAGTATTACATCTCATACCCGCCTGGCAAATAAAATACCTCTCCGTATTTACACTGATTATGTTTAAAGCAATTGTGGTTTGTGGTTAATTTATATGTAGCGTTCAGTATCAATTGTTATTGCTGATCTCTGACTTCCATGCCGATGTGTAACTATGAGTTGAGATAAAATATCTGATTGAACATCTGGTTTTATCATAGATTTTAAATGTCTTTATCAGCTTTTCAACGAAAACAATTACAGCACATATTTCTTGACTCAAAGTGAAGGTGGAATTACCTTTTATGGAGGATCAAATAAAGATCTGAATTTTGACCTGACTTTCGTTGTTACGATATCATATTTAAAGAAGTATAAACAGGAACATGACAAAAAGTGCAACAAAAAATGATATTTTTGGGATCGGGATTTTATCAATAAAATTCAAACGATAAGGTGTTTAACTTTTCTTTTTTTTTTTTTTTTTTGTAAATGGACTGTCCCTGTCTTTTTGCAGACAATGAAACGCTTTTCTCTTTAAGTTTAAAAAAAAAAAATCAAATTGATAGCTTTATATAAATAAATCGAACCAACGATCCCAAGGTTTCAAGCCCTGTACGTTACCGACTTAGCTACCAGGTTCGACAAACATGGATTGGACAATCAGACCATAAAATAGAAAAAAGTTAGTTATGATACTTCAACTATTCTTTTCTTCTTCTTCCTTCCCCCCCCCCACCACTTTTTTTTCCACGACATTGGATCTTCTTAAGGTAACCTTTTACCACACAATCCCTGGTTTTTGCGACCCTGATAAAGAGGACTTTTGAAAACATGTTGGAAAAGGAGAAAATGCTGGTGACCAGCATTTTCTCCTTTTCCAACAAAGTTTTCTTCCCCAACACAGAGCTTAAGCTCATTTGAACCAATGCTGAATTTGTTGTCTGTAGATACCTTGAAATTGAAAGAGTCTAAAATATGACATTTGGGAAAGGGTTTTAAATATGGTAAAAGTGAAAGGTTATTCAATTAAAACCTTTTACCAAATGGCCAAATTAGGACTCGTCCAAATCCAAAGAAAGGGTGAAATGGAGGAAATTGTCTTTGACAAAGTAGAAAGTACTTTCGATAACTTTTAAGAGGCCACCTTTCTCAGGGTCGCTAAAACTCGGGATACTTTAATAAAGGGTTTCTAAGGTTTTCAACTACACTTACAGCACTACATGCATACTTTGAAATATATATGCGACAAATGTCGTAGGCCAGATTGGAATCTAGGCAGATCCGGAATCTGCCTAGGCCAAATTAGAATTCTAACTTGGCCTAGACCAAAATAGAATTCTTATTTGGTCTCGGCAGATTCTGGATCTGCCTGGGCCAAATTAGAATTCCAGTTTGGCTAGGCAGATACAGGATCTGCCTAGACCAAATTGGAATCTATTCTTTTTCAGAGTCTTTTTACTTTTAACACTAACAAAACAGCAAACTATATTATTTGAATTTTAATATTTAAACAGTTTGCTTATTAACATTAAATAAACACATTTATATAAAAGAAAAAGGAAAAAAAAAAGTTGTAAATTATGAATTTATCCTAATTCTTTATTTTTTTCTGCAGTTCCCAACTTAAATCATATTTTGCAGGAAGTGTAGACAAAGATTAGTGGAAACCTTTGGAAAACATTGTGGGAACAGGAGAACATGTTGGATACCATCATTTACTTTACTTCCAATATTGTTTTTCGTAGCTTTTTTTCGAACGGTTGTTAAAACTCAGTATTAAGTGTTTATAGGTCAGACTAACTTATTGAAAAGCACATTTAAGACTTTTTCAAACTGAAAAATGAAAAAAACAAAAAAAAAAAAAAAAATGTGGACAACACATGAAATATGGCTTATTTTTTGCGATTTTTACAGGAGTTTTTTTAAAACATGGTGAGAAAAAGAGAAAAGTGTGGAAAACAGCACTTTCTTCTTTTTCAACACTGTTTTTCAAAGATGTCTTTCGCATGGGTATTAAAACTCAGCATTACCCGCTAATGGGTTAGACACTGATTTATGAAAAAAAAAAAAAAAAAAAAAATGCCAAACGATAACATTTTCGACTAGTCCAACGTGACCTCATCGTGGCATATCTACAAATATGGTTCTATGAGCGTAGAAAACGAAGATGTTTAGCCTAACACGATGTTTTCGTATAACCGGAAGATGTTTAGTTCATATGGTGACGTCACGGGGTACTTTCGTATGGTCGATTTAGGGGCTCGCTAATTGGATTTTGGATTTACACACCTGTGCTTAAAAATGCATTAAAACGATTAATATAAATAAACAAGTATGGAAAAAAAGGAAGAAAACGGCAAATCTGTAAAAAAAAATCTAGACTTTTGCCAGGGCATGAATCCGTGCCGTCAAGGTGTCAGAATAAGTTAGCATAATCAACAAAATGATGAATTGAACCTACAGAAAAATAAATAGTGTGATTCCTTAAAACCTACTTTTGTGCAATCAAGCCATAATAAATGTTGCCTCAGTCCTTATTGCACGGAAAAAAAAATCCTGTCCGTTTCACAGAAAATGGATTAAGATTGTGGACTCCGTTGTGCAAACTAAGGCTTTTTCCCCCTAAATCATCATGGAAATTATTGTGAAGATGACCATCTGTTATTGCACGGTCGGTCCATGTGTTAGTCGCTTGCACAGATATTAATTTCGAAACTAGGTTAAAAGTTACCAAAGTCTATCTTTTAATGTTTGCCTGATTTTTCATATTTCTGCCGGCGGCTAACAGCTAGACCGACCACACAATAACTGTAACAGATTGTCATCTTCACATTTTTCACGCTTGTAAATGGTATGATTTAAATGCATTTTAACACCTTCATTTTTTTTTCTGCTATTGGGCCTTTAAGCTAATGATGTTATAAATTAGGCGAGCAAGTTTAGGGGATAAAATCCAAAATTTAGAACAGATTTATCCTTAACCAAAGAAAACTTTTGGCATTTGGCAAGTACCTCTGTATCAAAGACAAATATTGGCATTCTTCCAAATTGAAAGCATCCACAGACGAAATCTTGAAACTGATATTGAAGTTTCTCGTGGTTAGAAAAAGTTGTGGTGAAATTGCTTTTTACGAGCAGTTTCTACCTTTCTCACAATGTTTTCAAAAATTCACTTCCTAGGGGTCATTAAAACACAGGACTATTTGGAAAAAGGTCAAGGGAATACCAATAGATGGATTTCAGTTTCGCAACGCCTGACTGGGCACCTCATAAATATTTAGTGTAGGCAGAAAGCTAACTGATAAGCCTTCACATGTATATGAATTAAACACTCGTCAGTGATGGTCAGTGTTTAGATTAACCTCATTCCAAAAGTAAACATGGTGAAAAGCTGTTGTGTAATGGGTTGTAGTTACAGACAAGATAAAAAAAAAGAAGGAATTTCATAAAAGAAGAATTAAAAACTACCCTTTATGGAGGAGGGAGGCATGGGAAAGAGCTGTAAACAGATCCCAATACAGGAAAACCCTCAAAGAAATGTTGGACTCCTTCGGTCTACTCAAAGATGTGCAGTATACATTTTCCCACACTGTTTCTCTCCTTTCAGGAGCAAATTTTGTCATTACAGCTACATTTAATTTGTCTTCTGAAAATGCTTGCAATTTGGATGTGTCCAACTTTTTGTTGTTTGGTAAAGACTAAACACCAATGACAAAACCTCTACGACTTTAATGACACTTTACAAAAGGACCCTGTGTTTCCACATCCTAGTGGAAAAAGTGTTTTGACAATGTTTTAGGAAAAGGAGAAAATGGTAACCACCAATTTCTCCTTTTCCCATAATGTTTTCGAAAAAGTCCCATCATCTGTGCCACATTTAATTTGTCCACTGCACATGCTTTCAATTAGGACCAGTTTAAAATAAATTGTCGATAAGTAAAGCGTAAGCTCTTTATCAAAGGCTCCTGTGTTTTAATATTCCTGTGGAAAGAAAAGTGTTTTGAAAACCTTTCGGGAAAGGATAGAATAATAACCAGCACTTCTCTTTTTTCCACAGTGTTTTCTGTCATATAACACAAAAACCTCATTATTTGACCATCATTTCATTTGTTGTCTGCAAGTGCTTTTAAAATTTTGGACAAGCCTACAACTTTGTCGTTCTGTTAAAATTTCAGAACGCTTAACCCTTATCCCGCTATATAAGTTAAATAAAAATTTCAATCCGATAGCTAAAACCCAAAATAGTGTTATTTCAAACTTGTTTTTAGGGAAAAATCTCTTTATCGGACAGTGTAGATCCAAGATCAGACAGTACGTTCTGAGAAGTCTGATCTGAATCTTATACTGTTCGCAAAAGGTCAGTGAATCGCGCTTTGCGGCCTAAGGGCTAAGGGACTGCCATTGCCAGATGAATTATATTTGCGTTTTCCGCAGAATATACGTACATGTACTTTAGGGAAAAAAAAACTTGTAACATTTAATTTCATCATTAGTAACTTGGGCAACCAACAAAGTAATCATACTATCTGGATAGGCAATGCTTAGCCAAAGCTTAACATCAATCAACCACAATTATTTTCAGTGTTGTAAAGATCAAGTAAAATTTCTCAAGTGTCAAGCGTTAATTTTCTATGTACACAGCTAAATCACTTTATGAAAGTTTCCTGGCATAACCGGAAAAAACAACTTGTTTGAAAATCGCAAAATCTTTTAATTCTGCCATCACAACCTTTCATTGATAATTAATACAATACTATTTCTGTACAACATATATGGGAATCTGGGCTTATCAGCTAAATGTTTTGCCTCCACCACTGACCATGTGTATTTAAATGAGAAGCGTGTTACTATTTTTTGCCAAACTGGAATCCATCTATTCGGCTTGTCTGCCTGTTTCACTACAACGATGCTGGTACAGAACTAGATCGAAGAGACCAAAATTAAAATACTAAGATACTGTTGAAAAAAATCAAAGTACTGAAAGTACTGACAGACTAGCGAATAGGATTGATTGATTGATTGTATGGTGTTAAACCCTATTTTCAACATTATTTCAGTTAGGTAGCAGTAGCCAGTGCACATATCTATGCTTTCCTGGAGTTTCTTTTACCAGTACTCAGCACACTATTCTTTCCAGCTGCTTTCCCACATAACCATCGTCAAAACTTGAGAGAGGAATGAATCCTGTCGCAATGACTATCATCAATCCTCGGAAAGAAATTGGCCAAGCCAGGGATCGAACCAGCGACCTCCTCTTCTCTAGTCTTGTACACTACCGACTGAGCTACCGGGGCTATGCATGCTATTGATTAACTATAACCCAGTTTAAGTTTAACACTTAACATGCTAGAAAAAAATTAAATGAAACTTTCAAGCCATTGTAAACACCTGAATATTGCTATTTCAAAGTTATATTTTGGAGAAAATATATCCTCTTATCGGACAGTGTAGATCCAAGAACAGACTGCACATTCTATGCAGTCTTATCTTAATCCGTACTGTCCAAAGAAGGTCACTGAGTCGCCGTGGTTCTGGAAAATGAAACTCCAGGAAAGCATGGTTAGTTGCACTGGCCGCTATGAAATCACTGAAATAATGTTGAAAACGGCGTAAAACACCATACAATCAATAAGTCAATAACTAATAGCACAAGATATAGTTAACTATTTAACTCTTTGCAAAATGAAATTCAAAGCTGTTGCGGACCACAAATTAAATGTGCCTGAATTGATGAAACCAGATTCCTAAAGGGCAGAAAACAATGTGGAAAAAGGATAAAATGATGGTTACAAGGGATTCTTCCCCAGTGGCATTAAAACTTGGGATTGTGTGGTAAAGTAATATTCAAGATGTAAAATAACAGTTTAACATAAAAGTTTAACTGTACACAATGGTCTAAATAATGAGTGATTGAAGGAATGACGAGGGTTCCCTGTCAAGTGAGGGTTAATGCAGCTGGGATTTGCTACAAGTTACCTAAGTGTATCTATTTTTAGATTCATTCATAATGTTACAGTGGTGTAGGGCATGTGATAATAGCCTGTTTTACATAGGTCACTTAATTTACATATAAGCAAAGATCTTGTACCTTATAAATGACATCTTGTTCAGTCTATTACTTTGTAAGAGGACATGTTCAAAGTAGAGTGGTAGAGATTTAGTGGTTTTTGTCAAAACTGTCATATATAACAGAATAAGATTTCTAACAGAATGAAGTATTTTCTGTGAGGCAGTATTTGGCAACCGTGGGTTTTTTTGTTTACTTTGTATCTGGGTCAGTGATGATGCCTATAGACTGGCTTCGCTAGTCTAAAAACCAAATAAATCTGATCGACTAAATTTGGTTTCTTTAAACGATGATTTCAGAATAAGACCATAAACTACAAGTCTGCGTGCCGAAAGATTAAATGACTTTATTGACTTATACACTTCCTATAGTAATTTAGTACATTAGAATTTTGATATGTCCTACGTGATACAAGTCGCTCACTCTCAGACTGAACCACTCCTTCTCAAAGAGTCAGTCTTTCTCTCTCTCTCTCGCTCTCAGATACTAGTAATCCAAAAGGGCAAAGTTTCAACAGTTTTAAATCTTCTTCCTTCCTAAAATCTTCAAAGGCGATCAAGTGGTACCGCAATGTTTTAGTAAACGAATGCCTCCTGCTCATTTCGATGTCTAAATGGAAAGCTAGAATATTTAAAGATCATATTGCTGCCGAAAGTAAACAGTATGGCGTTGGAACGCATTTAGTTTAAATCATACCATTTAAAAGTATGTAAATTATTGTGAAGGCAACAATCTGTTATTGTACAGTCGGTCACTGGCATAAAAATCAAATCTAAAACTGGGGTAAAAGTTGCCAGGTCGCTGTATGTTTTGTTTACATTTTTCCCGATTTGAAAATCTATTTTTCTACCAGCGATTAAAACTTGGACCGACAGTACAATAACAGATCATCTTCACGATAATTTCCATACTTTTAAAGTCTTTCAAATGGCATGATTTAAGTTAATGCATTTTACCGCCCCGTTGTTTACTTTGGGCAGCTATTGGGACTTTAAGAATAATAACAGACACTTGAAACTTAATCAACATTAATTCATAGGAGAAAATCCATGAACGGTGTTATCTTTTACAGAATGGTAATTCTAAAAGTTTACAATGTTAAACTTGACTTTCAAGAGACAACTGTATGCTATTAGTTTATACAGCTGGAGGAGAGAGAGAGAGAGAGAGAGAGAGAGGGAGGAAGAGGGGAAAGAGAGATTCAGATTCTCTCCGAGATTATATCTGAGAGATAGGGGAGAGATTCCCTCTGAGAGAGAGACAGAGAGAGACACACACACAGAGACTCAGATACAGAGTGAGTCAGATAAAAAGATGTGATAGAGAGAGGGAGACAGCGAGAGACAGAAAGACAAAAGCATACATGCAGGTGGACCACATCAAAATGTCTATTATGCATGAATGTTCCTACATCATAATTCCCGCATACAGTAGATCGAGATAGGACTCTGTTGCAGGCGATGAATATCCAGATCAAACCGCACAGAACGTGCAATCCGATTCTGGGTCCACACTGTCCACTATTTATCCTATATATTCCAACAAAAAACGCCAATTTAATGAAGTAGCAATACGAAACTTAACCACTCTACGTATCCAATAGTCAAAATGGCTACAATAGACAAAGTGTGAAAGACTGGAATATCCTACCTCATTAAAATCCTACAACAGAATAATGTAGTGTAATATTAGCCCGCACTTTTAAAAGTGTCTGATGCATTCGGGTTTTTTTGGAGACAATTTATCGTTATCGACCATCACAATCTAAATCCGTGGCTGTATTTTTGTTTATTCGTGCCCAGTCCTTTGGGTTATTTTTTCCGTGCCAGAATTATCGCTGCAGAATAGTTGCTGAATAACTTAACCACTGCAGCGACAAATATATTAGTCGTGCTCTGTGGAAAAGGGGCTTAATGCATATGCAAACAAGAGGATCATGATGGCCCTGTATCGTTCCACTGGACCCGTGCGGCAGGGCCAATTTTGACCTCGGGGCTATAGTATGAAGAGTTCTTGTAAAGGTTTATTAGATAAAGCTACATGCCACATTTAGTAGCCCTAGGCCATATGGTTTAGGACTAGAAGACTTAAAGTTTCCACCATAGAAGACTGTGTAAAACTTGTGGCCCCAGAGGTGGGCCAATTTTGACCCTAGGGCTATAAGTTAATGAGTTTGGTAGAAGTCCATTCGATGAAGCAACATGCCAAATTTGGAAGCCGATATTGTTTAGGACAAGATGATATTTAAAGTTTTCACTATATAAACCTAAGTGAAACTTGTGACCCTCGGGGCGGGGCCAAATTTGACCCCGGGGCTATAATTTGGTGAGTTTTGTAGAGGTCTATTAGATGAAGCTACATACCTAATTGGATAATCCTAGGCCATATGATTTAGGACAAGAATATAAAGTTTTCACTGTATAAATCTATGTAAAACTTGTGACCCCTGGGACGGGGCCAATTTTGACCCCGGGGCTATAATTTGAAGAGTTTTGTAGAGATTTATTAGATAAAGCTAAATGCCAAATTTAGTAGCCCTAGGCCATATCGTTTAGGACGAGAAGATATTTAAAGTTTTCACTATCTAAATCTGTGTAAAACTTGTAACCCCCGGGGCGGGACCATTTTTGACCGCAGGGCTATAATTTGAAGAGTTTTTGTCGAGGTCCATTAGATGAAGCTACACACCAAATTTGGTAACCCTCGGCCTAATGATTTAGGACAAGAAGATTTTGAAAAAAAGACTCAATATTGTTCAGTTTTATTGCCATGGCAACCAGAGTGTTTATAGGAATCAAATTCTTTGAAGAGGGCCATGGGAGGATAATTTCTGTGAAGTTTCGATAAAATCCGATGGGCAGTTTCAGAGAAGATACAATGTATATGAAATAAAAGCCAACGGACGAACGGACGCACGACGGACACAAGGCAATGACATAAGCCCGCTGGCCTTCGGCCGGTGGAGCTAAAAATATCGACCCACCTGACAGAGGCCTGGGTCGAAATTTTGTTATTTGTATAATTCATGCATGTCCAAGAACCATTCTACTTGAAGATGCGGTCAAATATTAGACAAAATGGATTTTATTGATCCCTAATTATGTGATAACTTGCTTGGTATAGTGCATCAAGGAAGTGCATTTAATTCCCTTTTGCCAGGGCGTGGCTCATTTATAAACGAACTTCTTTCGACGGTTGAAAATACAATTCACTCAAATTCTGCATTATTTTTTATCTAATAGCCTTGACTCAACAAGCGGAGGGTATAGATCCAAGATCAGATAGCATGTTCTGTGTAGACTAACCCTTATCTATACCGTCTGCAGAAGCCCTTGTTTTCGTCTTTGGCGCTCGAGGGGTTAATCCCTTATCATAAAAAAACAGAGTTAAACTTTTCGTGACCTTGCACTTGACAGTTTTTCAAACGTTGTGTGAGAAAGGGAAGGTCAATCATTTAATTGCACCTTTTTCCGGAACATTTTTTTTTTCAGTTATCAATTCCTATACTGCTAAGGAAATAAAATAAACATTTCTTGAAGTCGACTGAAAAAGGCAAACAAACGTCTTTACATTACATTTGCTTCGCAGTTCTCTCTCTGTCTCTGTCTGTCTCTCTCCCACAAAAAAAAACGCATGTAGTATATTTAGATGTTCTACACAATCAGTAGACAACTTCGATGAGAGAGAGAGAGGCGTATCAAGTGGAACATATTCAGATTCTAACATAGTAAATGATTTAAATAAATTCGCACACCTTCAAAAGAAGTTTTGTTACAAAACTAAGTTTACTGTAAATTCCTCTAAGTCAAGGCTACAACACTAAGTTTACTGTAAACTCCTCTACGACAATGCTACTTTGTTAGCAATGGATTTGTTGACCCCAAAAGGCCTCGTTTTAACAAATAGTTAGAAATAGAACTTGAAAAAGCTGTTAATCTTCTCGAGATATATAATAAGGTACTTGATAAACTTTATTAGCCATCTTATTATCTGGTATTGAAGAAACAAAGGTGGCCACGGATTTTCTGCGGCTTGTCTATCTTCTCTAATAGACGTTTCTTCAATGTATGGCGAATTTAAAATCAAAGAACTGAAAGTACTGACAGACTAGCGAATTTGATTAATTGATTGATTGTATGGTGTTTAACCGTGTTTTCAACATTATTTCAGTTGTGGTAGCGGTGGCCAGTGCACATATCAATGCTTTCCTGAAGTTTCTTTTACCAGTACTCCGCACAATATTCTTTCTAAGCCACTGGCTGCTTTCCCACATGACCATCGTCGAAACGTGAGAGAGGAATGAATCCTGTTGCAATGACTACCATCAATACTCGGAAAGAAACTGGCCGAGCCACGCATCAAACCAGCTACCTCCTATACTCAAGTTCTGTGCACTACCGACTGAGTAACCAGGGCTATGCGTGCCATTAGTTTAAGTTGAACCCTTAACTAGCCAGAAAAAGTTAAATGAAACATTCAAGCCGATGGTAAACACCTGAATATTGCTATTTCGAAGTTACAGTTTGGAGAAAATATAACCTCTTATCGGACAATGTAGAGCCAAGATCAGACTGAACGTTCCGAGCAGTCTGATCTTAATCCACACTGTCCGCAAAAAGTCATTGGGTCGCGGTAGTGCAGGTAAAAGAAACTCCAGTAAAGCATGGAGAGGTGCACTGGCCGCCGCGATATCACTGAAATAATGTTGAAATCGGCGCTAAACACCACACAATCAATAAGTAAATATCCAGTACCACAAGTTGTAGTTAACTAATTAACTCTTTACAAAAAGAAATTCAAAAATTATGAATGACCGAAGAAGTAACAAGGTTTCCCTATCCAATGAGGGTTAATGCAGCTGGGATTTGCTACAAGTTAGATTCATTCGTAATGTTGCAATGGTATAGGAATAAGTCGACGCAGAAGGCAGGGACGCAGACGACGGCGACGACCAGGCTATAAAGATAGCGCGACTTTTCCTTCGAGAACAGCCGAGTCAAAGATAGGAATAAATAAATTTTCGTTGGTCAACAACAGGCGACCTCATAAGTTAAACTTGCATTTGGGAAGTTGGAAACCATTCTTAAGCCAATGTTTAATTTATATATTTCCATTATAATAATGTATTACAAATTCTTAGCCTGGATCTTATATACATTCGCAATCTGCTCAAAATTCATGAAACGAAGCGATTTGTTATCAAGGAAACTTATCAGGTTTTTCTCAGAGAAATCTACATTCAGGGCAACAAGAGAGACATGTGCAAGGCTGGCACCCTTTCGATATGCATTGCTGGCATACATACCCTATCTTTTGATACGTGTGGACATAAAAATACCAGGTCCTCTCAAAAGACGGGGAAATTCCGACCTATACATGTCTTTCATGTTTTCTGGTGACAAAAAGCGGTTCCTAATACTGCATTCATGCACCAGCTCATTGCAGTACTAAGTCGGCCATGTTGGCGCATCCATACTTTTTGTAGCCCAAGGTACACTGTTCTTGTTAATCATGTGACCAATTATAATAGTACACTAAGTGACTGGACGTAAACTCTGCGATGGAAATTTTGAGAAGTCAGTCACAGGAAAAGGGAACACATGTACATACACTCTATCGCTCGCGTTGTAGCATCATGATATACGTCAAATGGGTGTTTCTATCACCAACATATTTTTTGTATCATTCATTTCTACCAAGAAACTCGTATTAACTCTTTACCATACGAACTTTTTAAGACTCGTCCATATTAAATAAGTTTACAGACGGCAAATGAATACGACATTTCTAGCCAAAAGTATAAAACCAGATATTGCAATTTCAAAGGTTTTTATTTTTTAATGGAGAAATCCTTCTGAAATAGTTTACCGTACAGTCTGTCAAATTTTCCAGTCGCTTGCAGAAAAGTGAACCTAGGTAAAAACCTAGAATTAAAGTCGTCAGCTTTCATTCTAGATCTAGTTTTACATCTCATTTTCTCTGTCAGCGACTAGGAATGAGACAGATCGTACTCTAAAACACCTTGTAAGAATCAGTGCTATTAATTATAATTGCCTGCATTTAGACTTCTCAGTGAATTCTTTACTGTTGACTATGCTGGTTTAGCCGAAATTTGTGGCTACGGTACTACAAAGGCTACCCTCCAACCAGCTTCAGGCATAGTCTTTGTTGCGGCATCTTTCCAAGCTGTTGTAACTCAAAAATTTCTACAGATCCAAGCCCTTAGCTAGTGCTTTAGCGGGACCCGGTGTTCTTTTGCGGACAGTGGAGATCAACGATCAGACTGCACAAAACGTGCAGTCTGATTTCGGGTCTACTCTGCCCAATACGGTGAGATTTCTCAATTGAAAAGTAATAATAATAATAAAAAAAAAAAAAAAAAAACTTTGAAATCGCAATACTTGGGCTTGTACATTTGAGCAGAAAGATCATTTTTTATTTTGCAGTTAGTCATAAACAGAACAACACTAGCGCCCGCCCCCCCCCCACCCCCCCCCCCCAAAAAAAAAAAAAAAAAAAATACTGTGGTTATATTTTGTAAAAATCCATGTACATCATGATGCAAGTTCTGCTAATGTTTTCAAGAAAGCAATCATCTTCAGTGAAGAATGTAAGTTGTATAGCTTGTTTCATTAGCAATAACTTAACGTGTTCAGAACGGTCATAGACAGACAGACAGACAGACAGACAGACAGACAGGCAGGCAGATGAGGAAAGAGAATTTAAAATCATATACCTCAAAAAAACCTTTTCAAAACACTAGTATCCATTGTTGAGTTTCTCCCTCTGAGTGTCAATGAATAAGGTTAATGCTGACTATGTACATGTGCCGATAGGCAATATTACGCGCATGCGTTCAATGAGTATGTGCCTCATAATAACAACTGGCAGTCGCGCATGTTTGTATGCCTGTGACACCTCACCACCCTATGGTGCGAAACAACGCTCCCAAGCATACTGATTAACATTTACTTACCCCAGATCTAACCTGAAGACAGGCGGTATGAAAACCGTAGTAGATATCAAAACGCTGTCTAGAGCGTATGCACTATTCAAAACGTTTCTCTTCTTTTCTGACATTCAGCTTTAGAACCTACAAATTGCCAGTGGATTTCGGTCATAAATCCAGAACTTATTACTCGATACGTGTAACTCAACATGACATGTCTCGAAATTCAAATTACAGTTTTGCTTGACAGAAAGGGGGTGAAAGTAAGTCAGTTTAAACATGATCAATTTTGAATGTTGGCTTTGGGCCAACAACTTAAGCCTTCCCAAAGTTTCTCAAAACCTACCTACAGTCCGGGAGTCACAAAAGCAGTGGACATTTCCTTATGCGGAATACGACGTTTATGGGCGATCTCCATAATCCAACACACAATGAATCTTCCGATCATCACGGCAAGTACAAGACTTGCCCGCGAAACGGATACAAACATGAATGTCACCATTTAGTCCCCGTCAATCCAGCGATAATCAGTACTATCTAAGATAGTCAGTCCCATAATCCTATACGTAGACTCAGAAAACTGAAGTGCAAACAACATAGTGTTGTTTAACACGCTTAATCATTTAAAGATGATCAAAACGGTACGACTTTTCAAAAATGGCAGTCATTTCAATATTTTACTTCCTGGTGGTATACAGTGCGCAAAGTCCCGTATCGTTGTCTGCGCATATCATATTCTTCGAAGATTCGACCTGTCGCTATGACGCATCACCCATCCCCCGTATACCGGGGAAAAGTAGGGCTTATATCGAAGCTATTAGCCTATTACGAAAGCATGTAGGGGCTGTTTTAATAAATGGCCGGTGCATAAGTTACATGCTAGCCGATCATAGCTGAATAAATGGCACCATGTAGCGTCTTATTGAGTAAACGTTTATTTTATTTGAAATTCAAAGTCACGGTTGTTGTTCTGAAAAATTACTCTGCTTCTGTACCCAGGATGCCCAAATTAGATAGATGTATATTTGTAGAATGCCATCTAGCGGGAGATAATGAGTCCCGTATATACCTAAAAGTAGGTCAACTTCATAAGTATCAGGTTTACAAATTGTGGACTGTCGCCTGATTAACTCGGTCCTGCGTGGTTAAGGTACAGGGTTCAAATCCTGAAGGTTCCGGGTTCGATCCTTTCTTGAGGCGCTGAGTTTTTCGTGAGAGTGTTCTTTGTTGAGACACTTCAGAGCCATAGCCTTGTTCTGGTTAAACCCAGGACACACAAGTTAGCTGTCGTCGTAATAAAACTGACATGTTGCAAGGCGGCATAAGAAACATTTAAACAACAGTGTACTGTACAGAACAATTCACTAGATAAGACGTATGTGCAAGGTGTAGTGCAAAATGCAAGTTTAGAATAGTAAACAGCACCATATGATTCAGATCTATTTCAGGAAAATAGCAATCTGTCATTGAGCATTGAAAGAGATAATGATAATAATAGACTATCATCGAAAGGAATAATAATTATAACAACAACAACAACAATAATAATAATAATAATTTCTTGTTATTAGTAGTACATGTCTAAGTATAATTATTATTAATGGTGATAGCAGTAGCAGTAGTACTGAGAATGAATTACGCCTTGTATTACAGTCACTGATTGTATCAAAATAATGTTAAGATGAATGAAATTGCAATTAAGCTCTTCTTTTTTTTAGCTTTATGATCTTTTGTACTACATTTTATAAAACGTATACAGCAGCCACTGCAGACAGCCCGTTTTTTAAATCCAAACTCAGCATCCGAAATAATTCGATTATCGATACAGATACAGATAAATCGATCATTCATCTGCAGAAGTATAAAGTTTTGCTAAAAAGCTCCACAGCATAATAGCCTTATAATCAGTTAACTCTATACCAAACGACAAAATCTCAGACTAGTCCAAATTGAAAGCATTTGCAGACGACAAATTAAACGTGACTGAAAAATTGTAATTTGTTTTGGGAAGGGTAGAAAACTTTGTGGGAAAAGGAGAAAATGCTGGTTACCAGCATTTTCTTCTGTTCCCACAATGTTTTCAAAAGGCTTCTTTCTCAGAGTCGTTCTTTCTCAGGCTCGTGGTAAAGGGTTAAATCTTCATCATTTCTTGTATTCTGTAAAGGGACTATAATAAATTGTTGTCTGTAGATTAAGAATCTGAATAAATTCGTCCATCTGAAATTTTTTTTATTAGGGCTCTCGTCTTTCTGATATTTCCCAATTCCTTCTCAAGGTTAAGAAGACGTTTAGAACCTGTAAGCGCCATGCCTGGGGAACAGTTACTGTAAGGGCAAAAGTTTGCGTGTGACTTTACTCTTCACCAAACGACAAAATTTAAATCTAGTGCAATTTCAAAGCATTTGCAGAGGACAAAATACAAGTGACTAAAAAACTGAAATTCGTTTTTGGTAGTGAAGAAAACATTTTGGGAATGGGAGCAAATGCTGGTTACCAGCATTTTCTCCTGTTCCTGCAATGTTCTCAAAATGCAACTTCTACAGGGTCGTTAAAGCTCATGCTTGCGTGGTAAAGGGATAACTCCTTACCTGGTGACAAAAATAAACTCTTTACCGGACGAGAAAACGAAAGCATTTACAGACGACAAATCAGTTGTGGCGCAGATGATAAGATGTGTTATTTGAAGGGTAGAAAAATCGTGCACGAGGGCGAATGTTTTTAATCAAAAGACTCTTTTTTCTCTGGTTAACCCGACACAATTTCCAGTTTTAACGACAATGAGAAAGAAAGCTTTTGAAAACGTCGTGGGAAAAGGAGAAAATGCTGCTAGTAACCAACATTTTCCCCGTTTCCAACAATGCTTTCTACTCTTTCAAAGACAAATACCACTATTTCAGCCACATTTAATTTGTTGTCTGCAAATGTTTTGGATTAAGTTTAAGCTTATTTTATTCGAAATATTCACGTGTATTATGTACAATACAACATTGCGATGTGAAAATCATTTGAATGTAAGCATAAAAGTTTATATGGTTTCGCTCCCTAAAACAGTCATGTCATATATCAACTACATAAAATCAAATTTAAATCAAATAAGTAACCTTCGAAATTCTATACTGATAGATCTAGTGAAAGTATCAGAGATTGACAGCAAAAATAAAAATATGAAAGAAGCATTCATGTTTTGGATTTGGACAAGTCTAAAATGTTGTCGTTTGGTTAAGAGATAATAAGTCAATTTGCCATGTCTTTTACGGAAAGGGTCTGCATAGTTCAAAACTGGGAAAATAATACATTGGACGTGTGCCAAATTTCATGTCTATTATTTCATATTATATTTCTCGCCGCGTAAGAAAATTTTGGAATCTCTCTCTCTTTTTTTTAACTTAATTGTCCACGTCTTTTTGGTACTTGAGGGTCGTGGCCATCCCTCAATGCACCTTACAGATCGTTGTTAGTATTGTGTGTTAGTAATAGAACTTTAAAATACAAACAAAAGTCGTAATTACAGATTCCAGATTTTTTTTTACAGCTACTATTGTACTATTACATTGATATGGCTACTAAAATATTAAGATTTTAACAATAATGACTAATAACAGGTTTATTTTTCTTGTTTGTTACATTTTTTTTATTTTTTAAATATGTGGACGAAAAAGCTTATTTTTATATATAAATGTGTAGAAGAAAAAAAAAAACACACAAATTGTGTGAGAGTTGCGTGAGTGTGAAAGTGATTGCGTTGATAAAGTGTTACTTTGATCTTGGTTCAATGTACAGTACTGAAACGTCAAAAGCAAAAAGGCAAACGTAACATAAGGTAGGTACTCTTTTGAGGCTTCAGCACTGCAGCATTGTTCGTGTGTATAGAAAAAAAAGCTTTTGGTTTATAGGAGGTTTTGACTGATGTATTCTACAATTGTCGTAAGCCTTCGTTCATTTTCATAATTTTTTGAGCTTCTAATGGTGCTAAGATTATAGAAAAGACTATTTTTTTAGGCCAAATAAAGATGGTTTAATATCTTTGTTTTTACATTTGTAAAAAATATTTTTTTGTTTCAAGAAGTAATCTATCTAGCTTCAGATTTGTTTCATTTGAACCCAAAAGCGCATTTTGTTTGCTTATTGACATCGACTGATCTAAATTATTAACAAGTATTGAAATACGCTCCCAAATAGGTTTGATATTTTGGCATTCATAAAATAAATGTGCTATAGTTTCTTCAGATCTGTTACAGAAAGAACACATATTTGTTTCGACCAAGTTCATTTTAAAAAGAAGCGAGTCTGTCGGAAGAATCCTGTGTATTATTCTTGTTTGAAACCATTGGGAGTATCTGTCACTTGAATATTTAAAAACATTACTGTGTATAACATTCCAATTGATATTAGAGTTTGGAAAAGTGCTGTTCCACTTACTATGACATGTCGGATTTTCGTTATTCTTTATCAGAACGTTATATGTGAATTTGTTACTACAAGACTTAATAATTATTTGATAAAAATAGCAGTTTATATTTGGGTTATGGAAACCTTGTAATGACTTATTCTTGTTAATGATGTTATGTTTTACAAAAAGTGCTTTAATAGCGCTGATAATGCTATAAAATTCTAAAAAGTTGATTCCGTTATTAATATTATTTTTCATGTCATTCCACGTTTTAAAGCTACCATCTTCATTTAAAATGTCTTTAACATACCTTATTCCACCATTGTACAGAACGTGATTAAAAAAGTGTTAATTTTCGAATCTCTCTTGACCTTCGGTCTCGGGCCATATCAAATTTTCTCACGCGGCTCGAATTAAATACAAGCACCGGAAAGTCATTACAACAGTTTGCACTTATGTGTGGTCGGGTCATGTCGAGGTGCGTATCGGATGAGACCGAAGGTCGAATGAAAAGGTGATAGAAAAATTGAATCTTGTCGCAATGACTGTCATCAATCCTCGGGAAAAAAAAAGGTCGAGCTGGGCATACGAACCAAAGAGTCCCCCATACGCTTTTAAGGCCTGCACGACACCACTGAGGAAGCAAGCCGCTTTCTCAAAAGACGAACATGGACATGAAGAAAGCCTGCCATCGATCTCCTTTCAACAACTGATAGTAGCTTGACTCTCAGAGCGGTTTCAATTTAACCCTTGCCGAGCCCCATAGCTCAGTCGGTAGCGTACAGGACTTGAGAACAGGAGGTCGCTGGTTCGATCCCCGGCTCGGCCAATTTCTTTCCGAGGATTGATGATAGTCATTGCGACAGGATTCATTCCTCTCCCACCGCTGACCATTGTTTCGACAATGGCTATGTGGGAAAGCAGCCAGTGGCTTGGAAAGAATATTGTGCGAAGTACTGGTAAAAGAAATTCCAGGAAAGCATGGATAGGTGCACTGGCCGCCGCGATATAACTGAAATAATGTTGAAAACGGCGTTAAACACCAAACAATCAATCAAACAATCAATTTAACCCTTTACCAAACAGTGTTAAAGTACCCTAGGAAAAACGGCTTCTAAAACATGGGAAAAGAGAAGATGCTGATGATCAGTCATTTACGCCATATGTATTTAAAGTCTAAACTTTTGCCGATAGGTGAGGAGATAATAAAAATAATAAAAAAATTTAAGTGATTCCATTTTTTTTTTTTATGCCTTCAAAAAGCACAACAGCACTAGGCACAAAATGATGGTTGGACTGCCATCGTTCCCTAGGCACCGGTGTTCCCACCATCATATTGTAGTGCCGAGTGTCGTAGTTTCTTACAATCATCGTCACATTCCGAATGTGACCTTGATCCTTTAACAAAAGTGTTTTAAGTGGGTATTTAGATTTCTCATCAAAATTTTTTATTTTACATTGTATTTCCTACCTTCTGTTTGTATGAACCGTAATAAAAGCCACTGAACTGAATTACTGTATTTTTTCTTATCTAAATTGTAACCACAATAAAGGACACTTTACCCTTAAACACACAATCTCGAATGACCCTGACAAAAAAGCTTTCTAAAACATCATGGAAAAGGGAGAAAATGCTAGTAACCATTCGGTATATTTTCTCCTCTTCCCAAAATGTCTTCTAACGTTTTGAAGACAAATTCTTACATTTGGGTCACATTTAATTAGTTGTTGTCTGCAAAAGCTTTAAATTTGGAAAACTTTAAAATTTGTCACCTGGTAAAGAGATAATGCAATCACAAGTTTTAACGACTCCGAGCACGAAGGTTTATGAAAACACGGAGACCAAATTCAGTTTGACGATATTTGTCTTTGACACGGTAGAAAAAAATAAGGGAAAAAAATAAATTCTGGTTTTCAAAATTTTCTTTTCAAAAGCTTTGTTCGTCAGGGTTGATAAAACACGGGATCGTTTATGGATTGATTGATTGATTGATTGTATGGATATAACGCCGTTTTCAACTTTATTTTAGTAATATCGCGGCGGCTAATGCACCTATCTGTATTTTCCTGGAGTTTCCTCAACCAGTACTCCGCACAATATTCTTTCCAAGCCACTGGCTTCTTTCCCACATAACCATCGTCCTAAAAATGATCGGCGGTGAGAGAGAAAAGATTCCTGTGGCAATGACTATCGTCAATCCTCAGAACGAAATTGGCCGAGCCGAAGATCGAACCAGTGACCCCGTTCTCAAGTTTCACTTGTCTGCATACAACAAATTTGAAATTGATGCCAATGAACCAAAGTTTTAGCCTTCACCAAACTGGAAGCATTTGCAGAGGACACATTAAACGTTACACAAATGCACTGTTGTTCGTGGTCAGACACATAACAGTATCCATACTTTTAACTGATACGAGTTAAATTTGTCTACATTTTGACTCCTGCGTTGCTAACTTTTGGCCGCAAATTAAGCATTACTCAAAATATGAAATTATTTATTCAAAGGGCAGAAAACAGTGTGACTGAGAGAAGTAGAAACGCTGGTTAGCAGCATTTTGTCATTTTCCTACACTATTATAGCAAAACTTCTTCCTGAGGGTTGTTAAAACCTGGGATCGTTGGGTAAAGGGTTAAGATTTTTCCATGAAAATATCAGTCTTCACACACACACACAACACAGAAAAGTGTCATTCAACACATTTATCCTCGGAATACTAAAAGTTAAAGTCACATGACAGGACATCTGGCCAAAAGAAATTTGTTGCACAACAAAAAAGCTGTACATAAAACTGTGTAAAATATCCAGTCAAAAGACTGATAGTCCTGAGAGTCGCCTGGTGTATGTCATCCAGTTGGTCCAAATTTTAGTCGCTGGCAGAAAAATGAATGATAAAACGAGCTAAAAAGTAAACAAAAGATAGAGCGACCTGGCAAATTTTGGCCTACTCTTTAGATTCATTTTTCTGGACCATTTGTACAATAACAGATCCTCATTTTCACAATAATTTCAATACTTTTAAATGGTATGATTTAAATTTGAATGCATTTCAGCACACCTGCATTGTTTAAGTCGGTTAAGCCTAAATCAGTGCCAGGGACAACGCAAGACGACAGCGACTGATTCATAAATTTATGTATGTAAATTTATGAAGAATCCGTTGTACAAATGATGTCATATCACGTGATCACAGTGATTTATATTTGTCCCAGAACTACATATAAACCGCGGGTTTAACGCAAAACGGTTGTAACTCACTTTTTCAATATTTTACAGGAGAAGGAAAAAAATGATTTTTTTTTTCAATGGAAGATAGTTTTGTTTGAAAACAGTCCTTTTTAAATTCCTTTTATCTTTACATTAAATGTACTAATAATATAATTGGGAAAAGATTTTTCTAAAATGAGATATTTGCAAAAGATTGAGTTACAACCCTTTTGCAGTTAAAAATTTGGAAAAGTGAAGAAAAAACGTTATGCAAAACAGTTGTACCTCACTTGAAAAAACCTCAATTTTGCTTTGAAAGGCATCATTTTTATGGAAAATATGTATCTGCCAATAATGTAAGTTTTTAAAGTTTAATTCTCTATTTTAAATGATAAAATATACATGACAGAGAGCCATCATTGCCCTGAAATAGTGTGAAACATCAGGATCTAATGTTTATTTTTGTATGTGTATGAAAGGATCAATTTTTTTACCCCAGAAACTGTAACTATACACTTAAAACAGGTTTTAACTCACTTGAAGAAGATTTTACTGGATAACTTTGTATATACCTAATATCAAACCTCTATGTCTGTATGTTTGGAAGAAGAAGATTTTTTTTTTTATTTTTTTCACTTTGACATATTAAAACCCAATCAACTATCTGATTTTCAAGGATTGGCTATCTTTAACTTTCGGCGAGGTATCTGAAATAGTTAAAAAGAAGTCCTTTAGGTCAAAAAACATACAAAATATAGCTCTAAGCCTTGCATTTTGAGACAAAAATGTCTGTGATATGTAGCTCTATGTGAAGCATGTGACCCCCAAATGAAGACTGGACAGCTTTTAAAGCCAAGAACTAAAATGTCAAAATCCTTGGTAAAGGTTACTAATGTTTCATAATACTGATTTCCATATATCAGGGCTTTTAGGCATATAGTTTTTCTTCAGCAACAGTATACATGTAAAATATCTGACCCAATGGACAATGCCACAGAGTAACAATATGAGCATGCGCAAAGATCTGTAAAGTAATAAAACATTGCAAATATCATTGTCTCTAGGGGTAAAGATCACAAACCAGAATATCATTTTTTTTTTTTTTCCCACATAATAACGCCATGTAAAAGTTAGTGAATGATCCCTGGCTGTGGCCACCACTAAAGGGACATTGTTTGCTACAGCTAGGCAATGCCCTATAATCACCTAAGCCTTTCGATTTCGAACAAAGTCTACTTAATTTTTCTTGTTAAACATAATGAAACACAGAAGCCAAGGTTTGACCTATTAAAATATAGGTAACATTACAGCCTAATGTCATCATTTTCAAGAACAACCTTTGTAGCACTACTTACACTAATTATTCATGCCAAGTTTCAGCGCTAGCTTTCTGTTTGGGAAACCTTTTGATCTCTTTTTTTTTTCCTTTCTATGTTTGACAATGGCTACCATATTCACAGGTCACACAGTCCAAATGATCCTGCATTTTTTTTTTCTATGGGGCTAGGAACTCTGCACATGTACTCATGATCATGTAGTTTGAGTACAAGTTGCCCTTCCGTTTTTGGGAAGGTCTATGAAAATTTAAATTTTTGAATCTATTATTTACTTCCTGCGACTTATTTCTGCTAGAGCTCAGCACTATTTGAATAAATTTGGAAAAAGGATCAAATATGTGTTAGGTATGATTGAAAACAGCCCAAAAGTGTTGGAGGAAAAGATGTCTTTAGTACTTGTTGACAACAGGTAATGGATGTTGTATTGATGGATGTTGCATGACTAAGCATGACCCACTGCAAAAGTCTTCCCATGAACATTTTTACTGCTTCAATTCTGCATTACCATAAGACAGCATTTTGCACCCTTGCAGAAGTTAAAGTGATAACTTCCACCTTTGACACATTCGATTTTTGTCAAACTTGGCAAAAGTGGCCCTTTGGATAAGGCTTTTTCAAAGCTGTTCACTGTCACAGAATCAGTTGTGTGTAGATTTTTGTTACTGCTCAAGAAAAGAAGGACAATGGAAGATTTTTAAAGACCTTTATTTGTTACACCATTAGACCTAGGTCTACTAAATTTAAAAGTTTTCCTGTTAACATCATTAATTACATGCCCATATATATATTTTGGCTATTGGAAATTTGTTAATGAACTTCTCATAGAGATGAATGAAACATAAGCCTTGGACGAAAAGTTTTGTTTCTCCTTAATAATGTTGATATTTTGTTAGGAAAAATCATAATAACACAACTGGTTACTCTTAGTCTGGGTAAAAACCCATCAGATTACCACAACAATGTACTGCCATAGCTGGAGTTTGGACTTGCAACCATCAAACCCATAATTGAGCTACTCTATCAACTGAGCCATCCATTCAATTAACTGTATTAAACATGATTGGATAGTGTTTTATCTTTTGTTCCACAATAAGTGACAAATGAGATAAGGAATAATAATGTACAGAAAAAATATATAACACTGGGATATTCTTTGTGTTTTGTACATGACTCTATTTCTGTCAATATATTTGTCCAAATTCCACCTTTAGAAGTGAATAAATATTTTTTTGGGGGTGAAAAATTTTGTCAGAATTGTGCGAAACAAAATCTGGTTGCATGCAATTGTAATACTGATAATATTTCACAGTTAATGAAGGTAAATAAATATATAGCTAAACCTTTACCTTTACCAATTAGCACATGAATGAATGACTATTAAAACTAGAATACCAGGGCATCATCATGGTATGATTTAGATTTTCACAAAAAATAATTGCCATAATTTTTAAAAATTTTTTTCTCTTTTACATACCCCTCTTCACATCTTTTGCTGAGCCCCAGTAGCTCAGTCTGTAGCGTGCAGGACTTAAGAACAGGGGGCCGCTGGTCTGATCCCGTATTTGGCCAACATCTTTCCAAGGACTGATGACCATTGTTTCAACTATGGTTATGTGGAAAGGAGCCAGTGGCTTGGAAAGAATATTGTGCATAGTACTGTATAAGAAACTCCGGGGAAAGCATTTCCCCCGCTTCTCTATCATGATTATTTTTGAATGTTAAAACAATCTGGAGATTATTTTTCAAGCTTCAATATCTTTTTAGGAATTCTTCTCCATTTCAGTATTATAGTTACACTTCTTGATTTGACCTACTAGTGTTTAAATGTTAAGAAAGTATCTTATGGTCACAACATTTACTTTATAAGGCTGTTTGTGACAAGCTCTTGTAATAATGATCTGTTGATTTTGTTGGATATAATGTCTAGTTCTTGAACAACTGAAGTGCTATCCAAAGCTGTGACTTTAACATCCAGTTTCTGGTCTATATTTTTTATATGTGTGTGTTGTTTCAGTGTAATGAAAGCAACACTAAAATTGTGCACAAAATGTGTATGTTCATTCAAACACATGGGCAGATAAATGGACAGACATGCTCCAGTATCACCCGGGGTTACCTGATTTAGCACACTCGGAGGGTCCGGGAACTCGGAGGTAAACAAAAATAGTCACGGTAGACCAGGGTCTGAATTAAATCATTTATAATATGATGTTAAAGTATTATCGGATATTATTGGTGTTGTAGGTTATTGGCCAACATAATAATGAAACAGTTTATGAACATCGTTTCTTATTATGTGGTCACTTAAAGATAATATACTATTTTGAACTCGGAATTATGTTACTGCGACGAGATTATTCGTATTCACTGGTTAATATTGAACGAATATACCATTTTAGCAACAAACTGCCATCTTTAAATCAAAATCCAGTCTTTTTACTACAGATCTTAGGCGTCATCGCGCACTCATGTATAAGGATAATCTCTGTATAAATAAAAACATTAACGATGTGTCACAAAATTTAATACGGGAATTCTCGGAGTAATTTCTAAATGTAATTTTGTGAACTCGGAGGTATGGGTTTGGAAACTCGGAGGTTTTAACTTTTCGAAGAGCTGATTGTTTTTGAAAATGTTAATGTGAGATTATCTGAATGTCTCGGTAGGTAGGTAGGCAGAGGTAGGTATTAAGGGAAGGTAAGTTTTCAATGTATGCAATGAAAGTAGATGAGTAACCGACAGGATAATTCGTCTTTTTTATGTAGTCAGCCTCGCATCCCACCTTTGTTAAACTGGAATGTACATTACTATTTCATATTTTTGCTCTTAATTACGGCTTTGTGTACCTGTCAGAACCGCTCATAGAGGCTGTTCTAGTCTACAGGCTAAAACTTCATTTATGGTTAAAAATCAACTGAAAATTTGTCATTTTCAAAGCTGTCAAGTTGTTGTATATTGCCTAGACGTCTATTGTAATGTATAATGACAGTTCAGTGTGTGGGTGTGTGCGTGTGTGCGTGCGTCCGTCCGTCCGAATCATAGCTTCTACAATTGTGGATGGATTTCAAAATAATTTGACACAGTTGTTCTCCATCACGTGTGGATGTGCCATTTGAAGTATTCGTTCAGGTAGGCCCAAGGTCAAGGTCACACTTGAAGATCAAATTTTTGTCCGGACCATAACTCCTACAATTTTGGATGAATTTCAATATAAATTTAAACAATTGTTCTCCATCATGAGTAGATGTGCCATTTGAAATATTTATTTTTGCACGTAGGGCCAAGGTCACGCGGGCTCGACATGTTTTCCCCGGACAACCTTGTACTTAGTTAAGAGTTTTATACTTTTGAAAGGGGTAATTTAGCTAGTCGCTTAACCCTTTCCCAAACGACAAATTTTTGGACTAGACCAAATTGAAAGCATTTGCAGACGACAATTCAACTCTTGCTGAAAAGGTGATTTCTGTCTATGATAGGGTAGAAAACATTGTGGGAAAAGGAGAAAATGCTGGTTACCAGCATTTTCTCCTTTTCCCACAATGTTTTCAAAAGGCTACTCTTCCAGACGCGTAAAAACCAGGGCTTGTTTGGGAAAGGGTTAATAAAAGTGGTAGCTTGGGAAGAAAGCTTCACCGTGAATTAAACGTCCGATAGAGAATTTTCATTGCGGCTGTTTGTCCGTTCAAAACTCTTATGCAAACATTCTTTTCATGAACAAGCTGACACATTTTCAAGACTTTCAAGACTCTTCAAGACTTTCTATTACTTTTGGAAGTAAAATTGAAATTTCGTCATAAACGGATAGTTTCTTAAGTTTATCAGCCAGGTCAACAGAATCACAGTTTTCATCTTCAGATGTCTGTTCCGCTTCTTTCACTGGAGAATTTAACTTTAATTTTTTACATACAGATTTACTTTTTACCACAATTTTTGAATTGTCTGAAGATGTTAATGTTTTCCCGCTGTCTTTTAGCTCACGTGGAATAATACCTTGGTGTGTCTTGGTGACGTACCTAAATTTTCCAGTGGCCTCATCAAGTGAAAGCTCTCTGTATTTGAGTGTTTCATTTTCATGTAGTATTGTTATATGCTGCAGGAGTTGGTCGACACAGTTTGTTTTGAAAGCACAGTAATAACAACGAAAATTTTCCATAATCGAAAGGTAATCCTAGATTGACAGAAAAAAAAATGGCTATTTCATCTAACAAAGATTTTTGTTTTAACACTTCTCAAACAAACCCTCCTTTTTATATGTCTGTAGTGCGAACATTTTGAAAACACTGTGGGAATAGGGTAAATTGCTCGCAACAAGCAATTTGTCCTTTTCCCCAAGTGTTGTCTACCCGTTTGGAGAACGTTCCGTCATATTCATCTAGTTTAAATTGTCATCTGCAAACTTTTTTCAGTTTGGACGATTCTAAAATTTGTTGTTTGGAATAGTGTTAACTCGTACGCTACCTGGACGAGATATTTGCTTACAGGTTGTATTACATGGTATATTTTCAGAGGCTTATAATAAACAGGACACTATTTTGTAGAATTAAAGCCTGGTAAGGTTCTGAGACAAACTAGCACATTCTTCAGTATATGGATCCTACGAGTTCACCATATCATAAATATGACAATACTCCAAGTTAACCATATCATACCTCTGAGATTTACCATACCCAAAAATTCCATACCTCCCACTTTCATTCAGTATAAAACACTTGATTTTTTACATACTGGAGACTGAAAATGTGTTAGATCCTTAAAAAAGACCCTATAATATAAGACACTAACAGAAGTATTGCAACAAATCACCCATTAACCTACAAGGAGACGGTTGGAGTTGAAATTGATTTTCAAAATAGTAAAATTTCCAGTTTAGATTAATTTTTAGCTCCACTGGCCGAAGGCCAGCGGGCTAATGTCATGGCCCGGTGTCCGTCGTGCGTCCGTCCGTCCGTCCGTCCGTCCGGTCGTCCGTCCGTCCGTCCGTCCGTCCGTGCGTTAACTTTTATTTCAAACATCTTCTTCTCTGAAACTACCCATCCAATTTTCACGAAACTTCACAGAAATGATCCTGCCATGGTCCTCTTCAGAATTTCTTGAAAGAATTTGATTCCTTCAAAAACTCTGGTTGCCATGGCAACAAAACTGAAAAATATTGGAAATCTTTAAAAATCTTCTTGTCGGAAACCATAAGGCATAGGGCTACCAAATTTGGCATGTAGCTTTATGTAGTAGACCTCTATCAAGTTTCTTCAAATTATAGCCCTGGGGTCAAAATTGGCTCTGCCCCAGGGGTCACAAGTTTTACATAGGCTTATATAGAGAAAACTTTAAAAATCTTCCTGTACCTAGCCATAAGGCCTAGAGCTACCAAATTTTGCATGTAGCTATATCTAGTGGGCCTCTACCAAGTGGGCCAAAATTTTAGCCCTGGGGTCAAAATTGGCCCCATCGCAGGGGTCACAAGTTTTACATGGGCTTACATAGTGACAACTTAAGAAATCTTCCTGTTTTGATTTTTTTTTTTAAATTAGCCTTGCATCAGGGGTCTTATGTTTTACAGAGGCTTCATATGGACAAAACTTGAAAATCACCTTATTTTTATGGCTTTATCTTGTGGACCTCTACCAGGGTTCAAGTAATTAAATAGCTCTGGGATCAAAAATGGCTTTGCCCTGCGGGTCTCAACTTTCATATGGGCTTTTACAGAGAAAACTTTGTAAGTCTTCATTTTGAAACCATTTGGCTCAGCATTGAAATGTTTATTATTTATGGTTTATATTTATAAGCCAGTGGAGCGATACAGGGCCATCATGGCCCTCTTGTTTCTTTGTAAAATGGCCTGTAAGCTTACATCAATGACGATTATAGATCATTTGGTTTCTAAACTTAACATATATGGTTATTTAATATTCGAAAGGGTTTGTCTTTTAAAAATAAACCAGGATAAACATCGAGCCTACTCTACCGTGACTATTTTTGTTTACCTCCGAGTTCCCGGACCCTCCGAGTGTGCTAAATCAGGTAACCCCGGGTGAGTATACCATCAAAAACATGTCTTTTGTTAAAGTATTACTAATAAACTGTAGAGGATGCCATATTCTATGTGGTAAAGTTAATAAAATTTAATTCTAATGGAGTTACAACCGTTTTGCACAAAGATGTGAACGTAAGAAGATCTAATAAAACGTCCCAAGGGTCTACATGTCTTTTAGCCCCTTCATACCAGCTTTCCTACACATCAGAAAATCAATAATGATGTTTCATCTTTATCTTGTCATGATATTGAATTGATGTTATCAGTGACATCATAACGTAGGAAGTAACTCCTTACAACTTGCTTATTATTTTCAGATTTTCTTCTGGCAAAATGGTTGTAACTCAGTTACAACCGTTTTGCATGAAGAAAATTTGTGGATTTGAGATACAACCTTTTGACATAATTAGATTTTCTCTGTCAATAGTTGGAATTTGTGGAAAATATTCTTTGGGATTATGTATTGGAAGATTTACATTACAAAAAAGTAAAAAAGTCATTTTTTGGTAAAAAACGGAGTTACAACCGTTTTGCGTTAAACCCGCGAAACGTCGATTTTGTGTCACTGGTACACTCGTGAGATAAAATATAAACCAACAACAGAGAACGGTGACACAATTATACATTCCATCTATCCAAAACTAGCAACTGTTGAGCGGTGACTTGGTGCAGCCAATGGCCGTACACATTACGTACGGCATTTACTACAATCTCTGGTGCAGTTAAAATATGCGAGTGCAAGGAAGCAGCTAAAGTCTAGACCAAAAACTCGTGTAGAAAACGTTAAAGAATCCTAAGAAGTCAACGCGCGAACACTTTAAGACATTGTAAATTTGTTAGAAAAAATAACTCTTAGATCGGAAAACTTTCGTCCATGTAACTTGGTATCGTCTTTCTTCTCCTATCATAGATTGAATGTGAAAGTGATATAAGACTAACAATTAGGGACAGATGCTGATTATACTTTATGTTTGTGTAAACGAATGATTATCGTGTGCCCAAGGGGGCGAAAAAAATGTTTCAAAGATTCGAACCGTTGAATAGTTCAGTATTTAAAAACATATTCATGCTCACAAAACACACCATTTGTTAAGTCATTTAAATCTACAACTGACAAGATCTTGCTTGTTCACCGCATAATCACAAAACTACGTTATGTCTCGCAAACCGGAACATGGACAGGAAGCAGTACAGGGCCGGAAGTACGCTTACGTCACCCCATGGATCCGTTTGATAACAATGAGAGCCTGGTTGCTACGCAACCAAGCGACTCAAAAACTATCTTGAAATACAATAAAATGATCACAAAGTCAATCTTGTGGCCACCGTTACAAGAAAAAGAACAAAATTAACAGATTATCTATTTATCCTTGTTCCGAATACTATGCTTGACACTAACCCATTTACATCCTAAATGCATGTTCATTTATTTGATCCTTTACCACACAATTCCGACTTTTAACGACTCTAAGAAAGAGGCCTTTTGAAAACATTGTGGGAAAAGGAGAAAATGCTGGTAACCAGCATTTTCTCCTTTTCCCACAATCTTTTCTACCCTTCCCAAAACATAATTCAATTTTTCAGTCACATTTATTTTGTCATCTGTAATTGTTTTCAATGTGGACGAGTCTTAAATTTTGTCGTTTGGTAAAGACTTAAGAATTTTTTTTTTTTTCTTTTTGAAAGATTTAAATAATAAAAATATTTGACCAGACCTTTCAATTATTTAAAGTAATTGAAGTTCAAGGTCAAACATAATTCATCAACAGTTGGCATTTCAAGTGAAGTTTACCCACAAAGTTTGGCTTTGTGGGTAAACTTCAGTTGAAATTCCAATTTTTATGCTCGTAGCTATCAAGAAAATCATCTGATACAGGTGAAAATAACAAAGTTGGTGTGAACATTTCATAATAAGTATGAGTTAACAAAATGAAATAAAATGGTTTAGCCAATCAGAAGGTGTGTTACTTTCAAATTTGGAAAATTCTGCAGAATAAGACCAAGACTGTTTTTAAGAATGGTTGGTGAATACGGGTCCAGATTATCTTACAACATACTGCACACCCATGTTGACACTGCACTTTCTACGTTATCTGAAGTCCTACTCACCAACAACTATAAACTGAAATCTAATTCACAAAAAATTTAAAATTGCAAAGGAACATAATTTGTGATGAGCTAAGCCATTTCATCAAGCTAATGGTAGATTCTATTACTTTTTTCAATTAGAATCCTTTACCACACAATCCCGGGTTCCAACAACGTTTATGAAAACATAGTGGGAAAAGGAGAAAATACACTGTACTGGTAACCTTTTCCCAACGGTGTTTTCTATTATTTCAAAGATAGAAATCAAACCTAATCTCCTTATTCTCATTTTCTCTTCATTCAAATGTGGCATCTCTGCTTTCACACTTTAATGATAAACAACTTTTTGATCTTAATGACATGTTTTACGAAATGTTGTGCTGTTGTAGGCAAGCCCTAAATAACTCCAAATCCCTTTAACCCTTTACCGAACAACACAACTTTAGACTCTTCCATTTTCAAGGCATGTCCGGACGACAAATTTCATGTGGCTAAAATGATAGATAATGTGAATGAAAGGAAAGAAAACATTTTGGGGAAAGGAGAAAATGCTGGTTATCAGCATTCTCTTTCTTCCTACAATGTTTTCCAAAGCCTTCTCTGTTAGGGTTGTTAAAACTCGCGATTGTGCAGTAAAGGGAGAAAAACTCCTTTAGAATGTCAAAGTTCTTCATTGCCTTGCAAGCAACTCGAACATGCTGAAGCTTTGGAAGGACCAAACAATCCAGATTTGTGACGGTGTGTACACATAAATACTTGATGCCAGACTTCTCAAGAAATGTATTTAATGCTGGTAGCCCTTTCAGTAATCCATCTGGGCTGCTTTTCACTTGTTTTACATAGACAGAGAATTTGGAGAAGAAAGTAAGACACACAGTATTCGCCTCCTCGATTATCAAATTGAAGATCTGGATGGGGAAAATTTTTAACAAAATACCAAAATGTGATGTCATCAATAGTGTCAAAATTTATCCAATATTGTCATTGCGACCTATTATTGTACATTTTGTTCCATAAATATTTGATACTGCAGTAGTGAAGTGGATCAGTATGAATAGTTATGCAACACTGAACATCAAAAGGTGAGTTACAAAATGTACAACAGAGTTGCATGACGAAAATTTTACTTATGGAGATACAACGTTTTGCCAGCTTTGTTATGTTCAGTACTTTGTTATGTTCATTTTGACAAAATAGTTTTAGTGTACATTAACTTCATCTAATATGAGCCAAAAAAAAAAAAAAAAAAATGGACCTACAACAGTGATGCTTTGAGCCCTCGAAATGCTGGTAACCAGACGTTTCTCCTTTTAACACAATGTTTTCAAAATGGTTTCGTTCTTGGGGCTGTAAAATCTAGTGCTTGTGTGGTAAGGAATTAACAAAGACGGTTTTTCACCATTAGAATCAAATTATTGCAGTAAATATGGTTCGTAAGAAAACCTTATCTGGAGCTCTGCATAAATGTCATATCACTCGTCCTCCAGGATGAGCACCTAACATGTGGCTTAAAGACGATCGCTACAGTTTCATCATTTTTAGAAAACATTCAGAATTTCACGAAGCATTGTTTGCCGATAATATATTATATTATATATTTTATATTAAATATAACAGTATGAGATTATAACAGGTGGTCACCAGCTTTGTAAAAATTCTATGAATATTTCTTTTAGTACACCTTGCGGCAGTTAAGGATGTCACATATGAAAACTGAGTAGGGTATAAAATGTGTGTGTGTGTGTGTGTGTGTGTGTGTGTTCGCCAACATAAGAGTTCTAGTATTGTGCTAGTATAACTTGTCCTAAATGAGCTGCCTGGGGTGTGCAAAACGTGTTATCCACCTTTGAGGATAGAATCCATTCTGGCAAATGTTGCTGTTGTTGTTCTAGTGGTGGGTTGTGACGGTGGTATATTATTTCCGTGTATTTTTTGGCAGTACAACCTTGGTTTAGAGAGAAATTTGGGGTGTGCCATCTTCTTATCCATCACTGCGGCAGGAAATTCTGAAAAATTGTTGATATTCTTGTGGCTGTTTTACTTTTCCAAATATTTTTCCCAATATAACCAGTCTTACTTGAGTAATTTTTTGCGTGCAAACATTTGATCCAAAATTGCAAATGGGATCCTACTGGCAGAATGTTGTTGTTGATATTTGTGTTGTTGCTGCTGTAATGCGCCCTTATATTTTACCAGAATAACCTGTCTTTGACTGGCAATTTTCGGCATGCAAACATCTTATCTAATATTTCTAATGGGATCTTAGCTAGCAGAATAATATTGTTGTCGTGGTTGTTGTTGTGTGTCCATAAATTGTACTCTTAAAGCCTGGCTCTGATAAGCAATTTTGCGTGTGCACTCATGTCATTCAATGTTTCTGATGGGTTCATTTCATTAGAGTGCACACATTTTCTGGTTGTTGTTATTGTTGTTGTTGTCGTCGTCGTCGTTGTCGGTGTTATTACTATCGGCAGAACATCGTTGTTACTTTTTGTTTCTGTAATGTGCCCATACATTTTACCAATATAACCTGGCTTTGATGAGCAACTCGGTGTGCTCAAACACCGCTGATGGGATCCTATCTGGTAGAATATAGGCGTTGTTTACAGAGCTGTTCTCCCTGGGCTGAGAAAATCGATTATAGTCGGTTGGAGGAAAAAACTCGATCCTGTCATATTCCTGTTGCTCGTCGGGTGACATGAATCTGATTTCGGTTTTCATCTTGAAAGGCCATTTTAGGATTTTATCATCATCTCCCTTCCTCATGATATAGCCGATTATGGCATACAAACCATCCGGAGCTGACTGGAAGAATAGTGCTAGTTGTAACTTATATCCTCGACCATAGGCACCAAAATAAAAGTACGGCGATTGTTCTATGACGAACTCGTTGGAAAGGACAATTTCACGTGTTGGCAGTATCATCCTCCAGTCCAGTTTTCCATGAGAATTGTTCAAATCTCTACTGTATTTCTCAAAATCATCATCCTTCTTATCAAGCCATTTTAAGATCACTAATTGGTATAGGGCAGGGCGTATATCAGCCTTTCCTCTAAGATCATGGAATGCCATTCTGTAAATAAAAGGGGGGGGGGGGGTTATGTTTAAACGCAAGAACAAAGACATCTGTAACAATACTAATATCGAAGTACTCTAAGTTCATTTTTTTTTTTTTTTGCGGGGATGCGCATCAATCGGTATATTGATTGATTGAATGATATTTTTACATCACTTTCGACGTTATTCCAGGCATATTACGGCGACAGCTCACTTATACATGTATGTCCTTGGTACAGGCTAGGGATCTGAAGTGTCTGTCGCAAGGGCCCTCCCATGAAAAACAAAGTGCTTCCAGTGTGGCTCGAACCCAGGGTCTCCGGAGTACGAGTCCTACACTTTCCAACTTTGCCGAGCAGGACCCCGGAACAGAGTAGAACCAAGATCAGAGTGTACTTTCTGTCTGATCTCGATCTGCACTGCCCGCCATAGAGTATTTTACATTACTCGCTGAATAACTGTAGACTCGCGTTACAATAACATATGGTCGATTTTCAATTTGGATTTATTACCAAAGGAAAACCTTGTCCTAAACGTTTTCTCCATTGAATAAATCATAGAAATTCATTGTTTCTAAGTGCTTATTCTGTTTTAAAGGAGATGCATCATTATTCCGTCATAAAATACATCTTGGGTATTTGCATTTATGAAGTCTTGGTAAATAATCAGCGTCAAGAAAGCGAAGTATGTTTAGAACAACAGTATTCCAGGCCCATTTTAGTGTTATAGTTGCTGGAAATAAATAGTGCCAAACAGAGCCTCGTGTTGCGCTGTTTCTACGATAATGTTACAGTTCTTTTACTCCGTAACTATTCACCGAGAATTAACCCTTCCTACCTTTCAATTCACTACGACAATAAGGTTGAGCAGACCGATTTGTACAGAAAGATCGGCAAAGGTTCAGCTTTTTTCTTCATATCCAAACACCGTAGAGTACTATACATCGTTTGGACTAGTTCCATACAGCAGAAGCTTCCTTTGAGAATTTACCTCAACGCGCTCGGTCCACGCAGAAAAGGCTGACTCGGAGAAGATGCTTTAACACGTTCAAATAAGACCCAGCCATGAAAAGACCCATTCAAAGGCCGGTTCCAAACATACTTGAAATGCTTCACGGGACTTGTTCGAAATCGTTTCAAACCAAGCGAGACTGGGAGCGTGTTAAAACAACATTACTCAGCCCGAAATGCAATGGCCTGTGTGAGCGTATGAACGGAGTTACAAAGAGCATGCTTAAAAGCCCAATAGCGGCCAAAAGTAAGCGATGCGGATGTTAAAATGTATTGGAATTTAAATCATACCCTTTACAGGTATGGCAAAACATCATGAAGATAAAATGAATATTAAAATCAGGTTAAACGTAAACAAGCGATAGAACTACCTGGCAACTTTAAACCTTGTTTTAAAGTTCATTTTTGTTTTTTGTTTTTTACACCAGCGACTAACTCTTGGATCAACCTTGCGGTAACAGACAGTCATTTTCACAGTAATTTCCATACTTTTGAATGGTATGGTTTGAATTTCAATGGATTTTAACACTGACATTGTTTTACTTTGGTCATTGTTTATGTAGTGTTCGTGGTTATGAGGTAGAGCGTCGGTCTCGTAATCAAAAGGTCCCGAGTTCGATTCCCGGGAGCGGAAGTCAACTTTGGGACCTTTCATTGGCCAAACCATTCGGCGCGAGTACCGTTGTAGTTCCCAAAATCGACAGAAATTAGTCTAGGTTGTATGAGCTTGTTTCTCAATCGATGTAAAATAAAGTTTGGTCGCTACCGGGCCTTCAAAAAGACGTGTCAAAAAAACTTCAAGACTGGAATTGACACCTTCCTGCAGTATTGTTTGCATATAGAACATGCAGGCACTGGCTTTTCACCGTTCGAAAAGCCCTACGGTCAAACTCTGTATAGACCGTTGCAACCTATGAGAGAGCTATGGACTGAAGAAGAAATACCCGAAACGAGAAGAACCCATATGTATGTGCTTGACCTGAGGCAAAGACTTGAAGAAACATGCTAAATTGCTCTGGAAAGCTTGAACAAAGCACAGAGCACGTTCAAACACCACTATGATAAGACAGCACGAAAACGACATGAGTTGGAGACAGATTTTGTTTTGCTACCACAAACTATTACAAAATGCTGTCACATTGGGAAGGCCCGTTTGAAGTAGTCGTGTCCGCCCAGGTAGCTCAGTGGTTAGCGTATCTGACCTGGTGGTTACGGGTTCGATACCTGGTTGAGGCAAATTTTCTTTCCGGTGATTTTTCGCCTCTCACTTCTGATGCATGTGAGAAAAGTAGTCAGTGATTTTGACAGACAGTTGTGTTAGTACTAGTGTAAGGAAGCCAGGAAACACATGCGTTGGTGCACTGATCGCCGTTATACAACCTAAGCTGTTAAAACGGCGTTTATATTCAATATAAACCAATTAAAGTGATCAAAACAGTGAATCAGACAGACCACAAAGTCCCGATTGGTGACAGGGTAAACACCCATCATACATACATATACAGTACATTTAAATTGATTGTATGGTGTTTAACGCCTTTTTCAACATTATTTCAGTTATATTGCGGCGGCCAGTGCACCTATCCATGCTTTCCTGGAGTTCCTTTTACCAGTACTTCGCACAATATTCTTTCCAAGCCAATGGCTGCTTTCCCACATAGCCATTGTCGAAACAATGGTCAACAGTGAGAGAGGAATGAATCCTGCCGCAATGACTATCATCAATCCTCGGAAAGAAATTGGCCGAGCCATGGATCGAACCAGCGACCTCCTGTTCTCAAGTACATTTAAAAACGCAACACTTGTTGTAAGTTGAAAATTAGCCCGAAGATCACAAGTTTTGATCAAATTTCCCTGTAACGTAATTCCATGAAATGATTCACAGTTTCACTAGAATGCTACCGATTTTCAATTGGAAAATGATATCAAGAGTTCCTTACCGCAAATCAAAAAGTCACAAAATTAACACTGAGTATGGGCACTCCTTGCATTAATAAAAGTTGCCAGCTTCGTCTCATTGACAAGATTGTGAGGTTATTCCATACTGTGGAATGCTGTACGGTTCCTCCAGGAGGATACTGTTTCATTTTAAGTGGATTATTCCTGCACAAGGCTCTGCGAGACGTCCATGGAGAACAGTGGGAATCATGGAAGGGAAGAGACAAGTTTACCCTAGCCCAGAAAATATCTCCGTCTCAACAGGCTTGAAATAAACTGTGTTCTGTTCTCAAATGAATCTAGAATTCATTTATCTAATATTTAGGGTCGTAGTTGAATTTTAGCAGTTTTTGAGTCGCCTGGTTGCGTAGCAACCAGGCTGTCATTGTTATCGTCCTGATCTATGGGGTGACGTAAGCATACCTCCGGCCTTGTACTGCTTCCTGTCCCAAGTTCCGGTTTACGAGATAAAACACAGTTTTCTAATCATTCTGAGCTATTTAACGGTTCAAACCTTTGAAACAATCATTTCGTCTACAAGGGTACACGATAGCATACCACTTACACATACATCATCTATAAAAATAGCGCATTATGTAGGCCTATGTATGTAAAATAGCTATCGTGAACTAACTTTACGGACACGCTGAAAAACACTGTTCGACGACAAACGTCTTTACAACGGCACGCTTCTATTTGTGGACAATTCTAAGTGAAAATGGTTTGATAATTACCTTTTAGAAGAACACCCTAAATCTTACAACCTATCCTTAATTGTAAGTCTTGTTTCAATTCAACGCTCAACCTATGGTCGGAAAGAGAAAGGTGATACCGAGTTAACATAAAAGCTTTCAATGGAGATTTTTTCCAACTGTAGGCTATTTTTTTATTTTTTTTTTAAACAAATTTATAACGATTTGGAATGGTTGCGTTGCCTTCTTAGACATTCTTAGACGTTGCTTCTTCAGAGCTTTTTATTCTAGACTTCAAATACTTTGCACACCCATATTCTAGGTGCACAAGCAGAGATCGTACATAGCGTATGTAATGAGCACGGTTCTAGTCTGTACCAAGTCATCGCTTAGCAGGTGCTTTCTGGAATCTAGCTCTGTGCGACAAGTATAGACCTTATAATCACGTGACGTATAACGTCATTCAGTTCCACACGGAATTCTTTATAAATTTACATATTTAAGAATCAGTCGCTGAACCGGCCTTTATTTTCAGCGTACACCAACCTAGCGCTTCACCGATCCATGCAGAGTGTTTTAAGGTATACTGTGATTAACTGTTTTTCGTTTTTAAAGAGGTGAATTTGTCAAAGTCTGCTGTTTTTTTTTTAATGTGCGATTAACCTAGATCTAGTATTTATGAAACAATTTATTAGCGCGGGTGTCAAAACGCAAGGTGCTTTCGTAACTGCCAAAATCGGAATTCACACGGGAATTCGACTTGAAACTACGCAGTTCTAACAACCAGCAGTCTGAGAACTTGACTTTTTACTCCACTATATTTTAAGTATAATAGAACAGATCAGTGTTAACCCACTGGAACAACAAGTTCTTTATTGGAGTGCTTGTAATCTTGTAAAGGGTTGTTGCAAAGGGTGATAGAGCGAATTAAAAGCAATATACGTGTAGATCTCTACAATTTTCAATTGGTGTGGAAGCAGTACCAATTCCTGGGACATTATAACACGCAAAGTTAAAAAGGCTGATGGTCATACGATTGGGTTATATTGTTTTTCTTGAGCTGTAGCAGCCACATTCTTACAGTCCACTGTGGACAAAGCTTGAACCCGGACAACAACAAAAACAAATCATTTCCAAAGGACAGGTAGATTTCTGAGTCAAATATTCGTGTGTGCTCCAGAGGCTATATTTCAGTCCAATGATCATGAAATTGCCCGGCTGTTTGTCTCGATAATATTTTTGACAAAACTAAATGTAGGTCACCGGGGTTTAAAAGAAAAAGGTTGTCAATGGGTCAAATCAGAAGAAACAGTAATAGATCTAGTGCTTTAGAATCCAGTTATGTTCAGTCCAATACTCTCGGAACTTTGTCAGACTGCTTAGATTATATATGGGTGAGTTGCAAAGGGGCACTATTGGTCTAAAAGTATGTCACTAGATCCTATACCAGAAGACAAAGTTCAATTGAGTTCCATACTAATGTTGCCTAAATGTCCACCCAGACAGATATATTCTAAAATCTTTGACGAAAGTTAATGAAATTTCTTACATTTGTTCCTCCGATATACTTTTTTTTTTTTTTTTTTAATGTAATGCCTTGTCATGGAAAAAGGAGGCTTGATGTCTTCCGGTCTACTTGTTACGTTTTATTTTGTTTTTGTTTTTAATGCGGTGTCATGGAAAAAGGGGGTTTGATGTACATTTCCATTCTGGACCAATATCTCTTTAACTACTGGACAAAATTTTTATGAAACTTCATATTTATATTGTTTTTTATAAGCCACAGACAATCAGTATTTGTTTTTATTTAATGAAATGCCGTGTCATGCAAAAAGGGGACTAAATGTATAGTTTCACCAATTACAACAAAGGCCACGCATCTTTTTAACTATGTTTCTATCAAAAAAAAAAAGGGTTTTTTTTTAGGCGGTGCGATATCTAGTCATGGCTCGCATCTTTTTAAATGAAAGTTAATTCTAATGCCTACATCGTGGAAGTTTTGAGTCTTGTTCCGCTGTTTTAGGTCAGAATTATAGATGAGCTTACAATACATCGCAGCATGAAGGTGCTGCTACATATACAGCCGTTTCATTAGAACCTTTCTTTAACAATATTAAATTGTATGACTGGGCGCAATTATCACCTGATACCGCACTAACTGAGCACGTCTGGGATGCTTTGAAAAAAGTGTTAATCCCCGACAACAGTTCCGGAACTTTGAAGAGTCCTTCTGGTGGAACTGGATAACATCCTAGAGCATGGGATCAACTCGCAATACTGTCAATGACTCGAAGCTGGTAAATGCGAGGAGTGGATATACACGATGATAATCACGTGAGTGTTTAATTTGAGGTAAGGAATTTCTTGTAACATTTTCCATCGGAAAATCTTTCCATCTGTAAATAAACTTTGTGAATCATGCAAAAGAATAAAAATGAATTATGTTAAAGGTAAATTTGATCAAAAACCGTTATTTCCCTGCTATTCTTCAACTTGCAACTAGTGTTGCGTTTTTAAATGTACTGAGTATGTATCATATATACATGTATATGTATTGATATGTTGAAGAAATATTATGAAGATAGGAGTCAAGCAGTTTCAGCCACAGCAACAGTCACTAAGGCTGAGCACCATCCCGGCGTCGGGGCTGTAGACGCCGAAAATTTGCTCGAGCTAACCAACTTGAAGGGGTGCTGAAACTTGGCGTGATGTTCAGGTCAGTGATCAAATGTCTCTATGCCAAAAGAACGAAGTTTCAGAGTTGTTACAAGAGTACAGGTATATATTTACAGACAGACCGGGCACCACGTTGACCCAACACAAAGTAGAACTGACTAGATCAAGCCCTATTCGTGTGTTACAATATCCAGTACCCTTTGCGAAGAGGGAGGAAACTGACTTCAAGTCAAAGCAATGTTAGAGGCTTGAGTCATAGAACCAGCTATCTCTGAATACAATTCGCCCATTGTGATGGTGAAAAAGCGTGATGGTACCAGCCGGTTTTGTGTAGACCTCAAACAGATGTACAGACAGATACATCTGATAATCGGACAGGAGCAGCACTGTTGCAATAATTCGAGGATGTTACTTTTCCGACAGCATATGCCAGCAAAAAGTTGCTTTTAATTGAGAATTGTTCCGTCACAAAACATGGATGTTTGAGCATCATATCTGGAATCGCTGGAATCAAGCAATTTCAAAAAGATCTTCGCCGGAGGGAGTTTGTGTTACAAACAGACCATGCACATTCAAAAAGGCAAGCAAACCCGGGAGTTGTAGAACTGTGCGTTGGGATCTGTTCCGCGACATTAGTTTCAGAGTTGAGTCAAAGGTTCAGAAAACGTTTGTGCCGACTATTTGAATAAACAATAGTTAAGGATAATTGTTCCGTGTAATTAAAAGATATATATTCCTGCGAAAGGGCAGCTTGTCAGAAATAACGTGTATGGTACAGGCATTGCTGCATGTTGTATTATTATGGTGAATGTCTTCTGTTGTGAGTGCCGGATGTACTTTGTTCGATTCTTTGATACCATCTTGGCATAAGTTCTCACTTTCTGTACGTTTTCTCTTTTTAATTAGATCACAGAACTTATATCTTTGTAAGTGTTCATAAATGCTATTTTGAATTATAATTATGCATGTTTATTCCGTTATAAAATGCGATAGGTATTTGCATTAAAGGCTCGGTAAATTATCAGCCTTAAGATATCGTCATAGCTTAAGAACAAAAATATTCCAGACCCATTTTACAGTATTGAAACTGGTAGGCCTAAATAATGCCAAACTCTGCGGTAGGACGCGCTATTAATACCACATGCTGTGGCAGCAATTTCACTCTGTAGTCCTTCACAGTGAATAAACCCTATTTACGCTTCCATGGACGACGGCAATGGAGTTGTGCAGACCGACTTATAACGAGAGGAAGATCGGCAGATATTCACTATCAATTAAATATGTCTTCATGTCCAAACGCCGTGGAATTTGTGCAACGTTCCGACTGGTTCAAAACAGGAGAAGCGTGTTTGAACAACATTTGGGCTCAGTTCGTGGTAAATTAGGGGCAGAAGTTTGAGCTTGGCCTTTTGTCTAGATAGTTTGATTAAGACAGTCTTCTGTTGTAGGTCGAATTTATTTTGCTATTTATACATTTTTATTTTTTTTTATTTCCAAGGACCATTCCCCCGTGTATTTCAGTGGGTTGATAGACAGAATGGATATTATAGATCTATAATTTTGTGATGAATTGCGTGATATGAAGCATCAAGGCCATGCATTGAACCTCTTTTTTTTTACAAAGCTGTAGGCAAGTGCTAACATTATTACAGTACATTTACCTTGTAAAGCTAGGTATATTATACTATACTGGTGTAATCGAATTTCGCCAATGCAAGGGAAACTGCCCTTGCGGATTTGTACAAAACAGTATCAATTTTCCTTCTGGTTATTTAATTTTGTGAATTTATCCAAATACCTCTATAAGAAACAATTTTTCAATTTAAATATCTAAAGTTATGTGTAAAACCATCGTTGGAAGTGAGACAGTACAAAGTCACCATCTATAAAAAGAGAAAGCCAATGTCGACAACTCTGGTTTTCCAAACATTTGGGGTCACAGACAGGGTAAAATGAAATACGAAATTCACAGCATCACTTCAGCAACATTCATCGCCTCCCTGGGATATTAACTGTATGTCCCTTTCCCGTAAGAAATCCTAGATTAACTAAAACAATAAGCAGGTACTCCCCCCCCTCCCCCCCCCCCCCCCCCCCCCCCCAAGAAAGATAGTTGTATGATTTTCAAGGTAATTATTTCTAATGGAGCACTGAAACATTCCGGTCTAAATGAAGATGACGGTGTTGCAGATTAAAAAGCTGTAGATTTTGAAAAAAATATGACCTATTTTAACTCAGTTCTAGTAGTAGATAAGGTAACCACTTACATTTGTAAGTGGTTACCTTATCTGATTCAAGACCCACCTGATCCCCTGGGTTTTTCGTGCGAGTGTCCTTGGGCAAGATACTTCAGCGCCCTAGCCTAGTACTGGTGAAACCCAGGAAAAACATGAATATGTGAGCTGTCACCGTGATATGACTGAAATAATGTTGAAAGCGGCGTAAAACACCATTCAATCAATCAATCAATCAGTATCTGATTCAACCTCTTTTCTGCGGGAAAAATCGGTCAGAACCCCTCTGTCATTCATATGCATATAATTCCTTTTAGGCGCCCCATAAGAAACTCCAGCTATAACAGTTCAAACAAAGACTTGTCAAAGCAAAAATGGACGACACAAGTAAGCTTTAAGCTTAAACTTATCTTTTAAATTTGCCTTTAACGGAGACGCCTAGAACTTTCCAATAAAATCGGCGGGAGAAAGCATGCTATATGTCGCCAATGAACTTTTACCATATTGATAGGTATTGTTCTGTCACTAGATCGGTATTGACAGCCCAAAATACTTTTGCCGCTATGATATCATTTGTTTTTGTGATTGGATGATGTCCCAGATACGAAAATATCTTCTTTGAACTGAGTTGGCGAAATTCGATTACTGGCGAAATTCGCTTACACTACTATTTGATTTTGTCACAAATTCTGTATACACTTTGTAGCCCCGACATGATTCATTCCTCTCTCACCGCTGATCATTGTATCGACGATGGTAATGTGGGGAAGCAGCCAGTGCCTTGGGAAGAATAGTGTGCGAAGTACTGACGAATGGAACTCCAGAAAAGCATGGATAGGTGCACTAGCCGCCGTCTAATGTTGAAAACGATGACCATGCAATCAAACTACTAACAAACTTCATAATCCCCTGTCACCGAAATAAGAATGTTTGTTTAGGTTTGGGGTCTAGTGGGTTTGTCTTGGGTCCTTTAAATACGTATTGTCAATTTGGATTGTAAATTAAAGCAGAGAGACTGTTCTAGTAGTAGGTTCCTGTCTTAAGTTCATATCTTTCATTTAATTTTAATCCAACAGGTTACAAGTAAACAAGGTGACTAGACGTATTCAAGCTTCAACTACATGTACATGTATGTACTAGCATCTATGCCTCTCTCTCTCTCTCTCTAATCCATCTATCTACCAATCAAAGGTTCCGATACATTATTGCAATGCGAAAAAATGTCGATTTTCGATATCGAAGGAAAAATTTCCAATCACGAAAAAGTGAAATTTCTAGGATTTTGCTTAAATCCGCTAAAGGGCTTATTTCCGACTTGAGTTCGTTATTTCACGACCGTTCTGATCAAACGTCTTTAACCGACTACATTATTTTAGACTTGTTCAAAATGAAAGTACCTTCAGACTACAAATCGTAACGTATTTTCGGTATATTGAACACAAGACAATGTATGGTGGACGGTGAGAATGATTGATATTTACAGCATGAATATCATGGATGGGTTATTTGGCCTAAAGTAGTGAGTAATACAAAATCACAAACTTTAAATTATCAAACCCTAAAACAGCACATAGACTACCCGTCTATAGAAATAAACTTGTAAATGATATTCAAAATAACAACAATATTCGTTCAACAAAAACCTTTTGAACAATAGCTTAGCCTAGGCTTTTGACCGTCAGTCTACCTCATCCACCGCTGATGTCGCTCAGCTAACCACTATAGGCTCATCCACTATAGCCTGTCAACAGTGCCCAGCAATATTAAAAGAGAATATGCGTGTCGTCTGCCACGTTTCGGGCGATCAGAGAACTTACTAAGATGAATACAAGTATTCACTTTTCGGTTCCCTGTCACTCTACTACGAAGGCAGCTCGCAAAGCAATTCAACATTTACTAACAGTAATTTGCCCACTGTTAAATGTAACCTGCTTCTCTCGTTGCCATAAATAGGCTGACTGAATTGATTGATTGATTGAATTTGGGTAAACTGAACGAATATCTCCCTTTATATACTTTTTACTTGGACCCGGCATATGACGGTTTCCGGTTTATAACCAGCGCAAAGTACCCAATACATGGATCCGTGGAAATCGATATTTGACCAATCAGGTCATCGCATTTATTTGGCCCGATGGGCAGCCTTGCTGTCTGCTATTTCGGCTCACAAACAAGCGACTGTTAATGTTGGAGAAGTGCGATATTATGTGTGTTTACAACGCTTGAATTTTTGGAAAAAGTTTAAAGGATGTGCTTTGCGATCGTGTACGGCTTACGTGAGATATACGAGGAGATTACAAGTTTGCATTATGATTATGATTGAAAATGGGACGTGCGCAAAGAGTTTCGATCAACGCTATATGACGCGATGGATTAATTAATGTTAGTTTTTTTTTTTTTTTTTTTTTTTCTGAAACTCTCAGAAAAAAAAACATAAACTGGTTTACAGTGGAAAACAATGGTAAAATATATGAAATATTAATAAAAAGAAATTACGTTCACCAAAATAGCTAACCTTGTGTAATAACCTCTGCACATCCAAAAAGGGGCACGTATCATCATTGTTTCAGTTTGACGTTAACATTAACCCTTGGTGCGTGAAGAATGCTGAATGTGTAGATACAGATCAGAGCGAAAAAAAATGCAGTCTATTCTTGGATTTAAACCATCTGCTACATAAATTAAGAACATTTACGTGTATTCTTTACTGAAGGTCCATGTAGATTTCAATTATGAAACATAACAAATTCTGTTTTGTACAGTTTTGGAATTCAGCTCAAAAGGCAACTTATGTTAATTAAATCAGCTTTTGACTTAGCCATATTTAAGTGGATTAGCACATCTGCCATTTCAAAGGGTATGCCGGTAAACTGTTAACTGATAGGATGTGTGTTTGATTGTCCCTGTAATCCACTCGACCACCCGTTGTCTTCAGTATATCACAAGATAAAACAAACTTCCGCCAATGATATTAACAAGTTTTTTAATTGACAGCACACTTTACACGTTTTAAAATCATCGGGCAACCTTTTTCCCTTAACTTGAAATTTAAGCATTTCTTAAGACTTCCACCTCTCTGTTGAATGAGACAATCTATAAATATTTCAAAATGCTTGTAATTTAGTGTAATTTATTATCGAATACGATGTTGAAAAAACCTAACAAGCTTTACAAAAATATTGATCATCTTTAATTCTATTATTTTTAAGCAAAATTGAGGTCTATGAGGTGTTTCATTCTTTCTCGTAGAAGTTCAAAACGTTGCTGGTACAGGCATTACATTGTCCGTAGACCCTGAAATTCACACGTTTTGTACATATCCTTGTGTAAATAAGTTCAAGTACCCATATATTTCTTACCGAGAATCAATCATCGACAAAAACATATGAAAAGGAATATTTTTCCGGAATTTAATCCGTAGAAACAGTCATGATAGCAAGATTTAAGTAGCCTTTCTGCTATACTGTATATGTATTTATCCTGTCACCTCCTATAAATTCCGTCGTATAACAGGGGGTCATATAAACTTGGTGATATACGGTCACTTGACCACGTGACTAGGTTTATTATGTCAGTTGGTCACGTGATCAAGGTTTATTAGGCTAGTTGGTCATGTGACCAGCCGGAACTCCTTTTTTAGGTACCGCGATACGAAATCAATATTTGAAAGTAAAATTATCGCTTAAGATTCGATGCACATGTTGATATTTCTTATAATTTAAAATAAAACAGAATTCTTCGCCACAACATTCTTCCAAGGTTTTACGTCACGTTTATGACGTAGTCAATATAATGTATGACGTCATTATTGCAGCTGCATACCCAAAGCGCTTTACACAGTTCGCCATTCGTGTGTTTATTTCCTAGTGAGAAAGATGTCAATACGTGCCTTAATTTCGGGCGAAATGGTCTATCTAGTCGTATTTAGGATTGATTACAAATGAGAAACAGGATAAACAGACTAGTGTCGTGGATTGGGGAATTAGACAGGAACATACTGTCTTTGATTCCAGGAAAGTTTGTCAGGCTCGGATTCGGAATTTTATGGTATCAGTACCATGAGATATTGAATAAGAGGTACGGTCTTTATATCAATGTTTGTTTTTTGTTTTGTTTTGTTCTTTCAGAGTGCGTGACAGGATAAATATAATAGATGGTTGGTGTCTTGGATGGTTTAAGTTTATCGGGCTCGGCTCCGGAATTTATCCGGTTCGCCTTCGGCTCACCAGATAAATTCCTCCGCCTTGCCCGATAAACTTAACCCATCCAAGACACCAACCATCTATTCTCTATTTACTGCGTTTGTTTGTGAGCCCTTAGTTACGTTAACCAAGGAAGTCGGTTTATCTCATCGCCACGGATCCATGTATTACGAGACGCTTTTCTGTTGGAAACCAAGCGCTTGATTGAAGTTCCGTTTCAATATGGTGATTATTCAATAAAAATACTGTGTCTTGTAAAAAAAAAATGAAAGGAAATTATTTCCGATAATTCTATCAAGTGAAACATTCATTTAGTACAAAAAGAAATTTCATTGAATTTACATACCCTAAACTTGCAGTTAGTTTCCGTCATTTTGTAAACTCTTTGGGCAAAGAATATTTACAAACTCAAATAATTCGGTTATGGAACCAAAAATTGTCACAAAATCAAATGCTGCTCAAACGACGGGGTTAGTGATAGTATGAAAAACATTGTGCGATAGGGAGAAAATGCTGGTTACCAGCATTTTCTCTTTTTTTCCCACAATATTTTTAAAGGATTTTTTTTTCTCTAGAGTCATAACGAAGATTTTTTGTTTACCCTTAGCTCGTGGCCCAGAAAAGTCAAAATCTAATGCACGTTTGAACCTATCGTGGTTAATGACGCTTCTTTTCTATTTATTTTGCAGGTTAAATACAAATACTGATCCTTCACAGATTGAATTATTTATCGCTGAAAGCATTTGGTATCATTGAGAAATGTCCAAGATTACCCGTCTTTTATTCATCCGCCGCCCCCCCCCCCCCCCACTCCGTTTGGGGTCGAAACTTTTTGCTATTGGTCAATTTTCTGCATGTCAAATGACCATTCTACCTCATGACTCAGTAATTTGTTAGACGAAAGGGATCATGGATCCATAATTATGTGATGACTTGTTTGATACTATGCATCACGGAGATGCATTTAATCCCCTTTTGCGAGTGCATAAGTCATATATCTCATTTATAATGTTCGTATCCACTAATTCCAGCTTAAAATGTTGGCCAGTGAGCCCCGAGTGAGCAACGTCTGAAACATGCAGGACGCGAGATGCAGATGTCGCCAGTTCGAATACAGTTACATGTAATTGTTTGTGTGAACAGTATTTAACGAGGTTTTAAGCATTGTGAAAATTGGATCATAATTAGTCTAAATTTATCGAAAATGAAGGAAAATGTTTAAATGTACTTATTTAGTACTATTTAGTGTCTATTTGAGTAGAAAAAAATCCCAAAATATCACACATACCTTATATTTAAACTCGGATTCCATCTCTTAGTCAAATGTTGAAATGAATAGGACTAGATGTTGAAAATGAAACATGAAAAAAAAATGGTATGTGGTAAGCCAACAAGGTTGAGACCGGACTGCTACGTGTTTGATGGGGATGGGGGATTGATCTGACTTAACTCTTTACCACAATAACGACTTTTAACGACCCTAAGCCTTTTGAAAACATCGTAGAAAAAGGAGAAAATGCTGGTAACCAGCATTTTCTCCTTTTCCCACAATGTTTTCTACCATTTCATGGACAATTTTTTTCCCATTTGAGTCACATTGAAATTGTCGTCTGCAAATGCTTTCAATTTGGACCAATCTAGCATTTTGCCGTTTGGTAAAGGGTTAAGATGTTTTAACAAACTTATCCAAAAAAGTGTGCAATTACTTGGACTTCAACCCTTAAATGACAGCTTTGGAGCAAGTCTAACCGTATTTGCTTTATATCAGTTCCCTTTCCGGAAAAAAATGCCCTTGCAGTTCTAAAATTCATTTTTAATTTTTTGTGTCCCAAGTGCAACATTTTTAGATTGGTTGAAAAATGACTACTTAAGTTTTCACATCTACTTTCAATTGTAGTAGGCCTAAGAACTGTAAAGAAACAATGTCTTAGAAAGTTTCAGTTCTGTAAAAAGAACTCCTCAATATGGCATTTAGCCATAAAAATCGATATATTTTCAAATATTTACACGAAACATGGCTAACCGCACTGTTAGAAAGGCATTACTTGTTAAGATATAGACTTCAACAAAACTGGCAAACGATAAAGTTGGGGAAAAAGTGTCTTGTTAGTGAATGACATTGCATTTGTCAAACATGGAAAACTTTGTTGCACTTGGGACATCAGCTGTGGCGACTTTTTTGAAGCCCAAACGTCACTACATGTCAAAAATTGCTTTAGATGGTTTTGCCTTGACTTACTGATTCTAGAAAGGAACCGACAGTGTCCGTATTCACCAACCGTTCTTAAGAACATTCTTAGTCATATTTTGCAAGATTTTCTAAATTTGAAAGTAACACAGTTTCTGATTGACTAAACCAAATGGTTTAGCCAATCAGAAGTTGTGTTACTTTCAAATTTAGAAAATTCTTGAGAATAAGTCTAAGAATATTCTTAAGAATGGTTGGTGAATATAGACCCAGATTTCATTTGTGGACAACAAAACGTCAATTTTGTTGTTCAATCGTTGGCGTAATAGTTTCATCGTACTCTGAGTCAAACAACCACCCTCTATGTATGGTTCATCTTTGTCTTTGCTATATAAATATGTATGTTGTCATTCATATAAGTTGTCTTGTCTATGAACCATGCTGAGAGAAATGGGGGTTTAATGCATCTGCAAAAATTCTCGACCCAGGTCAGCCTGCGCAAACCGCACACGCTGACCTGGGTCGATACTTGTTGCTATTGGTCAGTTTTCTGCATGTCAAAGGACCAGTGTAACTCATGATTCAGTCGGTTGTTAAACAAAAATGGACTTTGTGGATCTATAATTATGTTATGGCTTGCTCAGTATAATGAATCAAAAAGACGGATTAAACCCTCTTTTGTCAGAGCCTGGCTCACAATGTGTTTGTGTTCGGGTCAGTGGCCTACATACTTGACTAAAGAATAGAACTGATTTGACTGATTGACTGCATGAATGGTTTGTAATTCCGTTTTCATCATTATACCAGTTATATCGCGGCGGCCAGTGCAGCTATCCATGCATTCCTGGGGTACCTTTTCACCAGTACCTTGCACACGAAAAACACTTGGAAATGTCAGTAAAGTCTGCGTTAAAACAACACAAAACAAAACAAAAATTGCACCTATTCTTAGCTCTACTGGCCAAAGGGCAGCAGAGCTTATGTCATGGCGTAGTTTCCGTCATTTAAGCCACTTAAGGCAATTTTTTAAGCCAAATAAAAGAAAACTGTTTGAATTTCTCTTCGGAAAGAACGCTATGCGGCTAATTTTGGGCACGTAAGTATCGTGCCGTCCGCACGGACAGACGGGTATCCGACTGTCTGTTCGTCAGTTCGTCTGTCCGTCTGTTAATCTTTTTCTTGTAAACTTACGCGATAAAGTCCACTCGGATATTCGTGAAACTTGCAGTTTCTTTACATCATCAATAGCTTGAACCCTATTGATTTTTAAACAAATCCAACAATTAGTAAAGCCTTCGTGACATCAAACTAGTTCTTATAACGTCTGACCCCCGTCCTAACTAAATCACAAAACAGGTTTCAGTCGGGGTAGGACGTGTAATTTCGAGCCTAATTATGCCTAAAGCCTCCGTTACACCGAACGTCTTGGGACATCTTGCCCTGTCCTAGAAAATCGTAAAACGAGTTGCGGTCGAGGTAGAATGTGTAATTTCATTCGGTTTGCAAGCGTACTGTCAATTGAATGCCCACTGCAACGATTCGTTACACGTCCCTAATCGGATTGAAGTACGGCAGGTCCGTCTGCAGTACGTCCATCTCGTTTCAAATACGTTGTCACTCCGTCGAATTACAAGACGGGATGGACGGCAAAAAATCTGGAGCAGACTCCAAGTTCTGAAGCACCCTTCCCGTCCTAGTCCGTCCTTGAAGGTCGTAAACAGATCTAAAAAGGTTGCTAGTAAGTCCACTCCGTTCGAACACAGTTTCAGTCCGTTTGCCAACAATTTTCGGAACGGAGTGAAAACGAGTTCGGTGTGATGGGGGTATTAGGGAAATGTATCCATTTGAAAATTTCCATTTCTTCTTTACGCTATAAAGTACGCATTTTTTGTCAGAATTTCGTGAAACTTTCACAGTTTCTATACATCATCAATAGCTTAAACGCTATTTATTTTGAGAAAAAAAAAAAAGTCGGACAATTAATAAGGCAAAAGTAGCCATTTAAAGTTTAACATTTGCATTTTTTGCTTGCATGATAATGTGTGTATTTCAGATTTTCTTGAAACTTGCATAGTTTCTTTATATCATCAGTATCTTAACCTTATCGTGACACTATGGATTTTGAATCAATTCCAACAATTAGACAGGGAAAAGTAGCCGTTAAAAGTTGAAAATTTCCATTTCTTGTTTACGTGATAAAGTCCGCGTTTGTAAAGTCCTACGTACAAGCCCACATTCTCTGGAAAGTCCAAGAAATCATGGTACAGTTATGCTGTCAAGCTCCCTAATGTGCTCCATATCAATAACACCTAATTATTCCAAACAATTGACCATCTAATATCACTCATGGGTCCCAGTGCCATGCACTTGAGTCTTAAACTGATAAGCACAGGATTTCTTCCATTCTACATTATTTCTTGCCTTGTATCATATGGAATTATTTTGTCATACAGTTTTGTTCTTAAGTCAGGTGATTGAGGCCGTAAGAGTTTTTATTTTTGCTACTTACAGTAAAGTGCCTGATGTGGTAAGTTGATAGATTATGCTTAGTTTCTTTTGATGCAGAGTTCTCTTTTTAGTAGATAAGCTTTATTGGAACTGTTTAACTCTTTACCAAATGACAAAATTTTAGACCAATTCAAATTGAAAACATTTGCAAACGACAAAATGTATGTGACTGAATAATTCGAATTTGCTTTGGAGAGGGTAGAAAACATTGTGAGAAAAGGAGAAAATGCTGGTTACCAGCATTTTCTCCTTTTCCCACAATGTTTTCAGAAGCCATTTTTTTGAAAGGTGATAAAAGCTGGGATTGTGTGGTAAAGGGTGAAGCATTTCCCTTTCATAATTATGTTCATAAATGTCAGTTTATATCACTTTACTCTTAAACTAAATGACTTACTTCCTAAATGAAAAATCTTTTATTTTTACGTACAGATTATCATTTTAGCAAGCTAATACACCATTTACATACTTTTATGCAAGAGATCATTTTTACACCAGAGGTTAGTGCAAAAGAGAAATTTGTGTACAGATGTAACAGTAATATTGAATGGTAGATTGAATAGTGCTTAATACTGCTTTCAACATTATCTCAGTCATATTACAGCAACAGCTCACTTATGTGTGTTCTGGTTTTCATCAGTACAAGGCCAGGGCTTTTTAGTTGTCATACCCGAGATGAATGAGTATCAACCAGTGGATTGTTGCAGCTGTCTGAAATAACAACCTTTTTCTTTGAAATCTCCCAATATTGATATTTTATGATTCTCCCAATCATAATATTATCAAGAACAACAATATAATTTACTTTTCCTAAATTTTTCAATGTAGTAATTTCTTTATTTCTTTTTTTTTTTCTTTTTTGTCAGGGTTTTGCCCACATAGTTAAAGAAAATTACATTCTCAAAATTATTTAAACCATTCTATTTGCAAAATTCTGTTGGGCCAGAGCTGAACCTTGAAGACTTTTACATCTGTTTAAAAAAAAAAAACATAAAAGCTCAATAAACGCTGTGGACAATAACATACGGAGGTCACTTGAACATTACGGAGAAAGTATAAAACATGTAAATGGAAAAGATGTAGTGTCTGTGAGGGCAGTCATAAGATACTGTTTCAATAATAGTGATAAAATAAAGGGTTGTGAAAATATTTCTTCATCTATTATAAAAGACTTGTGTGACAATAAACCAAAACCTCAAATAATATCAACATCATTGGAATTATACAAGCACTTAGCTTCTTCTGCACTTAGTAAGTGTTTAGCTTTGTTTGACACTATAGATATAAATGAATCTGAAATAGTAACACTGATCCATGAACATAAAGATCTTTTTCACCCAAGTGAATGGAAGAAAATTTGTTGGTTTGAATCCCATTTTTCAAAAGAATATGCAGATCTTGTCTTCATGAAAGATTATGAGGATATCCTTAGTCTCAAAATTGAAAAGTTCAAGTCTTTGTCTACTTTTCATAAATGTAGCCAAAGACTGCAGACCATTTCAAAGCAACAAATTCAAGAAAAGCAAAGAAGAATGGACACTTTCAACCGACATCAGCTCCTTAAGCTACATGCCAAGAAATTTCATGTACCATTCATTATAGAAAATGATTTGAAGTCTTTGCTACATGAGTTAGATTGTGAATGGACAGTAAAGCCAGATTGTTTTGACGTGTCACAATCCATTGAATACAACTGTATTGAGGTTGCACTTGTAATTGCTGACAAACAAATCCCACAAAATTTAGATGATATGTTTCAACAAATGTATTATATGATTGAAAGGAAACATCATGTAAACTTGCGTGCTGCATATGTAATCTATGAGGAAGAAGTCAAAGATTATATCAGAGACGATCTGGATGATATTCGTAGATTTGGGCTATGGGATGCAATTGAATGCCATGAAATGATAGATTTTACATTCCACTGGATTGCTGGTCATTCATTGGATACCAACTCTTCCTTTGGCAGTGACGATGAGAATGACCATGACGATGATGTGATGTTTGCTGTGATAATGTTACAAAGCCTCTGGAACTAGAAAAATTCCATCTACTAAATGAGTGGTATTTAGAGACACCAACTGAAATTCAGATAATCTTTGAAGGTTTCATAAACAGGAACAGTGTGAGAAAAACTGCTTATTCAAAGCAGTTTTATGAAGAAAAACTCAAGAGATTGTATATCATGTATGATACCTTCTTGAATCTCACAAACAAAAACTTTTTGGGAATATTTCAAACAAAGTCTTCAAATGAGCTTCTAATAGATTACAAAAGTGTCAGTGCTGTTTTCAACATTACATCTGGATTTGGCTCAACAGCAGCTTTAAGCACAGCTGAGAAAAAAATGAAGAAATCTACAGATTCTGACATATGCTATTATAACACATTTTTAAAGCACCATAAAATGCTTTACTTGACTGTGCAAGGCGAGATACAGAATACTGTTAACCTAAGAAGCTGTCATTTAATCCTAATGCTGGATAACTTAGTTCGTTTGCGACATACAGCTGACCCTAGCCCAAGTGAAAATAGATCAAAGCAAATGTGTACTTTGCCCATAACCCTTCAAGGATTATCAATAGATAGCCATATTACAAAGCAATGGCATACAGCTGACTGTGATGGGAGCAATTATTGCACATGTAAGCAGAGAGATGTACTAACAAAACAAGATGTGGATTGGTGCCTATTTGAAAAAACTGCTGAAGAAGACCAAGCGTCATCACAATTCCCAGCGCTTATGACTTGGGGTCACATAGCACTTTGGAGACATTTACCAGGTAAACATGTGACATTGTATGTCATGACTCTTAAGACAGTTATTGATTATCTACATTTTTAACCCTTTGCCAAACAATCCGGAGTTTTAATTACCCTAAGGTAAGAGGCCTCTTGAAACACTGAGGCAAAAGGAGAAATTGCCGCTATCCAGCATTTCTCCTCTTCCCACAATGTTTTCTACTCTTCCCAAAAGAAATTTCAGTTTTTGAGACGCATCCATTTTTTGCTTGCAAATCCTTTCGATTTGGACATGTCTAAAAATTTTGTCATTTGGTAAAGGGTAAATGGAACATATACGGTAGGTCAGGGAGTTTATCAGTTACGATTAACTATTTTTATCAGTTACGATTATATTTTTTTATCAGTTACGATTATCTTTTAAAGTAGATCCAAACATTTTGATACGGAAACTTTAACCTAGAGATTGTAATTTCTTGAAAAATTTTAAATGTGCTTGAATATTTTATATGTGTAATTCTTAATCTAGAACTCATCCTGCAAAAAAAACTTGGTCACTGTTGGCATGGCATACGGTCTCAATACAATAAATCTTTTGTTGATCAGAATTGTGTAGTCAGATTTTCGTGAAACTTGCATAGTTTCATTATATTATCAACAGACTGAACCCTATACATGGATCCGTGGCGATAAGATGAACCGACTTCCTTGGTTACCGTTGTTAAGGGCTCCAAAACAACTGCAGCACATACATAAACAGTATAGCAGATTAGCAACTCAAATCGTGCTGCCATGACTGTTTCTATCGATTAAATTCTGGAAAATTATTCTTTTTCATATGTTTTCCGCCGATGATGAATTCTCGGTAAGAAATTTATGGATACTTGAACTAATTTACACAAGAATATGTACAAAAAATGAATTTCTGGGGCTACGAACAATGTAATACCTGTGCCAGCAAAGTTTTGGACTTCACTGAGAAAGAATGAAATACCTCATAAACCTCAGTTTTGCCTCAGAATAATAAAATTAAAGGTGCTAAATACTTTCGTAAGGCTTGTTAGGTTGTCTCAACATCATTTTCGATAATAAATTAAACTAAATTGCAAGCATTTTGAAATATTTATACATTGTCTCATTCAACAGAGAAGTGTAAATCTCAGGAATGTTTCATTTTCAAGTTGAGAGAAAATGGTTGCCTGATGATTTTAAAATGCGTAACGTGTGCTGTCAATTAACAAACTTGTTATATTTATCATTTATTTATCAAGCCAAATAAAGATTATGTTATTTTCATTGACTGTAGTTTGTTTTATCTTATAGGTATACTGAAGACTACGGGTGGTCGAGTTGATTACAGCGGCAGTCAAACACACATCCTGTCAGTTAACAGTTTACCGACATACTCTTTGAAATGGCAGATGTGCTAGTTCACTTAAATATGACCAAGTCAAAAGTTGATTTAATTAAATAAGTTGCCTTTTGAGCTGAACTTCCAAACCTTTACAGAACAGAACTTAGTCTGTTTCATAATTGAAATCTACATGTACTTTCAGTAAAGAATACACATGAATGTGCTTAATTTAAGTAGCAGATGATCCAAGAATAAACTGCACCTTTTTTGCACTCTGATCTGTATCTACACATTCAGCATTCTTCACGCACAAGGGGTTTATGATAACATCAAACTGAAACATTGATGACAAGTGCCTCTTTTTGGATGTGCAGAGTTTATTAAACAAGGTTAGATGTTTAGTGAACGTACTTTCTTTTATTAGTATTTCAAATACATTTGCCTTTGTTTTCCTTTGTAAAACATTTTATATTTCTTTCAGAGAATTTCAGAGGAAAATAAAAGAACAACAAAAAAAAAAAACCTAACATTAATTAATCTATTGCGTAATATAGCGTTGATTGAAACGCTTTGCTTATGCCCAATATCTATCATAACCATAATCATGATGCAAACTTGTAGCCTCTGCGTATATCTCAGGTAAGCCGTGCACGTTCGCAAACCACATTGTTTAAACTTTTTCTTAACTTCAAGCATTGTAAACACACATAATATCGCACTTCTCCAACATTAACAGTCGCTTGTTTCTCCGTAATAGCAGACAGCAAGGCTACACATCGGGCCAAATAAATGCGATGACCTGATTGGTCAAATACCGATTTCCACGGATCCATGTATTGATTTTGAAGATAAAAAAAAAAAAAATCCCGACTATACTTACGAGAAAAGTAGCCATTTAAAGTTAAATATTTGCAATTCTTGTTTACATGATGAAGTCTGCATTTGTAGTCAAATATTCATTAAAGTTGCACAGTTTCACAGTTTCTTTATCTCATCAATAGCTTGAAATCTATCGATTTTGATTCAATTCCGACAATTCGTAAGGGAAAAGTAGCCATTTAAAGTTGAAAATTTCAATTGCTTGTCTACAACATAAAGTCTTCATTTGTGATCCAATTCTTTTGAAACAAATCATTTGTATCATCAAGGAATTGAACCCTGCTGAAAATGAAGAAAATCCAGCGATCGGTTAGGAAAAGCAGACATTTGATGACAAAGTCCTGTTTACTTAACAAAGTCCACATCATTGGACCCATTTCTTTGAAACTTGCAGGGACTCTCTAATACAATGAGTACCAAAACCTTATTAAATTTGACTGGATTCCAAGCAAGTGGTTTTAAGAAATTGCACTTTGATTATTTCACTGTTTAGCCCACACCATGCCTGCTTACTGTGCTGTCTTAGTGGGTTCAAGCCCAGTTGCAACAAACCTGCCCCTCCCTCCATTTGTGTGTGTGTGTGTGTGTGTGTGTGTGGTTTTCATTTTTCATCATGAATTAATGCTGTGAAAAATCACTGTCAGTAGAGCGAGTCAGACCCCAAGGGCCTCTAGTTTTTATCTCAGTGAGGTTTTATAATGATTGATCAAAGAAAGCACAATGTAATAAATGCGTCTTCAAAATTCTGGTTTTAGGCGTTCTAGATAATTAAAAAAAAAAAAAGCTCAAGAAAGTTGAATATGCAAAACCGTCGCCAGTAAAACAGTAAAGCAGAGTTGACAGGTCGCAAAACACGACAAGAAATAAACGTATTTACAAATGTTCATTATACTGTGGATGGTTGGCATGCAACCTCGAACTGATCGTAGAGTATTTTTCGTCGGAAACATAAATGGGTCCGGATCGCGATTTTGAACACTGTATTGCTAAACGTATTCAACTTTGTGATTTATCAAAGAAACCGAACAAGAGAAATTTCATTACCCGTGATTCAAGTTCTCACATTATTATGGATCCATAAGATCCATTTTGTCTAATCATGTGGTATAATGGCCCCTAGACTTGCAAAAGATTTCAACGCATGTCAGCCTGAAATGGGTCGATATTTATTGCAGATGCATTAAACCTCCTTTTAACCGAGCACAGCTCATATTTAAAGGGAACATTTATCCATCAGTGACTCTTACCGAATGTTTCTTACTTGTCCAAAACATACAGGGCTTGTGGTAAACGTGTTGCGAGTTCAAATACGATTGAAATGCCAAATGTATTTATGATTGTAATTTATCAAGTAAACTCAACGAGAATAAATCCGCTAAAAACACTTACTTGATGAGATAAAACTAGAAATTATTTGCCAGTGACTCCTATTCTTTTCCACCAAGGCGGTAAATTAATACAGGTTTCAGTATATTATAGTATAGTATCTAATAGCCCCGCTTCCGTGCGGTGCTCTCGGTGTATATATATAGGGCTAAAATTTACGTTGGTTTTATTAATAACATTACAAGCCACGCCCACTTCCAAAACGGCCCAGTACCAAAACGGCCCATGACAAAAACGGCCCATGAACAAAACGGCCCACTTTTTTTTGTCATGCCTTTTGCGTAATGGAATTCGCCTGTCATCTTAATGCAGTTTTTTTTTTTTTTTTTTGTCTATTTGTTTGTTTGTTCTTTTTCTGATGCAGAAGTTTTCAGGCCATTTATCTAGCATGTTTCATTTCAGTTTTAAGTATTGAATAAGATGGATAGTTAAAGGAAAGAAAAGAAACGCATAGTCTGAAATGAATTTATATCTTTTATTTTTTTAACCCCCTTTTAAATATCGATGCACTAAACTTATTCAGCAAACTGATTAAATTTACCCTTAACTCTTTACCAAACGACCAAATTTTAAACTGTTCCAAACTGAAAGCATTTGCAGACGACGAACTGAATTTGGCTCAAATAACGTTTTCTTTCTTTAAAGGGTAGCAAACATGATGTGAAAAGGAGAAAATGCTGTTTACCAGAAAACATGGAGGGAAGAAGTTATTGAAAACATTGTGGAAGACGGAGAAAATGCTGCCTACCAACATCTACTTTTACCATGATGTTTCCAAATAATTTTTCATCTTGATCGTTAAGTATATAAAAATGGTTAAGGGTTTAAGCACCAAATCTGACGGAATATTAATCTCTTCAAAAAAAAGATATGCACTTAATCTAGGTAAATTCATTAAGCAAACAGATAAATTTATCATCATTTAAAATTTAACCCTTAACTATTTACCAGACGACAAAAATTTTGACACTTTCAAATTGGAAGCATTTGTCGACGACAAACTGATTGTAGCTCAAATAACGATTTTTTGTCTTTGCAAGGAAAGAAAACATTGTCGGGAAAAAAAAAAAGAGATTTCTAAATTTTGAAAACAATGACAGAGTGAATTCTTCAGCAAGTTAGCAACAGCAAATATCTGACTTAATACAATTGTTATGTTGCTACCATACATATACCACTTATAATTACATACATGTATTTACAACAGTGAAAGCATCTAACATTTTACAGTATAGATATGACCAACACTCTGCAGGAATCGAGACGTCTTCCATTCACCGGAAGAGTACCGATTCCAGCAGGCGTTTATCAATTTGTCCATTTTAATGGATCTTGCAGAACTTCCTCTTTCCAAGTCGTTGGTTTCAACCGCAATCTTCACCAGTTCTGCCTCTTGCCTTAAGAGTGGGACGAGCTTGTAAAAACCTAAACATGAAGTGCCGGCTTTACTGTTAAGCCTATGGTGCCAACTTGAAACAAAACATGAGACCTGTGTTAATTTTACCGCTACTATATATTTCCACAATAAGGGACCTTTACTCTGTAACAGGTAAAAACTCTGGGCTTGTCCAAACTGGAAACATGTGCAGACGACAACTCAAATATTGATCAAACGATCGAAACCGTCCTTGCTCAGTTTCAATTATTGTTTGCAGACAATGTAGATCAGAACCATTCGGCGTTTGGCCTATTAACTGTGTAGAGTAAGTAGATAGCTGTAGAGTGTGTGCAGTCTGATATTGAATATGCATGTTCGGATAAATCCTCTTAAATCACGAAACAAATCCGGTCATACATCATCATTTACTCTTGCGTAATTCGACATTGAGTTTAATAAAACCAGGGGATAAAAAATAGAATGAAAAGGAATAAAAGAAAAAAATCATAAGGATCCTTTTTAAAAGTGGGCCGTTTTGGTACCCATATTAGTGGGCCGTTATGGTAAAGTGGGCCGTTTTGGACCGGGCCGTTTTGGGAGTGGGCCGTTTTGACCCTATCCACCTCTGACAGATACCGATTGGATAATCCTGGGCATATTCATCGATCGATTGTGCGCTGGAGATCTCCATTTAACCAGCCCGAATGACTTGAGTGGTAGAGAATGAGACTTGTAAACGACAAATCTCGCTCCACTAGAAGGTTTGGGTTCGATTCCCACGGCTGGCCATCTGAAATTACTAATAATCTTTCGAATGAGACGTTGAACCTAGGTCTTTTGTGACGGTTGAATGATTGATTGATTGTATGGTGTTTCACGGGACTCCCTAAAACGCTGAATTTCCTGCTGAATTCAGCAACCTGCTGATCAGCAGAAATACACTAAAACGCTGAACTGCTGATAAAATGAATTTGTGATTCTTATATACTTTACAATGCATTTACATGCCATTTTTATTTTATGTCTTTCAATAAATTACAGTATTGACTTTTTGTATGTTTTGTTTTATAATTAACAAATGCGCCATTTCTCAAGAAAACAAAGTATACTTGTTATGTTGCTGAATTGCAGATTTTAAATGCTTTCTTGTGCAAAAAACGTAGTCTTGTTGTCTGATTGATATGTTTGAATATAAACTGTTTTTTGATTGATATTTGATATTTGGGCCAATTTTACAAGGAAAAAAAAAAAAAAATTGTCAAAGCCAGTGTTTTGTTGCTGAATTATTGATTAAAAATGAATCTTTGATTTTTCATGCTGTCTCGCACATTAACATGTTATTGTCATTATTTCATGTTCAATATTTTCAAACTTATTATCAGTACTTTCAATAGTATCATTGGTATTATTATCATTGTTTAATACCGAAGCCATGTTATGAGAAAACACAGTTTAAAATTTCGTTTTGTTTCATATGCTTTCGATAATTAAAAGCTATGAAAGAAAGTAAAGTAGAAAAAGGTTACTGTTTTTGTAATATTTTCAAGGTAAATATATGAATTTTGATTATGTTTTTTTTTTTTTCGGGGTGGGGGACTTTAAATGTATTTATGTACACAAGTCACAACAAAAAAGAATGCTACTAAAAACTGATTGGATTACTATATATCTGTATCTTTGTTGACGACAAGAACATTTACTATTTCTTAAAACTGTGACGGGACAAAGCCAACAAAGTGATGCGTGGTCCAGTTAAAGACTAGAACAAGCATTGGAATCTAACTATTCTGATCAGGCTTCATCGTAAATTTGAGGAAAGATAGGATCTTTAGCTATGAATCAAATGCACGCTGAAGACTTTGATCAGAATGGCAGCTTATGTCCAATGTGATCCGAATCTTTGCTGAGTGATCATACCACTTAGTTGGTGTGGTCATGATGTGCGTTTCCATTTTCTTATGTACATTTTTAAGAACATTTACATGACTGGCTAAGATTTATTCAGTGAGTAGAATTTTCTATAGCAGTTATGATAATTGTCATTGAGACAATCCACTCAGAGGTACAAACATACAGTCCTAAATGTGATTTTTCTGTTGTTAGTTGGTTTGAAGGACTAAACAACAATAACTGCTACAAAATCTTTAATTGAAGCTGAATCAGCCTACATGTTTATGTAATCCAAACTGTTACGGTTGCGCTGGTATACAATGTTACCACGTGCATCGGAATGATACATTAATGTTCAGTAGAAACATCAGTAATATTTTGCCTTTTAGACAACTTTCAGGGATGAGAGAGTGTCAATGTTTATAAATTGTAATTAGTCAATCGGGTCAATATTGTTAGAATCCTGTAAAATATGCATAATGTTTGAAAGGGGAAAGGGTGCTTAACTGGAAACTAAGTTGTGATACTTGAAAAATCTGTAATCGTAGTGTATTAAGTATGTCACTTCTGTTTATTGATATCACACTAATTGGATTATCTTTCGTATTAATCCTGTTAAGACGCCATACCGTTTAAGGTAGGCAGTGTATTTAACCCTTTACTATACAATACCTACTTTCAACAACCCTGTAGGAGAAGGCTTTTGAAAACATGGAGGGTAAAGGAGAAAATGCTGGTTAACATTTTCTCCATTTCCAACAATGTTTTTTCCCTTTTACCAAAAGACGTTCAGTTTTTGTATCACTCACAAAATTGTTGTCTGCAGGAGCTCTCAATTTGGAAGAGTCTAGCACTTTTTTTTTTGGCAAAGGGTTAACAGGTAGTCTATCTGCGATGCTTGAAGAATTTCTTATCTCTGTAGTATACTGAATATTACTTAGCAATCACGAGTAGGGAAATAGCCGTAGAATTAATCAAGATAATGTTACGTCAGGGAAAAGTGAAAGAGCAGAACTATGACTGGAAAATATAGTAGTATACAACGAAGTTGATTTAACTCTGAAAGCAGTTGCAGACAACAATATGAAAATTCTTGAATGTGGGTGAAATAGTGGACTTTTTTTCATTTTTAGAAGAGTCGAATACATTGTTGGAGAATGAGAAATGCTAGTTTGAAACAGCATTTTGTCCTTTTCCCACAATGTTTTAAAGACCGTTTCCCCAAATGATGGTTAAGCAACGGCTTAGTAGTTTGGCGACGTATCAATTTTGAAAGAATATAGTGTTATTGTCTTTGACGCTGTACAATGATTTATTCTTTCTTTAAGTCTCTTCAAAAAATCTAAAAGTTGGTTAAAGCACTGATCGAACGTTCACAGTGACAAAAGCTCTTGTAACAGGAGTGCATGCCTTTCTTCCGTTTGACCCCAATTTCAGTGTTTTTTTTTTTTTTTTTTTCATTTAATGATTTGTCACAGATCTAACACTATAGGCCTCGTTCCGATTTCACGGGAAAACTTAACTCTCTTAATTTGCTCAAATCCGTTCACGGCACAAGTTGAATTTGTCATTTGACACGCATTTCATTAAGATTAACAGACTTTAGTAATATTCTCAAATCCTGAGTTGACACAACGTTTTATACTCTACTAAGGAAGTTTATTAGCTGAGTTTGTTTTGCTCAGTTGAGTCTGAAACGTTGTCCCAGCTCAGGATTTGAGAACGCTAGCCTACTTATGTTCTGTCGATGTAAGTGAAATGCGTCTCAAATAACAAACTCAACTTAAGTCAGGAAATAAGCCCGTAAGGAGATTTGAGCAAAATAAGAGACTTAGGGTTTGTTTGTTTTTTTTTTTTTTTCGTGAAACCAGACCCTAATTTCCTCTTCTGCAGTAAATCTTCATGTAAAGGAAAGGGCTAAATTTTGTCATGAATAAAGAAGTTAGATCTTCTAACGTACTTTCACCTACAATCCATGAAGAAAATTTCCTTCTTAAAGAGTTCATCATGGGAACCTTCATGTCACATTTGACGATCCAGTGTTTACAAACGTTCAATAGTATTGTAGACCCTGACCTCCTTCAAATTAAACAACCTTGGAAAAGGTCAGTAAACATTTATCTTGTTTCAAAAGTTCGGGAAAAAATATTATCTTTTAACATCTTTAAAATTATGGTTTAATTTTTTTTTTTTTAAATGGGGAAGAGAGAGGCAAATCTGAAAATTTCTAGGCTTTTACCTGGGTTTGAACGTGAGGGTGATAGCGTTAGACAGTATAATCAACATGAATGTTGAACTGAACAAGTAGGAAAATGAATAGCGTGGTCTTCATAACCTACTTTTGCAGAATCAAGCCAAATTTCATATTGCATCAGTACTTATACGGGAAAAAATCCCTGTCAGTTTCAAAGAAAAGCAAACAAGGTTATGAACCTCACTATACTTGTAAAGAAAGGCTCTTTTTCCCTAACTTTATTCTTCATTTTCAATGAGCTAGAACCTATTTATAATTCAGGTCATCTATGCAGATTTCAAAAAACAAACATGCGAGCTCTATCATATTCAAAAGATTACTTGTTCCTAGTTCAGTATGTTGAAATACTTTCATTTTCGACATGCTGTAAGCTATTGACATAAATAAAGTGTGTAAGTTTCGAAAACCCGCAAGTTTTAGTACAGACATAGTCTATGCATAAACAGGAAAAGTTGGTATTTGGCCAGCCAAACTACAGACGAAAACATCCACAGACGAAATTCTAAAAGTTTCTGGTAGGGAAGAAAGCGATATGGGAATTGCTTGTTAAAAGCAATTTCTCCTTTTCCGATGATTTTTTTTTTTTTTTCAAAAGCCTCCTTTCTCAGGGTCATTAAAACACGGCATTAAAACTTGATAACGGGTCATGGGAATACCAATGCGACTGGTTTGTCCGTTTTACTATAATGTTACTGGTGAAGTTTATATATCCAAGGGAGTCCAAAATTGATAAGTATGAAATGTCGCTCTTAAAGATACATCCTTACAGCAAGAGAGGAAAAAAAAAAAAAAAAAAAAGTTAAGTATGATGGCGTATAGATTGGCTCAGAACTTGGTCAGCTGTGTAAACATAGATAAATCATGAATATATATGGTGTAAGGGATAGAGAAACTCAAGGGATTTGTCCGTATTTACAACCGGAAACGACAACAGTGATTCCTTTGAAGCCCTCCAGAAAACAAAATGCATTTTCCATCCGTCGTACTCTGTGCAGCCTTGCAACTGTCAAAGGGTAACATCTGGCATGACTAGAACTATTGCAAAGCGGATGAATACCCCCCCATTTGCACTTTGTCACTGAAGCAGCACAATCAGAGAACGGTAATGATTTTCATACAAAGTTCGCCTATGACCTTGACCTTTGACCCATGTGACCCCAAAACAATATGGCACCTCCTTGTGTCATGAGCAATACCTGTATAAAGTTTCAGCGTCCTAGGTCAAACGGATTTTGAGTTTGAGCACGGAAACGAAAACTAGACGGAAGAAATGACGGACGGATGAACGGGTGGATAAGCAGAAAGACATGATGAAACCAGTATACCCCTCCTGCACTTCGTAGGTGGGGGTATAAAGACAAAAGAATGATTATAGTTTCATAAAATAAAGATGAAATGGATTAAAAAAAAAAAAAAAAAAACTGGCTGTAAATGAGTACAGATGTATCTTTAAGATTTCTAGGATAATGTTGACAAGACGAAAACTATATAGACAGCGAAATAATTCTGATTATCTAAATTTGGTTTCTTTTAAACGACAATTTCAGAATTAGACTTAAAACCACAAGCCATGTCTCACGATTATTCAGATGTCCTATAAAGGTATTTAGTAACCAAAGGTTTAACTTTTCTTCTTTCATATAATCTGTAAAGACGGCCAAGTGGCAATTCAATGCTTTAGAAAAATGAATGCTCCCTGCTTATTTCGGCACCTAAATGGAAGGATTCATAAACTTGCATATGAATTGCCAGGACCAGAAATTCTTTCAACGCTAAGTCATAGGATTGATTGATTGTATGGTGTTTAACGCCGTTTGCAACATTGTTTCAGTTATATCGCGGCGGCCAGTGCACCTATCCATGCTTTCCTGGAGTTTCCTTTAACAGTGCTCCACACGATATTCTTTCCAAGCCACTGGCTGCTTTCCCACCTAACCATCGTCGAAACAATGGTCAGCGGTGAAAGAGGAATGAATCCTGTCGCAATGACTATCATCAATCCTCGGAAAGGAATTGGCCAAGCCAGGGATCGAACCAGCGACCTCCTGTTCTCAAATCCTGTACGCTACCGACTGAGCTACGGGGGCTTGGCTCTAAGCCATAGGAGAAAATCGTGAAAGGCGTTATCTTTTATGGAGTGGTACTTCTGAGAGTTTACAGAGTTAAACTTGACTTTCAAGTTTCAAGTTAAACTTTCTGTGGGGCAAAAGGCCCATGTCACCGCAGGGGCAAAATGCCCAGGTGGGGTAAAACGCCCATCCGCCTTAAAATAACAGATACGGGTTTTAGATAGTGACACTTTCTTTCATATGTAATTCCACAGTCCACATTTTCAGAAACACAGAGAATTACAGCCTTCGCAGCTAACAGTAATTTTCTACACTAAAAAACTTTTTTTTTTTGACATTTTGATGTAAATTTGCAATTTTAAATACCATTGTACTGCTAATTTTCTGCTGGAACCCCTGTCCTCTACTACTGTGTGCTTGTAATGTAAAGTCTTGACTATATTTAGAGAGACACAAACTATCATTGCTTGTACACGCACCTAGACTATATATATAGTGCATAGTATCTATACCGCTGTGGGGCAAAAGGCCCATGTCACCGCAGGGGCAAAACGCCTACGTTGGGCGTTTTGCCCCATTCACTTGGCCTTTTGCTTTCTGTTCTTGTCTGTTATGATTTATCCGTCACAAGCCTTACTTGTAAAGGACTTATTGAACAATTTTATAATAATCCGCAGAAATGTTCGTTTGTCAACATCTCCGAATCCATTTCTGGACACAGATCTTAATGAGTATTCAAAGAAAGATCATGAATACTTTCAACTGGAACTAGTAAGCCTCATATTCTAATTTCAGTGATAATCTCAGAGCTACATTACAGTCTCTCCATGAAGGCATCTCTGTATTTCTCTAGCACGTTGCTCACCGTGCTTTGCACTGCCACAGTGTTTGACACTAGGGTTTAACAGGAATTGACTTATGGGGTTTATTTATGAACTCGCCGAAACAATAAAACATTCAACAACTTTTTAATAGAACTGAGCAACCGTCGGGGTAGGACTGGGTGCAGGTATTCATGCTGCACCAGAGCCTGAATCTGTGGTATCCCAAAGAAACCAGCTAGCCAGCGCCCTGGCTTCAATAAGCATCAGGTAAAGGAATCTTTTTGGGCTGTACGATTGAATAATTAGTGAGCAAGTAATTTTGTCCTATCAGACCGGCGTTGTCAGAGAGGACAGAGAATGGTTTCATGGCAAGATATGGGACCAGAGGACTCTGAAATCAACCGAAAAGTACGCTTGCTACACCAAATATGACCAGAATAAAGATCGCAACTGCCCATCTATATAGCCGTACTTTTCCTAGAGATACCCGGATTGAATGTCAATCGAGTCGCGACCGGGCCAGCGTGAAGTGCACGCCGATTTAAAACCTAGTTATTTAGGCTAATTGTGACAGACGCGTCTTATTAAGTGATAGCTCATACTTTTCCATTCTGTAAAAACTGTGACTCTTTAAGACATCTATTTTCATGTCCCGTGATCGAAAATCGGGGGCAGATTTTTTTTGTCTTTTGATAAGTTTGTCTATTTGTTTGTTTGCATAACTTCGTTTCCTTTAAATAACTTCCATGTTTCTAGATAGATTCTATTCGAATTTTATCAGCCTGTTTATACCAATGATACGTAGGTTAAATTCTGTCACGGTACAAAATGCAATTATGTTTAGAAAAGAAACTAGACTTTAGAATTGTAAATGTAACTCTGGTTTCCGTCTAGAATAACTTCAAATTTTAGAGTCGGATTCGTGTCTCTATACATAAAGGAGATGCTGGTTGCTTGGATTACCCGTTAAGTCTGGATTTTTTCAAAACGTGAAAATTGGAATATTTCTAGTCTTTGTTAAACTTCAATGGTTTTGTCAAACTTATCCCCAATTGTGTATGTGTCTTTATGTCAATGACATGCAGTTTGTATCTAGTTAAGTTTATTGTCAGAATAAATCAAATTTGACCATGTCTTATTATCGATAAGGCTGGCAAAGACATACTGGTCAAATCCAGTTTTGTTTGGAAGAATCACCGGACTTTGAAATTGTGAAAATTAAATAGATAATCTATTTTTCATGAAATAACCTAAACTTGAAATTTAGAGTCAGATTTAGTCCAACGTCAGTAAGCGGCGTTTTGTCAACGAGATATCAGATGAGTTAGATTAGAAAGAAAGTCTGATGTTGGGAAGAAAAGTTCAGACACCTTAAGTCGTATTAAGTGGGATGTTTTTTTGTTAAACTGTTTCAGTATCTATTAGCCGAATTTTAACTCAATTCCACATATAGCCTTATTATTTTCCAATTAACTATGTGATTGAAGTCAGATTTGTCGAAAAGGATCTTGGAATTGTAAAAATGAGAAGGTCTTGTTTTCATCAAAATCAACAACTATTTAGAGACTGGTGTTTTATGGCTCTTTATCATCGAGGGACTTCATAAGTTGAAGCGACGATCAAATTCTATTGATTTTTGCAAGAGTTATGGGACTTTGATATATAGAAAATTTGGAATTTCTTGCTTTTTGTCAATGTACTACAGTCACAATGAGAAAATTAAAATCAACTTTGTTATAAGCTTTAAATTAAACTAAAACTGTCGCAAATCGGATAAATACACCCCACCGCCCCCTTTTCACTGAAGCAGCACAATCAGAGAACGAAAATGATTTTTAAAACAAAGTTCACCTGTGACCTTGACCTTTGACTCGTGTGACCCAAAAACAATAGGACACCTCATTGGATCATGAGCAACAATTGTATAAAGTTTCGGGGTCCTAGGTCAAAGGACTTTTGAGTTAGAACACGGAAACGGAAAAAGTCTACAGACGCTCCGACGGACAGACAGACAGACATACATGGTGAAACCAGTATACCCTTTCTATTTCACAGGTGGGGGTATAATGATGGGAGAAAATATCTAATTTCTTCGGGCAATCATGTTTTGTCACACATTAATGATTGGCTACCGTTCGTGTGTGTAGCATTTCTCAAACAAATTCTTTTTTATCACAAAGTCTACTTTTGATGTATTTTCAGTAAAGTTGAAATTGACTATAATTTATGTTTTAGTTTTAAACTGGCAATGCGACAATTTGTCTAGGGGACATTCTGGTAACGGTGGGGCAAAACGCCCAATTGTTAAGGAAACAAAAATGTCATTTTTATTCTTAGGAATATGTCTTGTAATATTTCGTCATTTTACATTTGTGTTATGAAAGAGCAATACCAGCTCTACATGAAAATTATATAGCCATAAATGTCATTCACCTTGTGAACTTAATATAAGCAAAACTCCTTAAGGTAGGCGTTTTGCCCCATCTTACAATACTATATATACAATGCTATACTGTATGCTATGAGTTTATCCATATAGTTAACGCTGGGGGAGGGGGGGGGGAGACAGAGAGAGAGAGAGAGAGAGAGAGAGAGAGGAAGCAACAAACAAACAAAGAGGGAGACGAGACACAGAGAGAGAGAGAGAGAGAGAGGGAGATAAATAAAGCTTTGTGATAACACTGCAAAATCCAATGCAAAATTTTCTTGTCTGTCCTTAGTGTAATGTAAACTCGTCTATCAACGATTCATGAAGACACATACTATGTCAGCATGTTCATGCAGTACAACTTTCGTTTCGTCATTGACATAAAATTACAACGTTACAATATAGGGAGCTAACTGGATATTTGAAGGCTAGCAGTTTATCATATTTAACCCTTATAATGTAACTTGAGAAGATTAAGAGTGGTTTTCAAAGTTCTATATTGAAATATTTGTTACAGCGAAACCTGTACAGCTTAACTAATCTGCTGCCAATAAAGTCTGCGCTCTAGTATTGAACGTGAAAGAAGACGACCAGGCCTGTCCATGATTGTCTAAGACTACAAACCAACTTTGTAAGTATTGCCTATTTTCAAATAAAAAAAAAAATCTCTTGTTTTCCTGAACTTAAGAAAGAGGGCTTTTGAAGACATTATGTGGACAGGACAAAATGCTAGTAGCCAGAATTCTATACTGGTAACCGCCGTTTTCTCATTTTAACAGAATGTTTTCTACCTTTCCAGAAACTAACCCCGCCACTGAACTGGTAGCCTGTTATAAGAATATAACCGGGCCATGAGAATACCGCGACTTTTCCTTCGAAAACAGCCAAGCCAAAAATAAGAAATCAAAGTACTGAAAGTACTGAGAGACTAGCGAATTTAATGGATTGATTGTTTGTATGGTGTTTAACCCTTTTTTAAACATTATTTCAGTTTTGTAGCGGTGGCCAATGCACATATCCATGCTCTCCTTGAGTTTCTTTTACCAGTATTCCGCACAATATTCTTTCCAGGGCACGGGCTGCTTTCTCACATAACCGTTGTCGAAATGTGAGAGAGAAATGAATCCTGTCGCAATGACTATCATCAATCCTCAGAAAGAAAATTGCAGAGTCAGGGATCGAACCAGCGACCTCCTGTTCTCAAGTCCTGTACACTACCGACTGAGCTGCCGGGGTTATGCATGCTATTGGTAAATAATCCAGTTAAAGTTTAAGCCTTAACCTGTGTTAAAATGTTAAATGAAACTTTCAAGCCGATGGTAAACACCGGAATATTGCTATTTCAAAGTTACATCTTGGAGAAAATATATCCTCTTATCGAACAGTGTAGATCCAAGATCAGACTGCGCGCTCTGTGCCATCTGATCTTAATCCACACTGTCCGCAAAAGTTATTGTGTTGCGGTAGTGCTTGAAAGAGAAACTCCATGAAAGCTTGGATAGGTGCTCTGGCCGCCGCAGTATCACTGAAATAATGTTAAAAACAGCGTTAAATACCATGCAATCAGTTAATCAATATCCAATAGCACAAGATGTAGTGAACTATTTAACTCTCTTTACAAAACGAAAAATTTTACATTCGTCCAAATTAAAAGCTGTTGCAGACCATAAATTAAACGTGGCTGAACTGATGAAACCTAATTCCAAAAGGGCAGAAAACAATGTGGAAAAAGGAGAAAATGATGGTTACCAGCATTTTCTTCTTTACCCTTAATGTTTTCAAAGGGATTCTTCCCCAGTCTCATTAAAACTCGGGATTGTTTGGTAATGGGTTTATATTCAAGACGTAGAATAACAGTTTAGCATAACAGTTTAACTGTACAAATGATCTAGATAATGAATGACTGAAGGAATGACAAGGGTTCCTTGTCTAGTGAGGGTTAATATACATGTAGCTTGGATTTGCTACAAGTCATTACTCACGTGTGTCACAATATTATGTGATTTCCATTACAATATTATGTAAAAAAATCCTTAAGCTAGAACCTTATAAACTCTCTTAGCCCTTAGGCTGATGAGCGAGACTCACTGACCTTTTGCGGAAAGCGTAGATCAAGATCAGACTGCAGATCTGCAGTCTGATCTTGGATCTACACTGTTCGATAAGGAGATATCTTTCCTCCAAAATTAGCTTTGAAATAGGAAAATTTGGGGTTTTTTTCTGTCGGTTTGAAAATTTCATTTCTTTAATTTAGCAGGATAAGGGTTAAATCACCGTAGATGCTTGTTTTCTTGACACTGAGCCTGTACTCGTGTCGTGAATTTGGATGCATCGCTCACCACAGGATTCGAGCACAGAACCTCTGATGTGAGCCATAGACAAAAACACCCTTGTGTATAAGAAAGAAAAATCCTCCCATCGCATATTCAACCGTCTACTACACAATCCTCACTTTTAATGACTCTGAGGAAGACGGATTTTGAAAACATTGTCCGAAAAAAAAGAGAAAAAGCTGGTAACCACCATGTTCTCCTTTTCCCACAATGTTTTCTACCCTATCAAATATAATTCCCTTCATTTGAGCCACATTTGTTGTTGTCTGCATATGCTTTCATTTTGTACAAGACCAAACTTGTTTGGTGAAGAGTTAATCGGTCTGTTTGCCGGCCGATGATATTTCTCGAGACGCGATACGTGTTAATTTGGTTTAAAAATTCAAAGCACCGACTGGTAACAACTGATTTGATTTGTATTGGTTTGGTTTGTAATGGAGTTTAACGCTATTTTAACAGCTCAGGTCACATCATGGCGGTCAGTGATGCACCCATGTGTTTCCTGGCATTCTCACACCAGTAATGACACAACTTTCTTTCCAAAGCCACTGACTACTTTTCTCAGAGGTGAGAGGCGAAAAATCGCCGGAAAGAAAGTTTGCCTCAACCGGGTATCGAACTCGCAACCACCAGGTTACGAGTCAGACACGTTAACCACTGAGCTACCCTGGCAGGCGGTATCGACTGATAACAGTGCTAAATGACAATGATGAGAAAGGCTTGGATTGGAAAGACATCGAGTCCGATCCCGGTTTTAAATCCCATCACCGTCACTCATACCAACGATATTTCGTTCGCAGTTCACGTTGTCTAGTTTTCGGGCATTTTGTATACCTTCTTATATATCTATTTTAGGTCATTTCGTACCCGGACACAACGTTTTTCTCAAGTCAACAGATGCTACTTTTCTCAGATGTATGTATAATAGTTACTTTATCAACACCAACCGCAGGATAGAATTACCAGTTGCAGTATTGCTAGCGACTGCACTGTTTACTTTAGTCCTAAGAGCTCATAAAAATTAAACCATCCATTACATGCCATTTGAATTTGATCAATGTTTATTATAAAGTCTGAATAATAACCACATATTTATTTAAAAAAAAAAAAAAAAAAACAGGCATTACCGATACCTGTTAAAAATTCTTGATACGATGCAATCTGTTACCAAGGAATCTTTTCAACTTTTTTTTTTCGTGGAAATCTACATTGAGGGCAACAGGAGAGACATGTGCAAGACTGGCACCCTTTCGATATGCATTGCTGGCATACATACCCTATCTTTTGATACATGTGGACATAAACATACCAGGTCCTCTCAAAAGACGGGGAAATTCCGACCTATACATGTCTTTCATGTTTTCTGGTGACAAAAAGCGGTTCCTAATACTACATTCATGCACCAGCTCATTGCAGTATTAAGTCGGCCATGTTGGCGCCTCCATACTTTTTGTAGCCCAAAGTACACTGTTCGTTATTCTCGGTAAATTTTCAAAATACAGTGGGTATACTGTGGTTATCTTTTGTAACAAATGCAGCAATGTGCAAGTACGGCTCAGGTTTTCAAGAAAGCAATCATCATCAATGAATAATTTTACATGCATAGCTTGTTTCACAAGCAATAAATAAATAAATACGTTCAGAGTTTCTGAAAGACAGACAGAGGGACCGGCAGACGGGCGGAAGAAGATGGGCTATTTACAGTCCCATTTGATTTAAAATAAGCTTTTCAAATCACTGGAGATATCCAACGTACGAGATTTCTCCCTCTTTAAGTGCCTACGTATGCGTAAGATTTACAGCATTTGTTTATACTGGACGCTGTATAGAATGAGTAGATCTAATGTGAAACCAATCCCGAATCTAAAACTGCTTCTACATTTAACCCTTGTTGGTCTAGCACAGAATTCGGATTGTGTTGCTTATGTGGACATTGTAGGTCAAGATCAGAATCAACAAAGTCCGATTTCTTTGCTAATTATTCTGACAGAAACAGCTGTAAAATGTCAATATCTGCATTGCTTATGCGGACAGTGTAGCAGATCAAAATCAGAATGCAAAAAATGTGCAAATTGTGCAGGCTGGTCTTGGATCTACTCTGTCCGATAAAGGGACATTTTTCTGCAGGAAAAAAATGAAATCGCAATATTTGAATTTTATAGCATGTGCAAGTACTGCTAAGGTTTTCAAGAAAACGTCAGCGAATGGTTATGTTTTACAGCTAGCTTCACAAGCAATAAGCTAATGTGTTAAGTTTTTTTTTACAGACAGACAGAGGAGAGTGGAAGTTTCATACCTTTTCAATAACCTCCCAAAACACTATCTAGAGTATCCAGTATAAATTTCTTTTCCTTAGAGCAATAGGCTGATCCACACAGTCGTATGTATTGTGATAGGGGACGACTAAGATGATTCACAACTGTTGTACGTATTATGCTGGGAAGCGAAGATTTAAGTTTATGCTTTACATATGGCTGCACTCGTCACAACTCGGCCGATTCCGTACCTACATCACCGGATCACCGAATCACCCGAGGTATGCCGAATGATATGGTCGGGCAATCCGAATTGGCTCTTGTCTTCGCATGTCACATTCTTCGAAGATTCTATTTGAATAGAATAATGCGATATTGGCATGCGTCCAATGGATAATCCCACCAGAAGTAGCAACGAAGTATATTAAACATCCACTTACCGTCTGTTAAACAGGTCTTCATTTTCTTCTACGCCTCTGTTTCAGTTTCTTGCAACTAACCTGAAAGCAAAAGGGGTGAAATCCTTGGCAAATATCAAAACTGGATCCATTATTCGAAACTTTTCTACCGTTTTCTCTTTTCTGACAGACAGCTGCAGAACCTACTGAACCGCTATTGGGAGTTCAGTCATAAAAATCTAGAACTAATCATTCGATACCTCAAAATGACATGTCCGGAAATCAAAATTACATTTCTGCAAGATAAAAAAGGGGTTGAGTCCAAAATGAGTTAAAGCTGGGTCAAGTCTGACTGCACTTCGAGCCAAGTAAAAGTTTTCCCAGAATTTCTCAAAACCTACCTTTGTGTCAGGGATTCATCAAAGTAGTGGGCATTTCCTTATGTGGAATACGTAGTACGACGTTTATAGCTGGTCTCCATAATCCAACACAATGAATCTCCCTATGGTACGAAACTTGCCCGTTTGAAATGGGTACAAACAATGAAAGTAACCATTTAGTCCCCGTCAATCCAGCTATAATCGGTATCATTACATATATTTATTACAATAATCCTATCTGTAGACTCAGAAAACTGAAAAGGAACCAACATAAGTTTGTTTTACAAACTTTTTTTTGTATTTGAAAGGTGGTAAAATCTGTACGATTTTTACTTCCTGGTCGTATGCGCAAAGTCCCGGATAGACCTAAAAAGTAGGTCAACATTTTATATGTATCATGTTTGCGATATCGACTGTTTATTTACCAAACGACAAATCTTACACAGTGAGAAAAATTTGTACAGTCAGTTGGAAGCGGTTAATAGATCGTAGGTGACTGTACAACCGTAAGTTTCTCAACGTTCTCGTTTTAAACGAAGGATACTGAAAACTGTAGTCGACATTTTTTTACCAAACTTTAAAATGTTTTCACAAAAATATGAATAAAGAAACTGTCTATACATATTTCGTTGAGCAAACGGGTTTTTAACGCTGAGTAATCGAATAAAAAGGCATTGTTTTGAAACAAAATCATGTGTACTGTTAGAAATTACTCAATACATAAGCTATGTTTTCCCGGAAATTACCTTTCGGTCCAAAATCTAATACAATGAATCTCCCGATTGACATGGAATGATGGAACGTGACCAAATTTATGAAGATACAGAGGACTGATACTGTCACAATCGAAAAATACTGTCTGGACAACATTTTGGAAAAACTTTTGTGTAGGGTATTTCCGGGAAAACATAGCTTATAAATTAAAAATAATTTCTACTAGAAAACTAAATTTTTAAAAGGAAGCCCTCATCGATCGGTGCCGACTTTCATATTCAGAGCCGTGTCACATAATCGGAGCCCTTCTTTGTTTTATCCTGTTACATGGTGAAATATCGGCCGTGAAATGGGGTGCCGTGAAAACTTTGTGTTTCATGGTCACTTGCTTCGTGACCTTACTCATTTGCATAACAGCCGGAACTACTTTTTACCTAGTATTTCCTTTCCCTCTCCCGACGCTTAATCTAGGCCTTAAAAATGCAGAAAATTTTAAAAAATCATTATCAAATTGACTCCCAAGTGTAGAAACCACATAGTTTGATAATACTTACAATACATTCTACATCCTATCTTCCTTCCTTGATGCATGAAAGTGACCGTCTGCAATATTTGCGTCACAAGGGTCAATGTTTACAAACAATCGCGTTTACAAATATGAATGAAACCAACGATACACCAGATAACACCGTAAATTTTGAGTTAATATGGAACGAACCAATTCTGAGTCCATGTACAACCGTAAGAGAAATGACTTTTGATGAGTTTCAGTTAGAATATGAAATAGACCCTTCTGTATTTGATGAGGAATTTGAGATTGGAATAGACCCTTCCCTATACAATGTATTTGACGAAGAAATGGATCAAAATCTTGAGAATAACCCAAAAGAAACACCAACAGTAGCTAGTAACAGCTCTGATACTTCTTGTAAATTTGTTAATCTTTCTGAAATTGATGTGCAGACTTTCATTCAAGCACAGTCTAACAAAGGTACTGTCAAAAAGACTTTGTGTGATGTAAAAAAATTTGAGAACTTTTTAAAATCCAAGAATGAGCACTGTGAAATGTCAAAACTAGAGCCGGAGAAGCTAGATCAGTATCAAACTTCATTCGGTCCATTAGGAAAGCCGATGGACATGAGTATGTGCCATCGACACTGAAAGATATTGTGTAAAGCTTAGACAGAAAACTTAAAAGGCAAAAATACCCTCATCAAATAATGAATAGCTCAACACGTGAATTCCAACTAAGCAGGGATGCCTTAAAAGCCAAACAAAAATCTCTGAAGAAACAAGGTTAAGGAAATAAACCCAACAGAGCATGTCCTCTTACAGACAATGAGATCAACCTACTGTATGAAAAGGGTGTCCTAGGGAGCCATGATGCAAAAAGCCTACTGAATTTTTTTTGGCTCAACAATTGCCTTATGATTGGTATGAGGGGAACCAAAGAAAACTATAACCTTAGGTAGGTTTTTCAAATGTAACACCTAAAAATTACATAAATAGTCAAACTGAATAAAGGGAATTACAATGTATGTGCAAACTTATATGGTAGGCTTACACCAGTTCTCCTATTCATAAGTGTAAATCTTGCAAAAAAAGTTGTATTTGCCAGGTCTGCACATTTGCCTATTAATTTCAATTACTGGTAACTAGTTTTATTCTTCCTTTTACATTGTACATGTACATTGTTATCTGAATCAATATGCATCAGAAAATTGATACTCTAGCAGCTCAGACCCCTGCTGAGACTTGAACTCAGATCTCCGAGTTTCCCAGGTATTTTACTTTTAAAATACAAGGGTTTTGAGCCTCAAACTTTAATACCAATTTTCATCTGTTAGACTGATTCAGTATTCTGATACAAAGAGTTTTTATTGATTTCTAATTCATGCAAATTTGGCATTTCACAATTAGTGACAAATGACTTAATTTGTCAAATAATAAATAACTTCAATGACCAGTTCCAGCTCAGTGTGCCATTACTTTTAACTCTTTATCAAACAACAAAATTTTAGACTGGTCCAAATTGTAAGCATTTACATGTGGCTGAAAAATTGAAATTTGTCTTTGGAAGGGTGGAAAACATTGTGGGAAAATGAGAAAAAAATAGAATAATAGGTTAGTGTCTGAAATGGATCAAGTTTTTCGGGCTCGGCTGCGGAATTTATTAGGTGACCCTTCGGCTCATCTAATAAATTCCTACGCCTCGCCCGAAAAACTTGATCCATTTCAGACACTAACCTATTATTCTCTATTTTTATCATTGTTACCGCTATTTATTTTCAATTCGTTACCAGCAGCGATTATAACAGTTCAAGACATTAATGCACCCTTTTAGGACAGCAAACCTCTCTCTTATCTGCTAATTTAATTGCAATAACAAACGGCTATCGTCAACACACGGCACAAATGATTAGGACTATACTGTACACATCCTACAGCTTTCCGTAATGTAGAAAGACGTTCTCTCCTGCTGTGGAATTTCAAGGACATAAGAAAACATTATTACAAAGAATGGCAAGCTTACCTGTTGCTTCAGTTGTTTTTGAGTTGATACTTTCGGAACCGGAAGACCAACAACTTTTTTTCGTCGCAGCCATTGGCTCCGAATATGAAGTTTCCTACCCGTGAGGCGGCGCAAATTTGCCAGCAAATAGGCGGGGACTCTTAGAATAAACGTGTTTACATTTTTGTTATCATAGGTGCCTGTAGAATAAACATGCCTACATACTTGACCAATCACAGGTTTCTTTTTATTCATTTTTTATCAGCACTAAATATTAGCTAAATACATGTATTAGCCAACACAGTTAGCTACGCCGAATAAGAAACATTGAAAAATGCCATGCGAAAACACTGAGATGTTGGAAAAATATTTCAGGTGTTTTTTTGACAGTAAAATGTATTTGAAAAAATGGGAATAAGAAAACTGTGTCATTTTGGGGACATGTCTCGAATTAGCTTATATTTGCTCTTTTAAAACGCGTTTTGATGCAATTTTCGGTAATGTAGCTTGTGGAAAGAAGTGTGAAAGCCGGCAACCTTCTTCATGACGTTATCTTCTCACCTGATTCATCGGTATCGATGAAATGCGTGAGGGCACGATCGAGGGACGGGCATGATTCAAGGACGGTCGACGATAAATGGTGAGTCAAGACCGTCGTCGCCGGTTCGGCAGGTCGGGCGAGCGGCAGACCATCGTTGTTTGACTGGGTATGCTATCGGCCGTAACACTTTTTTCTGTTCAGCCGATTTTTATCAAATCTTGCTCCAAACGCATCCGAATATGTATTAAAAACGCACATAGAGGTGCATATAAATCAAAAATTTTCTCAGGATAGCCCCCAATCCCCTTTGCGAGACGGGAGGAAATCCCCCTCTCGTGCTCTTCCCCCCACACATGCCTTCAGCACTAGCTGCAATAGGTTGGACCACTTCCCACTACACGGCGACGGGCTTGTGAGTCTTTGTTGTTGAACCAAATAAGCCCGCAGAACTTAACTGTAAAACAGACAACATTAGATGCGCTGTGCATGAAGCTTTGGTGCCACACTGCAGGGTTATGCTTCCTAGTAGTGCTGTTTGAATTAAAATATAAGCTATGCTCTTTAAAAAGGAGGGTTTAATGCATCTGCGATAAAGGGCCGTAACTTTTCGTATTTTCTGTATGTCCAAGGACCAGTCTACCTCACGATTAAGTCGGTTGTTATAGATTATTATAGATCCAGAAATGTGCGATGACTTAAAAGGTATACATTGTATCATGCATCACGGAGATACATTAACCCCCCTTTTGCCAGAGCAATATTATATATCAGATGGGCCTACATATGTCAGGAAAGGCCTGGAATGTGCATCTGCTGGTGATCCTATGATGCCTTTAAAAAAAAAAGAAATTGAGTGCATTAAAATAAAAAAAAAAAACATTTGCTATTGAAGACATTCAACGAAGAATAACAAAAATTCTTCAAGAATCAGTCACTTATCTTACAATGAAAGATTAACTCTTAGGCTGCTAGGAGCGACTCAAGGACCTTTCGCGGACTGTGTAGATCAAGATCAGACTGCACAGAACGTGCAGTCTGATCTTGATCTACACTCTCCGCTAAGGAGATATCTATTTCACTCCAAACGTACCTTTGAAAAAGCAAAATGTGGGTTTTTACCATCGGCTTGAAAGTTTTATATCACTTATTTAGCAGGATAAGCATTCAGAGCTGGCACTTCCGACTCTAGAATACAGAAGAAAACGTGCTTGTATAATTCAAGTCTGTATGAATTTAACTCTTTACCAAACGACAACTTGTAGTCTGGACCAAATTGAAAGCATTTGCAGACGAAAATTTAAATGTGAATCAAATGATGTAAATTGTCTTTGATAGGGTAGACAACATTGTGGGAAAAGGAGAAAATGCTGGTTACCAGCATTTTCTCCTTTGCCCATAATGTTTTCAAAAGGCCTCTTCATCAGGGTCGTGAAAACACGGGATTGTTTGGTAAAGAGTTAAACAATGAATATTGACAACGTATCCAACACAGGTCTTCTACCATCTTCGCAAGCCAAGGATACTAACTCCACTTTGTTCGTTACGTACCCTTGGCCGCTCGCCTCTTTAAAAATCGAAACTCCCGCTGCGCCACCTATCGAATATCACGAGTTGCGTAACCTTTGCTGATGTTTTTTCTGATCAATCAAAATGCTCGTAATAAAATTTGTTAGGCTATGCATCAAATATGGCTGCGCTCCAATTTGTTAAGCTTGTTGATCTTGTTAAAACAAGACGAACAGACATACGATGATTCGCAATCATTTGGCTGTGGAACCCGTCCTAATATTTCACGTAATTGATCATGAACTATAAAAAAACTCATTAAATATCGATCGTCTACTCTTTTTTGGCAAATTTTCGTCACAAACACGACAACTTTCGTTTTTGACGGGCGCCGCCATTATTGTTTTCTGTTTCGCGGAAGATTTCTTTTTCGGGTGGTTTGATGGACGCGATGAGTTTGGATCGCATCCAATGAAATGGCGCAGCGGGAGTTTCGATTTTTAAAGAGGCGAGCGGCCAAGGGTACTACCGTAGTATCCTTGGCTTGCGAAGATGGTCTTCTACAGATAGCAACCTATAAGAGAACTAGAGGGATCAGTCTAAAAATAGTCAAAAATCGTTCAAAACATAATTACGAAAGAACACCTTTCGTATTTGATTGGCTGACCCTTGGAATTATTTACCAAATCACGTCATACTCTCACTCACCACCAGTTCCTTCAAAAGTAATCTCTTTAAACAGACAATGGTGATACAACCCTAATAAATTCACCGTGTAGTACTATGTACCTAGCCATAGGCGACCTAAACTGGCAGCCTGTTATCGATCTTCGTATCAACGGACGGTAACGAGAGATACAACGGGTACCAGTTTATAGGCAAGAATTGGATCTTTGAAAGCCAATATGGGTTTCCATCGATCCTGTCAACGTAAGTAAACGTTATAGGTATGTGTATTTCTCGGCCTTACTCGAAAAAATAGGCTATAATTCCCGGCCGCATTGCCCCCTCCCCCACAGCTAGATATTGTATTTGTGTGCCTAATTTGACTGAAATTAGCACCAAATAAAAGCTTACAAATGCTATAGCCTTTCTAATGATAAACAGAAACTTAAGATTTCACTCATGTGTGTTTGTGATATAAAAGGTAGAATATTCTCAATATTTCTGAACGAGAAAAAAAATGTACAAATGTAATTACATGTAGTCTTTTTCAAAGCTATGTATACAATAATGCGTTCGCGTTCCTTAAAACATAAAGAAGAACATGGAATCTGAAATGACATAAAAATACCATGACTCGATTGCAAATCATCGTAGCGTGAAAAATCATCCATTTCCCTATACTCTGTATTTAACCCGTTTTTTAGCCATGTTCTGTGAAAAGAGAGCTTAATTCATCTGCAAAAAGTATCGACCCAGGTCAGCCTGTGCAGTCCGCGCAGGCTGACCTGGGCCGAAACGTTTTGCTGTCGCCAATTTTCTGCAAGTCAAAGGACCAGTCTAACTCATTATTCAGTCATTTGTTAGACAAAGTGGAATTTGTGGATCCCAATTTAGTTTATGTCTTGCTCGGTACAATGCATTACGAAGATGCATTGAGCCCCCTTTTTGCCAGAGCATGGGTCATATCTCTTCGATATTTGAAACCAGTTTCAACATAATGTGTTGGTCATTTACTCCAACATAGTATATCGACATTACCACAGACCAGGTTTGGTACGAGAAGGCCATTTAATCGAGCCTTTATTAGAAACTAGAATTTTTAAATGTTTAGAGAACTCGCAAATCAATACCTGGGCCAGAAATTTCAAATTATTGTTCTTCTTTTAACATCAGTTGGAATCGTCTTAAAGCTTAGATTTCCATTCATTAATAAACTTTTTTTTATTTCCTTTTAAATCGTAATAACCCGTAATCCTTTGCCACACAAAAGCAAATTTTAGCGCCGGACCTTGAGGAAGAAGGCTTTGTGCGAAAAGGAAAAAATGCCGGTTACCAAAATTTTCAGCTTTTTCCTTTTTAAGGGAAGCCTACATTTTTGAACGTCTGCAAATGCTTTGGATTTGGTCAATTCTAAATTTTCGTCGTGTGATAAAGAATTAAGACTTGGGGCCGGATTTGGGGATAACATATTAAATTCGGGTCATAAGCAAAAAACTTCAATAGCTTGATACTCCATCACGTTTTGTCCGAGTTTGATCTTCTATGATGTTGGAGAGAGAGAGAGAGAGAGAATAAAACAGTCGATTGTAACTAAATTCTTTGGTGTTTTCCAAGATATTAAGACTTTTTGATTAGGGGCCTCATTGTGTAAACTATGTAAATGCCCAAGAGAAATGGCGAACTTTTTACCTATAGATCTGTTATAAACAATATCTCAAAAATTATTTTAACGAACGCACTGTTTTATACCACACTTTTATTTGGAAATAATTTAGTTTAAACATATTTTATTGCCATCTATATACAAATCATACAACATACATAGTTTACACAAACAGAGATACAAATCAGGCAAAAGGGTCTGGCCACAAGTTCTCACAACTTAGATTCGGCCATTCCCTTTAAATAATTTACAAGCTATGAGAGTCTTCTACAAGTCTAAAATTGTTATAAGTATTTATTTCTGTACTTTTCTCTCGAAAAAGAAGACAATTATGTTCCAGCTATGCAATAAATCATTTCAAGTGTTAGTTATTAAGAATTTACATGTTTAAGGATGGAGAAGTATAGAATACTTGGTTGTCAAGTCAGTTAAATGGACGAGAGTGATTGGAGACAGGGGTGGTAAAATGACTTACAGGCTATAAGACGTTTATGCAAATCTCTCTGAAGCTTTAATGTAGGATTGCACGGCGAGAAAAATAGTGGAATTGTCTTCTAATCTGAGATTTTCAGATCCAAAAAGTAATAAATTTTCATTTAAAGGATGAAAGCTGCGAAGTTCATGAAAAAGTTGTCGTCTCGGAATTGTGTACCGGGTGCACTGGAAAAAGTAGTGCTCAGCGTCTTCAATGGCGTATCCACAACTACAAGCGCAATCCGAGCAAATATGGTTGGAAAAGAGGTCATACTTCAGATCACTGCATTTGTTACGAATTCTTGTGTGAATTACGGATAATTTACGTTGACCAACAAAGAAATACTTTGGAACTACTGGTGCTGCTAATCTTCCTAGGATATAGGATTTGAATGATGATAAAGATTGTAAAGACTTCACATCGTCCGGAAGTTCGTTCCAAAGAGAAACTGCAGATGGTATGAATGATCTGGCCAATAATTCTGTTCGACAAGCAATCGAGTCGATTTGTTGAATATTGCGTAATGAGTAAATTGTTCTTGTGCTTACGTTTCTTGGGAAAATTTCATAAAGATAGTCAGGAGTTAAACCATTGATTATTTTGTAAATAAGAATGAGTTTTTGATATTTTCGCCTGTTCTCTAGGGTTAACCATCCAATTTCCTTATATATATTATTTATGGACGCAGATCTCGTTATACCTGTGACTATTCTGGCGGCTTCGATTTGGATTTTTTCGAGATTTTCTTTTTCGCGCTTGGTGCAGTTGTCCCAGACTACGGAGGCATATTCGAGGACAGGACGTAGGAACGAAACGTAAATTTGATTTAAGGAATCTCTTTTGAGTCTGAATTTCAGAGTTCTCATCATTCCAAGAAGTTTGGATGCGGATTGACAAAGATTATTAATGTGTGTTTTCCATTTTCCATTGCTGCTTAATGTTAGTCCTAAATGTTTATGGTTGTCAACGAAGCTGATTCTGACGTCATCAAAAATCAAATTTGGAAGCTGAACATTCCTGTTGTTAGAAAAGACCATTGCCACTGTTTTAGATGGATTAAAAGTAACCAGCCATTGTTTGGCCCAGTGTGAAATCATGATCAAATCGTGGTTTAAAATACCTTCGATGTCGGCTGTGAATGAAGCAGAACAAGCTAGGGAGGTGTCATCAGCGAATAGCCTAGATATACTTAGAAGATTTTCCGAAATATCATTTACATATACAAGAAAGAGCAATGGACCGAGAACAGAGCCCTGTGGAACGCCCGCATTTAGTGACCTTGACCTTGACCTGGACGTATTAACAATGACCGACTGGCTGCGACAAGATAGGTAATCTTTGAACCAGGAAAGGAGAGGCCCACTGATTCCTAGTTGATTTAATTTAAAAATCAGACCTCTGTGCCACACTCTGTCGAATGCTTTTGATATATCACAAAACACCATACATAAATTTTGCCTAGAATCCAGGGAAGAAACAACTTGGTGATATATCTCGAGCAACTGATGGACAGTTGAGTGACCTTTTAGAAAGCCAGATTGCTTATCATATAATAGGCGGTTAAAGTACAAGTAATTGTAAACATGCTTGTAAACACACCTTTCCATTAGCTTACCGACACAACTTAGCAGGGAAATGGGTCGATAATTACTAACTAAAGATTTGTCGCCCTTCTTAAATAAAGGGTTTACAATTGATTCTTTCCATTTATACGGAAACGTCCGTTCTTGAAGTGATTTATTAAATAATTTAGAAAGTGGTCTAGCAACACTCCTTTTGATATTCATCAGTAACTTATGGCTAATCAAATCATGACCTACTGCTTTATTCACGTTTAAAGTGCTAATGATACTCTCAATATCGTTACTAGAAATTTCAATGTTGTCAAGTCTGCTGTCAGTTTTCGATTCAAATTGTGGTAAAAATACTTGTGAATCATCGACAGTGGAGATAGATGAAAAATATTTGTTTAAACATTCTGCTTTTTCTTTGTCCGTGTAATGTAAGACTTCTCGATCGTTTTCGAAAGATTTTAGGATTGGTATTTTGTCGGAGGTTTTGTTCGAATTTACCAGTGATCTAAGATATTTCCAGTATTTCTGAGGACTGTTAACACGAGAATCAGACAGACATTCATCAAGGTGACTAAAGTAGCGTTGTTTAGCAAAACGTATTTGGTTGTTGACTCTGTTTCTCAGTACTTTGTATTTTTCCCAGTCGGAAGGTAGTCCTCGTTTTGTCACAGATTTTTTCTGTCTGTCACGTTTCCTGGTTAGTCGTCTTATGTCCGAGTCATACCAAGGTTTGTCGTTGGGTCTTATGGTGACTTCTTTTGAAGGAATACATCGAGACATCATATCAATTAACTTACTTGTAAAGCAGTCACATCCGTCATTTACGTCCAAAGTGTCTATAAATTCCCAGTTTTCCGTGTCAATTAGTCTATTTAGTTCATTAAAGTCAGCACGGTCGTAGTACCAAACTTTCCTTTTAGAAGATAATTGTGGGAGTGTATTGAATTTTAACAAAACTGTCGTTGCTTTGTGATCGCTTATGTCTTTGTCAACGTCTAAAGTGTCCGCCTGAATTACTTTCGTAGGATCAGAAACTATTATAGGATCTATTAAGGTAGATGTATTTCTCGTGACGCGAGTAGGTTTTGTTATAACGTTAGTCAAGTTGTTTAGAGACATGATGTTTGATAATTTATTTTCGTTTGGGTTTAGTAAGTCTTGATTTAAATCTCCAACAACTATAACGTTTTCATTTGACTCATAAGCTCTTTCCAGTGTCACGTTGAAACGGTCCCAGAAGACCACTGGCATGTTTGGAGATCGGTAGACAATACAAAGAAGAAAAGTCATTGCTCGATAATTGACCTCGACCCAAACGGAGTGAACTGAGCGATTTTCTAAGTCAGGTCTTCTTTTGGAATATAGGCAGTTTGATATGTACACTAAAAGTCCACCAGAATGTGAAGTAAAGTCTTTTCTGTACATTGTACTGTCATGTGTGTCTATAGTCAAATCAGAGTCTGAAGTGTCAGCATCTAAATGACTTTCTGTAAAGCACATTATATCAAAATCAGACAAGAAGTTAGAGATATATTCAATCTTATTACGAATACTTCGTATGTTAAGGTGAACAATAGAAATACAATCATTACTGACATTGAATGAATCGGGATGAGGACCAGGATTGGTCTCTATATCACCTGATAGAAAAAGTAACATATATAAAAAAGTGGAAATAAACTGGCCAACAATAACCTTAAAAAGTAGGTTCAAGTACACAGGACATCTGCTTTGGAAACAGTAGAGATACTCGAAGCAATCGACTATGACCCTAAACAGGTTTATGGAAATAATTTCGAAGATGTTTTCCGTGAAATAAAGGATTTTGCATAGGAGCTGGATTTTCGCGGAAACTTAATAAATATACATCGTGGGTCGATCACTTCAAAGGCAAATTATTCAAATGTTTTCTATCGGAATTCACCCATTCTTATACTTTTGGAAAGCTAAAAAACGTACACCTTCATTTAGAAATCGTTTCAGCTATGTTTTTCATGAAATAAAGGATTCAACATAGGGACCGAGTGTGTAAAAGTCATGAAATGACTGGAAGATAAACGAAAATCTTACCCATTTTAATTAACGATATTTCAAAATGTGTTTCAATGATCATATTGTATTTTATATCAGATGAAAAGCTAATATCTACGCTTTTAATTTCATACCGATTTCAGCAGAATCAAGCAATAAATAAAAGATCAACCGTTCCTCTGCTCCATAAAAGAAAAGACCATTTCAAAGGTAGTTTTTGGGGAAAGACATCTTCTTATCGGACAGTGTAGATCCAAGATTAGACTGTACCTTTTGTGTAGTCTGATCTTGTCTGCGCTGTTCGCAAAAGGTCAGTAAGTCGAGCTTAGCAGCCTAAGGGTTAAGATAGGGGCCGTGAATTTAAAGCTATTTTAACAGGTAGGGCCAGGGAATACACTTTGCCAACGTTATAATTTAACCCTGAAGTTGCTAAACGCGACTCGGTGACCTTTTGCGGACAGTGTAGATCAAGATAAGATTGCACAGAACGTGCACTGGTCTGAATTTCGATCTACACTGTCCCATGATCAGATATCCTTTCTCAACGGAATAAAGCTGTAATTTATTTCTTTTCGTTTCACTCATATACCAATATCACGTATATGCATAGGAAGCTCCCGGTATATTTAAACTGGCAGCCTGTTATCGTCTATCGGACGGTTACGGGAGATACAACGGGTACCCGTTTACCCGGTATTATGCCATATAGCTCGGGGATGAAGTTGTAAACTTAAGAATCGGGAACTTGCCCGGGGGCGCTTGAAAATCTCACGGTGTGTGAAAAATACGATATCACTTAGTAAACAAACATGGCGGCAAAAACAAAACTGTCGGCTTCGCTGTAGACAGGAAAATACCTTTGTAAACCTTGTGCGAGATTGATCTTAATATAGATTTGCTTTGAAAGAAACGTACCTGTCAACATGGCTCAATGTGAGTGTATTCCTATGTCTGAGAATTAATTATATTTTATTGTTAATGCAGACACTTTTTTGCAAGCTTCAACATGTCTTGACAACATCGGTGAAATAGATTGTAACTCAGAAAAGTGTATCTGATCAACCCATTTTCATCATTTGAATTTGATCTTTAATCTCGTCAAGGCAGTTGTTAATGATTTGATACTATTGATTTTCAAAGTACAGAAGTAAGCGGTAAACCTAGATTTACGACACTCGACAACGCACATTAACCGGATCATACTGTACCTAAGAAACCGATTTTGTTTTCAGGAAAAATTATTTAACTCTTTACCAGACAACAAAATAAATATGTATAGGAAATGAAGCTTAGCGTTGAGAAAAGGTAGACGTTGCTGTACAGTGGATTTTCCGCCCTTCCTACGGGGCCAAATTTCAGCCCCATTCCCAACAGAAAAAAGTATGATTTTTTTCCCCAATCCCACAGCTTTTTTCCCCCCAAATCGACTTTTTAAAAATTCTGATGTAGGCCTATTGGCCAGTGCTTTCATGTAGTGAATATATGTCTGGAAAAATTCCCAAAAACATCAGAAGAAATGAGACTGGACGTTTTCGGTATGTCTAGAATTTTACAAATATGTCCACAAATTTATATTCAGAGGTAGAAAGTAAAAATGTTACAAAATCAAGGATTTAAACATCTTGTATCAGTATGGCTATAACTATTGCAGGGGATTTTCTTCCTTTACTAAGGGGCCGAATTTCGGCCCCATTCCTAATCGCAAAAAGTGTATTTTTTTCCCAATTCCATAAAATAGAATTCCCAATTAGACGCTAGTAAAAGAAAACAGTCTGATGTATCAGCCAGGGTTTCCCTGACAAACAAATTTGCAGGCATTGACCACAGTTCAAGCAGGAAATCGACAATCGTCGTATTGTAGGTACGAAACTATTCGGGGACGAATGAACTATAGACTGCGTCCGTATATTTTCAATCGATTCATGCATAGACTCAATTGTCTGGCTGTAAACCGTTATTGGTTTACACGTCGTAAAAATAACATGTTAACTTCTTAGCAACTGCCTCGCGTATATGCAGCGAAGCGGAGTTTTGTAAAGCAAAAACAAAGAACCCAGCTCCTATAATAACAAGCTCCTATAATAACAGTCCTGAAACAGGAACATGTTATGAAAAATATCCAACCTAATCTAGACCACGAGTTTTATTTTCCTCTCAAATTTCAAGCGGTTGTGCTTCCTCTTTGTCTTAGCAAAGTGATCGTCTGTATAATTTGTGAGCAGAGCTTGTCGTCGGCCGAAATGGATAATCAAATAAAAACCTAGCTAATTCATTTTGGGACTTTTAAAGTCATCAGTTATCGGTTATAAATTCAAGATGTTAATTAAAGAGCCGGTATCAGTATGGCTGTGGGACTATCGACACACCCGAAATCATATAACGCAATAATCTAGTGTGAAGTATCCTTTTCACAATTAATTTTTAACATTTTTTTTTTTTTCAATACTGTACTAGATCTACCTCAGAAAAGGACGATTTATCAGTCTTTCTTTATATGTCAAAACACACAAAAAATCGTTTTCAAAGATTAATCATCATGGAAAAAAAAACCGCGAAAACACATGACAAAACATTGCCAAAAAGACCTCAGAGGCTCTTCAATCTGTCTTGTTTAGCCTTGATAATGACTTCTATTAGCTGACTTGCATTGAAAATAAAACATGAAATAATTCCTCTGTTCATTCACTAGAAAAACAGATATCTTAATAAGAGAATTAAACAATCCTACTTAACGGGGGTTGGGGGTGTTGTCTTACAGCTTAGAGACTGGAACTAGTATGAAAGACTACAGAGAAACATCCAAAAAGAAAGAAGTTTGGAGGAAGAAAAAAAAAAAAAAAAAAGAAAAACAGCATTGATTCAGTAGTTTATTGTAAGGTTAAATATGTTTCAAACTTTTTTATGTTTTGTCAATATTATTTTCCCAATTTTGACATTTTGTCGATGATTTTTTTCCCAATTTGGCCAGGGGCCTTTTCCCAAAACGCCTGGATAAAGCCCTGTATTGACTCCGATACCTGACAGTTTGAGGCACATTATTCATCACCTTATGTTATTAACTAAAGTAAATCCAATCTCCTCGAGAACCAATTCTAAATATAATTACAGGAAATGGGCAAAAAAGGATCATGGTAGATACATGTAGATAAGTACTGTTTTTTTCCTTCCTTGAATGGGTCAGTAAAATGGACCTGTTCCCAATCCAAAAATGTTACGATTTTCCCCAAAATTACGCATGAAAATTCCCAAAATAAATTGTGTTTCTCACTGCATAATGACCCATTCCAAATCAAGGGCTGGGTGTTCGGTTTTCCAAATAACTCTGTGATGGATTGAAATTTGTATCATGGATTTCTGACAACAAATTGTTCAGAGTACTTAACATAAACAATCCAAATATCAGCGGTTTCATTGGTCGAAAAGGGGAGAGTTTCCCAAAGTAGGAATCAGCCAAAATAAAGAACCTGTGATGTCTGCCAACAGTTTATTTCAGTAAACTGGTCCCAGCATTTGATAACCAAGTTTACGCCCTGATGAGACAGAGGCCGGTGTCCAGTTAATGTGTTTCAGCAGTCTCCATAGCAATAGTCAGATATAATGCTGGTGTGCTGTGTATGTTAATGTGTAGTCAAAATTTTGCGATTTGTCTGTATTCTTAACGCCACATGTATTTGTGGAAAATTCTTTCTTTCGAGATTGAACTATGAAATGAGCCATATGTGCAAATAACATCGATAGAAAATCAAACCGACGGGTTCTGAACTCCCAACAGGGTTCTGCCTTAAGACTGAGGGGTACAGTCAAGTTGAAGATGAATATAAAAGCATCATGATGTAGCAATTAGCTTGTCCCAGATGGATGTTAAATCTGACATTCTATCAACCTGGATTAGAATGTAGAACAGTTGTCATCAACAAAATTCATGTTCATCCCATAAATCCCGTCACACTATTACAAAAAGACAAGTATTACTGACATCTTTAACAGCATGAGAAACAAAGACATATTTTTTTTTAAGGACAAATTAATTTGTTTTCAATTTTTTTAATCTCTTGTGCGTAATTTTAGTTCAAATAACTGAAAAGTATCCATTATAAATAATCAGGGACCAGTTTCTGTTTTTATCATGAAAATTTCCAATTTCGGAGAAAACAACACATTTTTTCCCAGTTTTAATGTTTTTAATGGTTTCAGACTCATTCTCAAAACTGGGGGAAAAAAATGCTGAAGTATGTACTGATATAAAAAACAATGATCAGAGTTCTCGGAAACGCCAATACCACAGTGTAGGACAGGAAGTATGCATTGTATGTGACTTGGGATTCTGTACAGTGACGATCTGTCACTTGGGTGTTAAAAATTGTGTTAACACGGTGAGTCAAGCTGGTGATTTCTCATTTATTTTGATAGTCATTGTAAACTATTCATGGCTATTTATTTGCTTGTTTTGTGTAGATCATACCAGGAACGCGAATGTGCATTGTAAACTTTCCGTATAGCAAAAGCGATGCCGTGATCAGTTGACCGTTCTAAAAATACAGATGATTTTGTCCCAAAAAGACGCCGTTTTTATTCGATTACTCAACGTTAAAACCCCGTGTCTCAACGGAAAATGTATAAACAGTCTTTTTATTCATATCTTTGAGAAAATATGTCAAGGTTTGGTAACAAAATCGACTACAATCTTCATTATCCTCTGTTTAAAATGGCACGTTGAGAAATTTTCGGCTGTACAGTCACCTGAGATCTATTAACAGCTTGCAAGTGACTGTACAAATTTCTTTTCTCAACATGTCGTTTTAAAAGATGGATAAGGAATATTGCAATCGACTTTGTGACCAAACTTTGACATGTTTTAACAAAAATATAAACAAAGAAACTCTTTATACGTTTTTCGTTGAGAAAACGGCTTTTTAACGCCGAGTAATCGAGAAAAAACGGCGATGTTTTGGGATAAAATCATCTGTATTTCTAGAATGGTCAATGATCAAGGCATACCCATTGCTCGAAGGAAGGTTCTCAGCGCAGTTACGTGTTCCTGACATGGTCTATACATAACAGACTTATGACTGGATATCAATATTTTATAATAACTATCAAAATAAATGAAAAATCACCAGCTTTACTCACCTTGTGAACACAATTTTTACTACCAAGTGACTGATCGTCACTGTACAGAATCCCAAGTCACATACAATGCATACTTCCGGTCCTACACTGTGAATACTGTCGTCTGAGACGACAACTTTTTCCGGCGGACGACAAAAAATCCTAACAAAGGATTCCACCGGACGACAACTTTTTTCAGGGCACGCGTCCCTAATCAGCCCCTAATCAGCTGCTCAGCTTGATTTGTTCATCAAGTGATTGTTTACGATATGTTTAACGAGGCGAATATCCGATACATAGGTAATCTCTTAAGTCGGGTAGTCGAAGGGGTAGGCGTGGCCTTCTGGGAGACTAACAACCAATCGGAATGCATTATTCTCTATCACTCGCCCAGTACCCGCTAAACTGTGGATGAGAAATAGCTAATACCCTAACTGACCGGCATGTTGTTTGACATATTTGCAAATTATGCATCGATCAATGGATTACATAACAGGATCTTTCTTTTTAAAGCTGAATGATCGAAATTTATTACATCGAGTGCACATTATCGGTTTTATTTACGGGTGGCCCCGCTATCGTATTGCCGTATGATGTTCACGAGATTACCGGTAACTCTTTACCACACACACTATCCCGACATTTAAGGACCCTGAGAACGAAACCTTTTTTGAAAACATTGTGGGAAAACGCTGGTAAACAGAATTTTCTCCTTTTCCCACAGTGTTTTCTATCCTTCCTAAAACAATTTTCGCTTTTTAAATGGCATTCATTTTGTCGTCTGCAAGTGCTTTCAATTTAGATCAGTCTAAAAACTTGTCGTCTGGTAAACGGTTAAAGAAATTTCGATCTTTTACTGAAAAAAAAAAAAAAAAATTAATGCTTCTTAATATTCCCTTTTTTGTTGGAGTTTGCGAATTACTGGGGAGTTCTCAGTGTTTATCAGTCGGTAAATACACTGGTCCAAACGGTGAAATTATCCAACCATAATCCACCATTATATCCTGATAAACTACCGAAAAGCAAGAATTAAAGATTAATTTACATGGATAATGGATCAATGCCCGATTAAAGAAAACACCTAATTAAGAAAAATGTTCCACGAAAATTCAGCCTCCATATTGATCATAAAAGGAAAGAATGAAAAGAGATAAAATTTATCATTTGATTTGTATTCAGTAGACTCTAGTTAATCATAAGTAGAAAACATTATGACAAGAGAAAATTTCTATTACTTTGTTTTTACTACAAGTCTAACTTAATGCAACTGGTTCCTCCATCATTGTCAATAGCTGCTCTCTGCTAATTAGCCCTTTACCAAACAATCCATTATACAGAATTCAACAACCTTAAGAAGGAAAGCTTGATACAACATTGTTGGTAAAGAAGCATTTTTTTTCTTTCCCCACAAAGTTTTCCACCACTGAAAAGATTTAATTGACATCATGGCCTATATGGACAAACAATTTTAAATTCAGTTCCAGTTACCAATTAAAATGGAATTAGAAATGAATTTAAAAAAAATTATGTTTGTGAAGATGGGTCCATAAATGTTGCCATTATTATTATGAATATATAAGGTATGCATTATCATGTTGAATTACTTACAGCTCTAGTCTACATAAAATATATTTAGTGAAGAATTATTAAACTTGCGCAATTACAAAGAAAGTCCTAGCTACTAATTTCTAATGTAAACATAGACTTGTCCATTACATTGTCTCCATAATGAACCAATCTAAAGTTTACAGTTTTTCGATGTTTATTGCTTGCATCATGGAAATTCATCCTGACTGTACAGGAATCCAACTTCTTCAGACTGGAATCCAACTTTTCAGTTTGGAATCCAACTTTTTCCTGAGTTGGATTCCTGGAATCCAACTTTCCAAATCCTAGTGAGAACACTGAATGATGGACATTTTGTGATAGGCTTTGCCAATTATATTCAAACTCGATTGACGAAAAAATCTAGAGCTAAGTTTCCTCCCCACAGTCACTTTATTTTTTTTTTAATACTGTATTAGTTTTAGCATAGAGTATGATGCTTTTCCAATCTTTTCCAGTCTTTCTGCATTTGGCAAAACACACAGAAAATCTTTTCCCCCCAAAAAAAGCCACAAAAACCTATGACACAACAAATGTCAAATTGACCTCATCCGATCAAAGACCCTTTAAACTGTCTTATTTAGCCTTGATATTGACTTTAAACAGCTGATTTGCATACACACCATGTAAAAAATAATGCAGGAAATAAAACCACTATTCAGTCAACAGAAAAATAGTTAGATAATCTTTATGAGGGAAAACATGATACTGGTATATACAGCCTACATAACTAAGAGGAGGGTCATCATGGCCCTCTTGTTTTTTTCAGGGTCATTAAAAGTCAAAATTATGTCATAAAGGATTATCTATGTGAGATCCTATATATCTTATTCATGCCCTACCATGCATAATTTTATATTTCAGTGTGGCAACACCCCTATGTGAATGTGTTCAAACATTTCAACATATCATCATGGAAGAAGGCAACAAAAGAAGGGGATGTTTCATCTGTTATGGTATCTTGTTTTTTTTGTTTTTTTTTATGGTTATGCTTCATGCTAATAAGCAGAGTGCTGTGCATTTTTTTTTAGATTCACTGGCAAAAGGCCAGCGAGCTTATGTCATGGCCCTGTGTCTATCCTGGGTATATGTGTGAATGTGTGCATTAACTTTTATTTGAGCCACAAATAAAAGGGGGCTTAATGCATCTCCGTTATTGATCATTCCTTTCACAGTTAAAAAAGTTGGTCGCTAATTTTTTATGCCAACAATGATCGGTAGATTGCCCCTTAACCCTTTCCCAAACAAGCCCTGGTTTTCACGTGTCTGCAGTACAAGTCTTTTGAAAACACTGTGGCAAAAGGAGAAATTGCTCATAACAAGCAATTTCTTCTTTTCCCACAGTGTTTTATCCTTTTTGAGGCCTTTCTGCCATTTTCATCAAATTTGAAATTGTCATCTGCAAATTCTCTCAATTTGGACCAGTCAAAAATTTGTCGTTTGGGAAAGGATTAATGTGTTCTACCCTTCAAAAGACAAGCTTTATCACTTGAGGCATGAATGACTTAGTAATTTGTTGTTTGCCAGAGCCTTCAATACGCACAAGTCAACATTTTTAGCTTGGCTGTTTTCAAGGAATATGTCAAGTTATTGGCATTGCGCTGTCGTCATCTGCATTGTCGTGCAAAAAGTTTGAACTTTTTCAATATCTCTGTTATTACTAAAGATATTTACTTAAACTTAGACAAGTTGTTAACTATTAAAAGGGGAACCTATTCAACAAGGACAGGTAACCATGAAAGCATTTTTGACACAGCTATCCCCCTTTTTCTGCTTAGAATTTTTATGGCAAATCAAACACTTTCAGTCGAACTATATTCTTGCGATAAACAGATATGGGTAAAAAACTAAACAAATTGAAAGAAAACCCAAATGTTTTCTGGTTTGTTTTATTGCTCATGACACAACAAAGAGACATTTTATTCACCAGTTTTCTTTATTATGGTGAACCCAATGTACTTTCATTTTAAAAATGGCACCAACTGGCTCCACTTATTTTAATGTTGTGCAAACTTTTCTCATTTGGTGAAAGTGGTGGCACGAGAATAAAAATGGCAAGGGGGAACCCTGATTATGGCAATCAAGCCATCACATAATTATGTATCCACCATAGCCACTTATTCTAACAACCCACTTAATAGTGACTGTTCCTTGGACAAACAGAAAATTGACCAATAGCGAAAAATTTTGGCCCAGGTCAGCCTGCATGGGCTGTGCAGGCTGACATGGGTTGATACTTTTTGGTAGATGCATTAAGCCCCTTTTTCACAGAGCATGGCTAATTGCATTCTTCTCTGAAATAACCCGGCAATTTTGAAACCTCACAGAAATGATCCTGCCATGGCCGTCTTTGGAATTTCTTCAGAAAATTTGATTCCAGCAAAAACATCGCAACAAAAATGAAAATATACCATATTGAAAGTATTTAAAAATGTTCAAAACAATAGGGGTGCCAAATTTGGCATGTACCTTCATCTAATAGACCTCTTCCAAATTTCTTCAAACTATAGCCTTAGGGTCAAACTTGCCCACCCAGGGGGTTCAAAGTTTTCTGTTTCTAACTGTAAAGTGTTTGGCTACTAAAATTTGAGTGTAGCTTTATCTAGTGTACCCCTACTTAGATTATTTAAATTACAGTCCAGGGGTCAAAATTGGCCCTTGGGCCCTGCCCCTGGGGGGTCATAAGTTTAACATGTTAATAGAGTGAAAACTTAAAAAATCTTCTCGTTCCAAAGTGTAAGATCTAGGGCTACCAAATTTGGCATGCAGCTTTATCTAGTTTAATCCTTTACCCTACAACAAATTTTAGACTGTCTGCATACAACAAGATAAAGAATTCATCTCTAGGAGGTATGAATGTGTTGATCTCTTCACCAAACCACAAAATTTTGGACTGGACCAAACTCAAAGCATTGATTTATAGAGGACAAATTAACAAATGCTTAAATGGTGGTTTCTGTATTTCATGGGGTAGAAAACATTTTGGGAAAAGGAGAAAATGCTTGTTACCATCATTTTCTCCTTTTCTTACAAAGTTTTTCAAAGCCTTCTTTTTCCAGGTCATTAATTCATAAGTGGTGATTTTTGTATTGGATAGGGTAGAAAACATTGAGGGAAAAGGAAAAAAATGCTTGTTACCAACATTTTCTCCTTTTCCCACTATGTCTTCAAATGCCTTCTCTGTCAAGGTCATTAAAACACATGATTGTGTGGTAAAGAGTTATATTACCTTCAATTTTAGGAAAAATCTATCAAGTCAACAGTCGTAAGAATTGCTGGGTCTATACCAGCTGGAAACTATATCCAGATGCCCAAAACTACATCCCAGTCTTTGGGCCTCACCGGGCGCTACATGTATCTCCTCATCAAACCCATACCCACCAAATACTTTGTGGTGCATATTGATGTGGCAACACAGGACAACCTGGTTGTGAGGATTTCCTTTTCAAACTTGTTTAAGGAGTTTAAATCCACCTCCACATGGCTGCAGTTTCCCTTTATTTGCAAAGCGACAAGAGGATCTATTCATGCTGCCACGGCAAGTACTGGTAAAGGTAAGAAGAAACCCTTTGCTTTTTTACGCAATATGAGTTTTAACAGCCCTGAAGAAAAAGGCTTTTGAAAACTTTGTTGGAAAAGGAGAAAATGCTGTTAACCAGTATTTTCTCCTTTTGCCACAATGTTTTCATAAGCTTTCTTTTTCAAGGTTATTAAAACTTGTGATTGGTTTGGTAAAGCCTGAAACCCTTTCAGAAATAATTTGCATCATTTTAGCCTGGTTTAATTTGCCTAGCCAGGTTTAATTTGCCAAGTCCAAAATTTCGTAGTAAAGAGTTAACCCTCTACCACACAGTCTCAATTTTAACGACCCATAGGAAGAAGCCTTTTGAAAACATCGTGGGGAAAAGGAGAAAATGCTGGTTACCAGCATTTTGCCTTTTTCCCTCAATGTTTTTCAGCCTTCCAAACTTGAGTTTCTATTTTTGAGTAACAATTTTTTTGTCATCTGTAAAAGATTTCAATGTGTTGTGTGGTAAAGAGTAAAAAGCCAATTACCAAACATGTTTATTTTTTGCTTTTTCCTCTCTGATGTGTCTCCACATGATACTCCATGTAAAGGACCTTTTTTGTTTGAAAGCAAACCCCTTTTGAAAGTGTTGTTGCGGAAGAAAAAATTTGTTCATAACAAGCAGTATATCTTTTGCTACCATGTTTTCACCTATATGATACATGCTCTGGCAAAAAGGGATTTAATGCATCTGTATTATACAAAGCAAGTCATCACAATTATGGATCCATGAGATCCATTTTGTCTAACAACCAGCTACATCATAAGGTAGAGTAGTCCTTTAACATGCAGAAAATTTACCAAAAGCAAAAACGTTTTGGTCCGGGTCAGCCTGCACGGACTGCGCAGGCTGACATTGTTTGATATTTTTTATGCAGATGCATTAAGCCCCCTTTTCACAAAGCATAGCACATATAAGTATTTCAGACCTCAGTTCATGTTGAGTGTCCATATTTTACAGAAATGTTTCAGAATTTTCTGCTAAAAATTTGTGGCAATACCCTGTGTGGAAAAGGGTTTGAACCTTTTACCAAACAATTGTGTGCCTTTAAAGGCCCAATAGCAGTCAAAACAACAATGGAGTTGTTCATATGCATTTAAATTCAGATTGTAACATTTAAAAGTATGGAAAATAATGTGAAGATGACAATCTGTTATTGTGTGGGCAGTCCAAGTGTTAGTTGTTGGCAGAAAAATGGTTTTAAAATCAGGCAAAAAGTAAACAAAAGATATAGTGACCTGGCAACTTTTAACCTAGTTTTGAAAGTAATTTCTCTGCCAGCGACTTAGACTTGGATTGACTGTACAATAACAGATTGTCATCTTCACAATAATTTCCATACTTTTGCTTTAAATGATATGACTTAAATTTAAATGCATTTTAACACTCTCTTTGTTTACTTTTGGCAGGTATTGTTACTCTGAGGTAAAAATGTTTTTTATAGTTGTAATCTTCTTTTTAACCTATTACCAAATGAAAGAACTTTAATCAAAAGCATTTGCAGCTGACAAAATGAAATAGACACAAATGATAGGATTTCTCTTTGAAATGTTTGAAAACATTGTTGGAAAAGGAGAAAATGCTGGTTACGGGCATTTTCTCCTTTTCCAACATTGTTTTCAAAAAGTTTCTTTCTCGGGTTCATGAAAACTTGGGTTTGTTTGGTAAAGTGTTGATTTGATTGTGCTGTCTTTTCACTTTTAGAGAATTCTGGGCCAGCACCACTTTCCACCCGCTGGACGATTCTTTGCTTGGATTTTCACTACATATTGTCCATGTACTTAAACAGAAAATATGCCTATATCAAGGGGTTCCGATTATGTGCCAACATGCTAGTGAAAAACATTTTCACCAGTGATATTCTGTACGAACCAGGTAAGGCCATTTCTTTGTTGATTTTTTGTACCACCAAATAAATCCTTTATCAGTGTCCTCCCTGACTGAGTGGTAAAGTGTAGGACACAGGGTTCGCTCTGGGTCTAAAAAAGTTGTCGCCAGCTCTTTCGCCAAATGAAAAAAGTTGGGGCCAATCTGGGGACAGTTGGGGCCAAAAATTCAGGGTCAGAAAGCCAACAGTCCTTAAATAATCGTTTTGCAACTTTTGAAGGCGTGCCGAGTTGGCTAGATTCACTTTCATTATCTGAGTCATCGGCTTTACGTTTTCTACAACAACAACAACAACATATACTTTATTTTCACTAAGGTACAAAGTTTTGTACAACATTAGCAAAGAAAACTAAATGGAAAGATGTGAGAAAAGATCGACTTCTCACAGACATAGTCACATAGCGATCCATTTTTACACAGAAAGAAAGAGCTAAAAAGTTACCTATTTATACAAAATCGGGAAATAATTGACTCGTGATTGTTTTTTGGACTTATTGAGTAGCGTCCTTTAATTAAAAGCCGGCATCTAATTACCACATTAATCTGTCCTATTAAACAACGATTACTTACCTTTTCGCACTTTCATGCCATGCGGTGTTCAGTTAACAATTATACAATCTACTGCCATTAATCGATGTGATAATAGACCAATTTGTCAAAGTGTTGAAATTGTCCTTATCGCTAAGAAACACCGCTATCGATGCAAAATGTGTCATAAACTTACAACAATCAATATTGCAGCAAGCGTGTAAACACCATCGACAGTTAGTCAAACCTATCAACCAATCAGCGTACGTCAAATCTCCTTTGGTTCTTATCGGAGGCGTTGTCATGACGCGTGACATTCACATGATGTGCTGGCGACTCGAATAAACAATGTCATTGAACTCGCTTAGCTCGCAAACGCTTACGACAATGAATTTCAAAAGAATTTCTTTTTGGGGGCCAGCTTGAAAAAAAGTTGTCGCCACGCATTTTCGCCAAATGAAAAAATCTTGCGCCAAATTTTTATTTTTGTCGCAATTGGCGACAATGGCAATCGGCAGCGCGAACCCTGGGACATGTTACCTAGATAGCTCAGGTTTGAGTCTCACTGAAAGCAATGGGAATTTTGTGGAAGTGTTCTTGGGCAAGACACTTCAGAGCCCTAGCCTGGCACTGGTGAAATCTAGGACATGCATGAATAAGCGAGCTGTTATTGTAGTATAAGAATATTGAAAATGGTGTACAGTTTTCTGTAAATTAAATCAATAATATTCTTTGCTATACACCAAAGTTTGACTTGACCAAAATGCTGGTTACCAGCATTTTCTTTCCTTTCCAACAATGTTTTCTAAAGCCTCCTGCCTCAGGGCTGTAAAAAAAAATCAGGTTTGTTAGATAAAAAAGTTATTTAGCATTTAATTAGTATTAGTGTGTAGATCAGACTGCACTTTTTGTGCTATCTGGTCTTGATCTCCTAAGTCTGCCAAGACTATTGTTTAGTGTCCCATAGCAGTGTCAGTGTTCTGCTCAGGACTACTGGTCCTCAAAGAGGGGACAGTTACACCATAAATTTACAGAAATGGGCTATTTTCAAATTAAGTAAGTACAAATTTTATGGTCTCAAGGTTATTTCTTACGTACATCTAGCCTATGTGCCTTGTGTACAATTATCCCAGAATCTCTGCATTGACAGAACACTTTGTTATGGTTATGTTTGAATCTGTGGATCTTTTCTGCAAGTTTTTATGAAATTGTGAGGCTTTGGTTGAAAAAGAATGGGTCATACTCTGAGAAAATGGGGTTTTATGCATCCTTGTGCGCTATACAAAGCTATCAACATGTCTCCATGCGTTATACCAAGCCAGTCAAGATGTCTCCATGCATTATACCAAAGCAGTCAACATGTCTCCATGCATTATACCAAGGCAGTCAACTCATAATTATGGATCCATAAATCCAATTTATCTAACAACTGCCTTAATACTGGGGTGGAGTAGTCTTTGAACGTTCAGAAAATGAACCGAAAGCAAAAGGTTTTGACACATGTCAGCCTGCGCGGACCGTGCAGGTTATCAAGAAGATAGCAAGAATGTCAAGAAATAAGCTTGAGTTGTAAGTGCCATTAACAATAGGAAAAAGTCACTTGATACTTCAAACGGTTTCTGGTAATGCAGAAAGGAAAGTATTAATGCATTAATCATTTACCACACAATGCTTATTTTTTAATGACTCTGTTTCTATTGAAAACATCTTGAGACACGGAGAAAATGCCGGTAACCAGCATTTTTTCTCTATTTTGCACAGTTCTTTCAAACCTTTCAGAGAAAAATCCAATCATTTGAGTAACATTTGATGTGTTGTCTGCTAATGCTTTGAATTTGGAGAGGTCTAAAATTTTGATGTCTGGTAATCAATTAATCCTTTACCACACAATTCCGAATCTTGATGACCCTGTCAAAGAAGCCTTTTGAAAATTTTGTGGGAAAAGGAGAAAATGCTGGTATTCAGTAGTTTCTCCTTTTCCCACAATGTTTTCTACCCTTCCCACAACAACTTTCAATTTTTCAATCACATTTATGTTGTCGTCTGCAAATGCTTTCAATTTGGACCAGTCTAAAATTTTGTCGTTTGGTAAAGAGTTAATGCATATAGGGCCATTTGTTTCAATACTATTAATTTACTAAGGAATGGAAACAAACAAGTACTTCATATTATGAACATAGATATTTTCACAGAAAACATCTAGGTGTTGTCATAGCCAGTGCTCCAGATAGAGGGAATGATTTTGAATTCAAAATTGAAAATATTGATCACTCTCCACTAAACCCTATGTTATGGGTACTCATAACATAGGGCTTGGAAGAGAAATCATGGATTTAGAATACTATCACTCCCTTTTATCTGGAGGTCTTGTCATCTGTGTTGTTGTCATGCAAAAACTTTAACATTTTATGATATTTTTGTCATTACTGAAGATATTTACTTCAAAAGGGAAAGCCATACCAGTGTGGCAGTTAGCCATCACACTGATTTTGACACAGTTATGCCCCTTATTTGACTTAGAATTTTCACTTAAAATCAATCTTTTCCTGAAAGCAACTGCAGCTAAGCAGTAGCATCTGCATGTGGTTCTATTGTTGTTTCTAGGTCTCACTGTTGAACAAGTCAAAAGATCTGGAGGCCTTTCTGGTGTCTCGCCCCTTCCACGAGAGCTGAACTACCCAGTGATGAACGGGGAGCGGTGGCACGATATTTATGATATGATTCGCTTTCCATCAGAAGTGACAAACAAACCACATGATGTCTTAGAGTCTACCGGATCCAAACCCGTCACAAAAGGTATTTATTTGCCTTTTATAAATCAGCTGTTTACCAAACAGTCACTGGTTTTAATGACCTTTGGATAGACTGTTTTTGAAGACATTGTGGGAAAAAGAGAAAACTTTGGAAACTAGCATTTTCTCCTTTTCCCATAATGTTTTCTATCTTATCAATGGCAAATTCAATCATTTTAGCCATGTTTGAAATATCGTCTCCAAATGCTTTGTTTAGTAATTTTATTGTTAACCCTTTGTCTAACAATTTTGAGTTTGAACAACTCTGAGGAATAAGATTTTTAAAAGCACTGAGAAAAGAAAAAAAATACTCTTAACCAACTTTTTTGTCCTTTTTTCACAATGTTTACTATCTTTCAAAGATAATTATCATCATTTGATCCACATGTCTTTTGTTGTTTACACATGCTTTCAATTTGGAATTGCCTCATGTTTTGTTGCAACGTTTAGGTCTAACCCTTTACAACACAATCCCAATTTTTAACAACCCTGAGGAAGAAACCTTTTGAAAACATTGTGGGAAAAGGAGAAAATGCTGGTAAACAGCATTTTCTTTGTTTCCCACAATGTTTTTTATCTCATCACATAAATTAAGCTCATTTGTATTAATTTTGAAATTGTCATCTGCTGTTGTTTTGAATTTGGGAGAGTCTAAAGTTTGTTGTGTGGGAAAGGGTTAACCCATCCCCCTCTCAATCCTTTCAGCTGTACGTCCCAGTTCAGCGGGACCCAGAACTGTTGACACAAGGAAAGTGGATGCAAGCAGATGTGTGTCTGATAAAGTATCCATGATTCACAATGCTACAAAAAATTCCAAGGTAAATAATATCCAGTTTTAGTTATGTTACAAAGAATTCCAAGATAAATAGTATCAAATTTTAGTTATGTTACAGAGAAATTCATGATGAATGATATCAAGTTTGGATATATTGCGAAGTACTCCTACATATATAATATCCAGTTTTAGTTGCGTTATAAAGAACTCCAAGATAAAAAATATAAAATTTTAGGTATGTTACAAAGAAATCCATGATGAATGATATCAAGTCTGGATATCTCACAAAGAACTCCAAGATAAATAATATCTAGTTTGGTTTATGTTACAAATAACTCGAAGATAAATAATATCAAGTTTGGTTATGTTACAAATAACTCAAAGATAAATAATATGCAGTTTGGTTATATTACAAAGAACTTCATGATAAATATTATCAAGTTTGGTTAGGTTACAAAAACATCCCAGATAAATAATATCTGGTTTGGTTATGTTACAAATAACTCAAAGATAAATAAAATCCAGTTTGGTTATGTTACAAAGAACTACACGATAAATAATATGCAGGTTGGTTATGTTACAAAGAACTTCATGATAAACATTATCAAGTTTGGTTAGGTTACAAAAGCATCCCAGATAAATAATATCTAGTTTGGTTATGTTACAAATAACTCAAAGATAAATAAAATCCGGTTTGGTTATGTTACAAAGAACTACACGATAAATAATATGCAGTTTGGTTATGTTACAAAGAACTTCGTGATAAATATTATCAAGTTTGGTTATGTCACAAAGAACTCCAAGATAAATAGTATCTAGTATTGTTATGTTACAAATAACTCAAAGATGAATAAAATCCAGTTTGGTGATGTTACAAAGAACTCCATGATAAGTAATATCAAGTTTGGTTATGTTACAAAAAACTCCAAGAAAAATAATATCCAGATTTAGTTACGTTACAAAGAACTCCAAGATAAAAAAAATATCCAGTTTAGTTATGTTACAAAGAACTGCAAGATAAATAATATCAAATTTTAGTTATGTTATAGAAAACTCTAAGATAAATAATATTAAACTTGGTTATGTTATAGAGATAGATAAATTTAGTTTGGGTTATATTACAAACAACTCAAAAGAATTATGGTTTCATCACCTGAATAGCACAATTAGAAACAGTTCTGCAGGTGAATTAAAGTACAGTACAGTCGAACTTGGTTTAAGAAACCACACAAGGGAAATCTAAAAAGTGGTCTCTTACAGCAGGTGGTCTCCTATTGAAGGGTCAACTTTTGCAACTTGTCAGGGTTCCCCCTGCCTTTTTATTTTCTTGCATCAACACTTTTGCCTATGAGGAAAAGTTTGTGCCACTTTGAAATTTTAAGTGCCAATTTTAAGTCAAAATAAAGAGTCATTGTTACTTTAATACTTGTTATCAAAATACTGTAAGTTTGATTTTTAATATGTGTTCAAAAAAGATATGAAAACATGAAAATGAGCCATTCTCTGTGAAAAGGGGGCTTAATGCATCTGCAAAAAGTATCAACCCAGGTCAGCCTGTGCAGTCCTCACAGGCTGACCTGGGCTGAAACTTTATGCTATTGGCCAGTTTTCTATATGTCCAAGAAGTAGTCTAGCTCATGATTAAGTAGGCTGTTGAAAAAAGTGGCTATTCTAGATGCATAATTATGTGATGGCTTGATTGGTATAATGCATCATGGGAATGCATTAAGCTCCCTTTTGCCAGAGCATGGCTCAAATGTATTCACTCATTAAAGTAACAATAGCTGCCAAAAGGAAACAAAGCAGGTATTAAAATACATTTAGATTTAAATCATACCATTTTAAAGTATAGAAATCATTGTGAATATGACAATCTGTTGGTGTCCGGTCGATCCAAGTGTTAGTTGCTGGCAGAGAAATTCATTTCAAAGCTTGGTCAAAAGTTGCCAGGTCACTCTATCTTTTGTTTACTTTTAGCTTGGTTTTAAAATTCATTTTTCTGCTAACAACTAACACTTGGACCAACCACACAATACAGATTGCCTTCTTCGCAGTAATACACAAGTCCTTACATAACTGGAATCAATGTTCTGTTCAGAAACAAAACTGAATGCTCATAGACATAAAAGATATGTTAGAGGCCCAGTAGTGGCCAGAAAACAAGAAAGGTGTTAAAATGCATTTAAATTTAAATCATTTCATTTAAAAGTATGGAAAATATCATTGTGAAGACGGCAATCTGTTATTGTGTGGTCATCCCTAAGCCCAGTGGGAATCCTGCTTGTACTTGAAATTTTTTTTTAACTCTTTCCCAAACAAACCCTGGTTTTCACGTGTCTGTAGTACAAGTCTTTTGAAAACACTGTGGGAAAAGGAGAAATTGCTCGTAACGAGCAATTTCTCCTTTTCCCACAGTGTTTTCTACCTTTTGGAGAACTTTCTGTCATTTTCATCGGATTTAATATTGTCGTCTACAAACTCTTTCAATTTGGACCAGTCTAAAATTTATCGTTTGGGAAAGGGTTAAAGTCATTTGAAGACCATTTTTAAATATGACGGTGGAGGATATTAACTCTTTACCAGACGACAAAATTTTAGACTTGTCCAAATTCAAGCCATTTGCAGACAACAAAATAAACGCCACTGAAAAATTTAAATTTGTTTTGGAAAGGGTAGAAAACATTGTGGGAAAAGGAGAAAATGCTGGTCACCAGCATTTTCTCCTTTTTCTCACAATGTTTTTAAAAGGCTTCTTTCACAGGGTCGTTAAAAGTTGGGATTGTGTGGTAAAGTGTTGAAATATGGCACACCTTTTATTATCAGTGATCAAACAAACAATTAAGACACTTGCTGACTTGCTACCTGATACTGATGGTACTATCAGAAAAATAAACAAAAAAACTTTCTTTAATCATGCAAACCTTAATTAATTATTTGCACATACTATCAGTCTAGCAGTACAAGGTTAATACAAATGAATAAAATGTACACCTGGCAGTTAACTCTTTACCAAATTAAATATTGTTTATATGGTGAGAATTGTCTTTGAAGGGATAGAAAACACTGTAGGAAAAGGAGAAAATGCAAGTTACCACCATTTGAGCTGCATTCAGTTCGACAGATGCAAATGCTTTGTTTTGATGTGTCTGAAATTTTGTTGTTTGGTAATGAGTGAAACAAACCCACGTTTTTATGGCCTCTAGGAAGGTTTATGAAAACTTTCTGGGAAAAGGAGAACATGATCGCAGCCAAGAACGCCTCATGTTGCCATGATGTTTTCTACTCTTTCAAAGGTAGAACCTAGGATTTGAAAAGCATTTTATCATTCAATTCTGACTTTTAATGACACTGAGATAGAAAGCTTTGAAAATGTGGGAAAAAGAGAAAATGCTGGTTACTAGCATTTTTTTTTTTTTTTTTTTTTTCTTTTTACCACATAGTTTTCTAGCCTTCCCAAATCAAATATCAATTTTTTAGTCACAATTATTTTACTGTCAGCAGATGTTTCATAATTTTGATATTTGGTATAGAGTCAATATGCAGTCTGCAGATGAATTCTCTATGGCCAGCAACATGCGAAATGAGACCTTCGGACATTTGCGTAAAGTGCCATCCCAGATTAGCCTGCGCAGTCCATGCAGGCTAATCCGAGATGGCACTTTACTACTACATAAGATTTTTTCATACAGTAGACTTTCGCGAAGCAGAAAATCACACAAAAATGAAAATTGTCATCTTGAATTAGTCCTAGACAGTACAGGCTGATCTGGGACTACACAGTTTTATGCATATGTCCGAAGGCCCCTTTTTAAGTGTTGCACGCCATATGAACAAATCTAAAATATTACGATTTCTGATACACATTTAAACTAGAATGCATTTCTGTGTTGTTGAACCATTGCAGCCAAAACGCCATCGAGTAGTGACATGTGAGCTACCATCAGTAGGAATAGATGATATCGATATCACAGAAGACCAGGAAGGGGACATTCATGTGTTCGCTCATGCAGATGATAACCTGGTGGTACATCAAGAGAGCAAAATATCTAAAGATGTGAGTAACTGATAAGTCCTCAAATGCATTTGTGCAATACTCTGGCAAAAAGGGGCTTAATGCATACTCAAGATCCATGATACCAAGCAAGTCACTTCCTAATTGTGGATCCATAAAATCCATTTTGTCTTAAAATGGACCAAATCATGAGGTACACTGGTTCTTGGACAAACAGAAAATGGACCAATAGTGAAAAGTTTTGGCTGAGGTCAGCTTTTGCAGGCTCACCTGGGTCGATACTTTTCACAGATGCATTAAGCCCCCTTTAAACAGAGCATATTGTATTTTCTCTTTTTAACGCACCAGGGGGTTTTATTTTCGAAAAGGGGGAATAGAGGTAATATGACACAGAATTTTGCAAGGACAACAATAACATTACTGTTTAGGATTTAGTTAGTGCTGACAAAGAAGAGATCACCATTTGAGAAACCGAGTAAATTTAATGCAGAACATCGATTTTACAGCTGATTAGGATTCAGTTGGAGCTTAAATTGTATTCATGATTAATTTCATCCTCGTTGACCCAGTTCCGATGTATTCCATAAACTACATCCATCGCCCCTGGGTTATCTCGCGTATGTTTTCTCGTTCTCATGAATTATTCATGAGGCATTTTGATTGGTAATCTCAGTTTTTTAGTGAGAAAATTTAATCTATTTTTATCAACCACATGCCATCATTTCTATTTTTACCTCGTCTACAACCAATCAAATCGATGAATGTAGTTTACGGAGTACATCGGAACTAGGTCAACAAGGATGATGTCACCCTTGCTACATACCCCTAAGGACTGCAGCAGCACGCTGTATTTCTGAATATTTGCCTTTATATACAAGGATTTATAATGTCTGCCCTGGATTGTCCTAGGGCAAATGCCGCAGAAGGAAGGCCCACCGGAGGCTGCCATATTCATTGATAATGATGTGGGCTTTACCCGGTTTATTCATTACAACGGAAGAAATGTGATTATTCTCCACTACAAGAGAGTATTGCTATGTTATCGACAGATTCGATTGGCTATCGGGTGTAATTCGCAATCTTATGAATATTCATAGAAACAACGATTTCGCAATTGAATGTCACAGGGGTGATGAATGGTAATACTTCACACCTGGGTTAACGAGGGTGGATTAATTTGTGACACTGGTCTTCAATACTTTCACTTTCTTAAAGTTTTTCTAAGTTAAATAACACTTTATGTTACCAAAAGTTTAAAATGTTGTCCGAAGTGTATGCATATTCTGATAGTCAGGTGTTAGTACATAAATCTGTGAGGTAATTAGGATTATGTCGATGCTGTAAGTGTATTCCAGCTGATCTTTTTAACTTTATCAATGGATTAGCCATCTGGTAAGCTTACTTTTAGTTAGAAAAAATCTGGGGGAGAATTAATTAGAGGGAGAGCGATAATAAGGAACAGTACGGTAGCTCATTTAAAATTCATGGCGGGGCCAGACATTGCCTGATAATTTAATTGGTAAAGCACTCACACTGTGTGTAAGGGGTCTTTGGATGGAGCCATGGTCGAGCCACATCATATTTATTGCTCAATGTAAATAATGCACAATGTAGTAACCAAAGGTGATACCAGAAAAAATAGCTGTATTTAAGAAATTCTGAAATGAAGGTGGGGGGAGAATGTTGTGAGATCATTATACTTTAAAATGGATTTAATACTTAGAAGAGATTAAGACTGATGGCTGGTCTGTACATGGCCTGATCTCTTGAGACATAGAACATTGGCACAGTTAGGTAGGGGCTCAGCATCATAAGGGACCATTAACCCTTTACCACACAGTCCCGACTTTTAACGACCCTGAGAAAGAAGCCTTTTGAAAACATTGTTGGAGAAGGAGAAAATGCTGGTAACCAGCATTTTCTCTTTTTCCCACAATGTTTTCTACCCTATCAAAGACCATTTCCATTATTTGAGCCCCATGTATATTGTTGTCTGCAAATGCTTTCAATTTGGACAAGTCTACATTTTTGTTGCATGGTAAAGAGTTAACCTCTATGCTAAAAATTTTGAAATGGACAGAATAAGTTATTTTGTTTTGATGAATGGTGTGATGAGACGAGTCTGTAAAAGAACTTGGCTGGGAAGCAAGAAGAATTCGTCATTTTTACAAGAATCCCTTTCACTTTTACTATCCAGTTAGTAATAGTATGAATCTATTTCAACCCTTATCCTGCTGAATAAGTGAAATAAAACTTTTAAGACGATAGTAAAAATCCTAATTATGTTACTTCAGATTTATTTCTTGGAGAACAACATCTCCTTTGCGGACAGTGTAGATCCAAGATCAGACTGCACGTTCTGTGCAGTCTGATCTTGATCTACACTGTCTGCAAAAGCTTGAAGTGAGTCCCGTATAGCAGCTTAAGGATTAAGACATCTGCAGATGTTTTCAATTTGGAAAGGCCTAAAATTCTGTTGCCTAATAAAGACTTAAGGAACAAAATGAGTAATTACCTTTTAATTGCACTGCACAATGCTTTCTTTCTCTCATAAGGCTGTTTAATTTTTTCCTGAGTTCTGTGGCTAAAATTAACGTACCATCTGTTATTCCAGCAGTGAAGAAATCCTACAAGGTAAATTCAACTTGTATGGTGCTTGCTGACTAGTCTCTGTAGCACAGTCAATATACCCAGCTTGGCCAATTTCTTTCCAAGGATTGATGATAGGCATCGCAACAGGATTCACTCCTCTCTCACTGCTGACCATTGTTTTGACGATGGTTATGTGGAAAAGCAGCCAGTGGCTTGGAAAGAATATTGTGCAGGGTACTGGTAAAAGAAACTCCAGGAAAGCATGGATAATTGCACTGGCCTCCATGATATAACTGAAATAATGTTGAATATGGAGTTAAACATCATGCAATCAATCAATCAGCACAGTCAATAGCATACAGGACTTGAGAACAGGGCGTCGCAGGTTTGAATCCTTAGCTCAGCCAATTTCTTTGTGAGGATTGATGATAGTCATTTGGACAGGATTCATTCCTCTCTAACCACTGATTGTTGTTTTGAAGATGGTTACGTGGGAAAGCAGCCAGTGGCTTTGGAAAAATGTTGTGTGAAGTACTGGTAACAGAAACTTCAGGAAAGCATATATAGTTGCATAGGTACGCTGTCTGATGCAGTATGAAATAATGTTGAAAACGGCATAAAACACAATACAATCAGTTAATTATGAACAATGCTTACTGGTATTTGTGTAAGAAAACCAGTGCAATGTTATTTTTTGATGTTTCAGATGTTACTCCCTACATGACAAAATTTTCAACTTTTTCTAATTGAAAGCATTTGCAGACAAAAATTGATTGTGATTCTAACAATAGAAGTGGTCTTAGAAAAGACAGAAAACAATGTGGGGAAAAGAAAAATACTGGTTTCCAGCATTAATGTTCTTTTCCAAAAGCCTCCTTTTTCAGGGTTGTCATTGCTCGAGCTTTTTTTGCAAAGGGTTAAAGCACCAAATATACTCAGGCTATCTTTTCAGTCTTAAATGAAAACCATAATAAGTGCAATGACAAGGATATTTTTGTGCAGAGTGTCTCAGTGAAATGGGCAGTGTAGGTCAAAGATCAGACTGCATGTTTTATGCAGTCTGCTCTTGATCTATACTGTCAACAAAGGCAACAAAAGCAATGAAAGGTACTTTAAGGCATAATTGATAAATTGGAGTGTTATCTCTACACCAAACAATATTTTAGACTGGTCCAAATTGAAAGTGTTAGCAGTCGACAAATTAAATATTGCATATATGGTGAGGTTTGTCTTTAATATTATAGAAAACATTGTGGAACAAGGAGAAAAAGATGGCTATCAGTATTTTTCCCTTTGCCCACAATGTTTTCAAAAGCCTTTGTTCCAGGGTTGCTAAAAGTTTCAGATTGTTTGGTAAAGGGTTAATGAACCAGTGAAATGATAAGCACATTTTGAGTTGTTTTGAGTTGTTTCTGCTGATGATGTAGATCAAGATTAGACTGCACAGAATGTGACATATGATGTTGATCTACACTGTGTGAAATGATTGAGGTAATCTAGCTAAAATCGTCGTTTACCAACCATTCTTCAGAACATTCTTAGTTTTACTATCCAGAATTTTTTAAAATTTGAATGTAACACAACTTCTGATTGGGTTAAATATTTGGTTTAGCCTATCAGAAGTTGTGTTACTTCCAAATTCTGAAAATTCTGAAAAGTAAGACTAAGAATGTTCTTTAGAGTGGCTGAAAAATATGGACCCTGGAAGTCAGTCCTTGGGTCTTTTGATATATCAGTAATGTCTTTGAAATATCATTCATTTGGAACAGAAACAAGGTGGTGTTGGCATTTTTAACCCTTTGCCATGTAATCTCATGTTTTAAGGACCTTTGAAGAGTTTTTAAAACATTGTGGAAAAGGAGAAAATGCTGGTTGACCGGCATTTTCTCCTTTTCCTACAATGTTTTCTACCCTTTGTAGGATAATCCTGCTGTATGAACCTCAGATAATTTGTCATCTGCAAATGCTTTTATACAGATGAATCTGATTTTGTGTCAGGAAGGGCTTTTGAAAATATTGTGGGAGTAGGAAAAAATGCTGGTAACCAGCATTTTCTCTAGGACTCACAATGTTTTTTACCCTATTGAAGATATATCCCATCATTTGAGCAACATTTAATTCAGTGTCTGTTAATGTCTTTGATTTTGACCGTTCCAAAACTTTGTTGTGTGGGAAAAGAGTTTTCTTGCAAAAGTTTGTTACAGTATTTTAGTCTTTTTCAAACACCATTTTCAATAATTATCAACTGACATAGGATAAACATTATATTGTACTGGTATGGATTAAACTAAGTGTCTTATTGGTGGTTTCACATTAAAAGTAATAGAATACTTGCCAAAACTGTCATATTTATCCTTCCCCACCAAAGGCAGAGGGATATAGTTTTTACATTGTCCGTTCCATCCTGTATTTCGTCCGCATTTTTTTTTTTTTTTTTTTTAAATAATTGGGCTTTTTTTGGCAGGGTATATCATTTCAACGAAATAGCTTGTTTATATCTCATTTCTTGCTGTGTATTTTTTCAGACCCTTGAGCCAGATCCTATCCTTAAACTGAAGAGAATTGTGGGTTTTGGTGGTAGTGGCTTCAAAGATGTGAGTATATGCATTAACATATTGCCCGCAACATGCGAAATGAGACCTTCGGACATCTGCGTAAAATGTCGTCCCGGATTAGCCTGCACAGTCTGTGCACAAGAAGGGAAAGTGTTGTCTCGGATTAGTCACAGACTGCACACACTGATCTGGGATGACACACTTTTACATACATGTCCGAAGGTCCCTTTTCGTGTGTTGCACACCATATAGAAGACTAATCAGACTTTAAGTGATTTTATGGCATCAGTACACCACTTTTGACATTATTTCAGTTATATCACAGCAACAGCTCAGTTATTGGGTTCATTTTATGCTTTTCGGTAGTTTATCAGGAAATAATGGTGGATTATGGTTTGATAATTTCACTGTTTTGACCAGTGAATTTACTGATCGATAAACTCACCTAGTACGAAAATACTGAGAGCTCCCCTGTACTTCTCTAGTCCCAACAAGAGAGGGGCTAGAAGTTTGAAAGAGATAGAATACATATATATTTTTTTTTTTTAATGAAAGATCAAAATTTATTTCATCTCATGGATATCATATGGTAATATTTTCACTAGTGGCTGTACCACTTGGGAAAATATTACCAATGATTTACACTCGATGAAATGAATTTTGATCTTTCCCGGAAAAAAAAAAAATTCCTCTGTGAGTCCTTGTTTTCTATATTGCTAGGCTGGGACTCAGAAGTGGCTTTGCTCAAGGGTTCAATATGAAGTAAGACAAAAAAAAATGTTTTTTTAAACTTCTAGTATTGTCGTGCTTCCATAACATAATGAAAAGAAAAATGATGACAAAAAGATATCAGAAAAGACTAGATAACACTGTGCTAAATTAGAGAAAGTCCCCCACTTTTATAGATTTTTTTTTTATACCCCCTACCTATGTAGTAGAGGGGAGTATACTGGTTTTACCATGTCAGTTTGTCTGTCCATACATCTGTCCTTCCGTTGATCTGTCCTTCCGTCCATCCATGTTTTTGTTTCGGTGTTCTAACTCAAAAGCCTTTTGACCAAGGACCCTGAAACTTTATACAAGTGTTCCTCATGACCCAAGGAAGTGATGCTGCCTTATTGTTTTTGGGTCATGTGGGTCAAAGGTCAACTTTCTTTTTTCTGATTATGCTGCTTCAGTGACAAGGTACTGGTGAGGGGTATTTGTTGGCTTTGTGACAGTTCTAGTTTCCTTTTTCATAACTTTTTCGAAAGTTCATTACTTAAAATCATTGGGAATTCATAAATCAGTCTTCAATCTTTAGATAGTTTATAATGATGTAAACATATTCATTCTGAATGAAACAATATCAGTGGAATTGAAAAAAGATTCATATATAATTATACACTCCCTCTCTCTCTCTCCCTCCCTCCCTCTCTCTCCCTCCCTCCCCCCCCTCTCTCTCTCTCTCTCATCAAAAAAAGATTTATATATATATACTCTCTCTGTCTAACTCTCTCTGTCTCTCTTTGTCTCTCTCTGTCTCTCTCTCTCACACACATCAACAGCTAATATGGAATGTTAAAAAAGATGATATTTTTCAATAGGCTCTGTGGACCGAAGATGGGCAAAGCTTAGTATATCCTTGTCATGCAGTTGTTGTAGCTATGAAAATTTCAAATGGACATCAGAGATTCTTTATTGGACATACAGACAAAGTAAGTTGTTATATATCGGTGCACTTATATTAAATCAGCAGTGCTCAGGCAAAAGGGGGGATAGATGCATCTTTGTAATGCATTATACTGAGAAATGCATTGTCTGAAAACCTGCTTAACCCTTTCCCAAACAAACCCAGGTTTTCACGTGTCTGCAGTACAAGTCTTTTGAAAACACTGTGGGAAAAAGAGAAATTGCTCGTAACGAGCAATTTCTCCTATTCCCAGTGTTTTCTACCCTTTTTGAGAACTTTCTGCCATTTTCATCAAATTTAAAATTGTCGTCTGCAAGCTCTTTCACTTTGGGCCAGTCCAAAATTTGTCCTTTGGGAAAGGGTTAATTATGAGTTGTCCTTGAACATGTAGAAAATTTAACAGTGGCAAAAGGTATTGACCCAGGTCAGCCAGTATGGACTGCTATTCTCAACTGTCTATGTACATACCCAACATATATGTTAACTATTTACCAAACAACAAAATTTTAGACTTGTCCAAATCGAAAGTTTTTGAAACAGCGAAATCACCATAAATCAAAATCTGAAAATTGATTTTGGAGGGTAGAAAACATTGTGGGAAAAGAAGAAAATGCTGGTTACCAGCATTTTCTCCTTTTCCCACAGTGTTTTTGAAGGTCTTTTTCCTTGGGGTCATTAAAACTCGAGATTGTGTAGTAAACGGTGAAGCAAATGGATTATGTTCTCAATACTGGAGCGTTTAATTCTTTAGCAAGGGACAAAATTTCAGACTTACCCAGATTGAAAGCATTAGCTGAGACAAAGTAAATACGGCTTGAATGATGGTATTTGGCTCCGAAAGGGTAGAAAAGATTGTGGGAAATGGAGAAAATGCTGGTTTCCAGCATTTTTTCTTTTTTCCATATTATTTTCAAAAGCTGTCTTCTTCAAGGCCATGAAAATATGGGATTGTTTAGTAAAAGTTGAGCATAATTCTTTTACTATTGTAGAACAGTAAGTGGCCACTTAACCCTTACTGTGCCGATCACGTATATTTACGTGTTTACTCAGTCTCACTCTGAGTGCCGATCAGGTATATTTAGGTTTTCAAGATTGAGAGCAAAACTAGCCTCTGTCTGATGTAATATGTGAATGTATGAATGGAAATTTACCACTCATCTGTTACAGAAATGTTCTCGCGTGATCCCATCTATAAATATCACCAAGACCTCTTCAATACACAAAAACATCAATGCAGAATTACTCGTTACGAAAACATGGCGGAGGGAAGGATGAATGTGAATGGGGTTTTAGAGATGCATTTTGGCATTAAGGGTTCTACAAATGGGCACAAGTTGGATTGATGTGATTCAGAGAATGATAATGTTTTTATACCCCCCAAAACTCTGTTTGGGGGGTATATAGGAGTCAGCTTGTCGGTCGGTCCGTCGGTCCGTCCGTCCGTCGGTCCATCCGTCCGTCGGTCGGTCGGTCTGTAGCTTTTTGTCCGCTCTATTTCTCATAAACTACTGGACGAATTTTATTCAAACTTCACAGGTAGACTCAGTATCAAGCAGAGATGTGCATATGAAATGTTGGTTATGGTTCATTGATTTTTCACTGAGTTATGGCCCTTTCATGAAATTTCTTGTCCGCTCTTTTCCTCATCAACTATTAGACAGATTTGGTTCAAACTACACAAATACACTCAGTATCAAGCAGAGATGTGCATATCCTATTTTGGTTATGGTTTATTCAGGTTTCATGGAGTTATGGCCCTTTGATGATTCTGGACAAATTTCTTTCAAACTTCATGGATAGACTTTGCACTCAGCAAAGATGTGCATATCATAAATTGTTCTTAGTTAATTAAATAAAATTTCCAAGAGCTAAGCCCTTTTTTGTCGTTCTCTTTATGACGGTGCCCTTGCTGAATTGATGAAAATAAATTATATTTTTGATAGAATACTTTTAACACAGCTGTCCGTCCGTTGGTCGGTCTGTAGCTTTTTGTCCGCTCTATTTCTCATAAACTATTGGACGAATCTTATTCAAACTTCACAGGTAGACTCAGTATCAAGCAGAGATGTGCATATAAAATGTTGGTTATGGTTCATTGATTTTTCACTGAGTTATGGCCCTTTCATGAAATTTCTTGTCCGCTCTTTTTCTCATCAACTATTGGACAGATTTGGTTCAAACTACACAAATACACTCAGTATCAAGCAGAGATGTGCATATCCTATTTTGGTTATGGTTTATTTAGGTTTCATGGAGTTATGGCCCTTTGATGATTCTGGACAAATTTCTTTCAAACTTCATGGATAGACTTTGCACTCAGCAAAGATGTGCATATCATCAATTGTTCTTAGTTAATTAAATAAAATTTCCAAGAGCTAAGCCCTTTTTTGTCGTTCTCTTATGATAGATTCCTACACCTGTAGATAGTTAACAGTAGACTTACCATCACTAACCATCACTAGTAAGTTTTCATGTCACTTCACTTATGTCATGTCATGTCAATTTCATCTTTTCATCGGAACTTTACTCAAATATAAGACAGATTAATCTTTCAGATATGTTTGGAAAAGGAGAAAATGCTGATTACCAGCACTTACTACTTTCTACACAAAATTGGAAAGATTAATCTTTGCAGTTACTTGGGAAAAAAATGAAATGATGATTACAAGCATTTACTACGTTCTCCACAACTATTCCAAGTCTTCAACTTGTGATGTGTTAAAATAGATACCAATACCGTACGGAAACTAACGAAAGCAACATTTTTTGCGGTTCCGCTTCGGCTTCGCTGCGGTTTCAGTGCATTCCATATTATATGACTAAAAAGGAAAACATTGTAAACATCGTGAGCAATGGCTTCTGTATTTACAATGTTTTCTTGAGTTTATTACTTTCAGTTCAGTTCAGTTACTATTACGGTTCCGATTGGGTTCGGAGCATGAAAAGACATTTGTTGTCTGCAAAACCTTTTCATTTAAACCAATCTCAATTTGTCCAGCTGGTAAAAAAAAATGTATCAAGTAAGTTTTATTCTCTCCAAGTCTTTAGTCTGTAACAAAGAGTAATTCTTTGGCAAGAAGCCATTGCAGGATATTCATCACCTTCAGTGATAGCTCTGGTATAATTGACTCTCCAGTCACTTATTTTGCATTCCTGTGACATTAATCTGTTTTGTGACAAGGAGCTGTTGGGAGGTATGATCACGTTTAGTGATAGCTCTAGTTTAAAAAGTTGTCATCTTATGCAATGATGATTTGCAGCAATCTGTGAATGATGTAGACTGTTTACCTGAAACGGAGAGTGGGTGGGGAAAGGATGATACTGGTTCAATAAAAATGATGTTTACCACTGAACCAGGGTAAACATCTGATTCACCTGGTGATTGGCAACCCTCAGACCTTTTTTTCATTTTTTATTTAACCGGTTTGATCACACACAGGCAAAATTTTTGAGGTAGATATGTATTGAAAAGTGCCATAACCTTTTGACTTATATGTAAATTGTAAAAAAAATGGAACTTGGAGTACTGTACAAACTTTAAAATAATTCACTGGAAAAAGGGCCAAAAGGTCTTAGTTCCACTAAAATTGTTTTACATTTGTGTCCGTTAAATAATGATACAGGTATCAATGAGCCAAAGAGATGTTGACTAGAACTAATGACTTAATAATGGATAAAACCCTGTCAGGCACAAGTGTGTTTTGGTACATTAATCTGACATTAAGTTGCCAGTAGTTTATCTGTAGTTCAAGTAAAGAGAAGAAATTGCATCACTATAAAGTCCAAATCCTGCCCTTTCCATTGATATACATGTCATCACATCCTCATACACACCACATGTTAGATGTCATCAGCTCATTAGCTGAAATGGTGTATTAGTCAAGTGGCTGTTTTTAGCCTGTAGTAAATTGGGACAACTGATAAGCCATACACAGGCAGCACGGCAAGAGTAAAAGGCTCAGTTGCTGCCAAAAGTAAACATTGGGATTGTAAAATGCAATAAAATTTAAACCATACCATTTAAAGACATGGAACTTACTGTGAAGATGACAACCTGTTATTGTACAGTCGGTCCAAGTGTTAGTCACTGGCAGGAAAAAGAGTTTTTAAACAAGATCAAAAGTTGCCAGGTTGCCCTATCTTTTGTTTACTTTTTACATGGTTTTAAAATTCATTTTCCTGCCAGTGACTAACACAAGGACTGACCATACAATAACAGACTGTCAACTTCACAATAATTTCCCTGCTTTAAAATTAAAATGGTATGATTTAAGTTTAGGTGCATTTCAATACCCCCATTGTTTACTGTTGGCCATTACTGTGACTTTAAGTGACAATATAACACTGAGGGAGAAATCTAGTATGATGTTTAGTTGCCTGTTAACTAAGTTGCATCAAGTAGATGAGTAGAAACCGAAATTTAACTCTTCACCACACAACCCCAAGTTTAAACTTCTGCGAAAAACTTCTTTTGAAAACATTGTGGGAAATGGAGAAAATGCTGGTAATCCACATTTTCTCCTTTTAACCTGAATGTTTTCAGCCTTTTCACAGACAACTGCCATCATCTGAACAAGATTGGTTTTTTTTGTCAGCACTTCCAATTTATACCAGTCTGAAGTTTTTTTTGTCTGGTAAAAGGTTACAGCAATTGCATTGAGCCATGCTCTATGAAAAGGGGGCTTAATGCATCTCTGTAATGCATGATACCAAGCAAGTCATCACATAATTATAGATTCATAAAATCCATTTAGTCTAACAATTGACTTAATCTGGAGGTAGACTGGTCCTCGGACATGCAGAATATTTAAAGATAGCAAAAAGTTTTGGCTCATGTCAGCCTGTACGAATTTCGCAGGCTGAAGTGGGTCGATACTTTTTTGCAGATGTATTAAGCCCCCTTTTCACAGAGCAATGGTGAATTGCATGTTGATAGTGCTGGCCCAGGCAGTTTCATATCAATACTTATTATAGCAAGTCTGATAGAGTTATCTCTCTTTGAGCACCCTCTTGTGCTTATGTGGTAAGGAAATGAACAAGTCTCGCGAGACAATACAATATTATCAGAACCTACACATGTTGTTCAATAACACATAACGGGAAAAAGAAAATGAGAAATGAAAGCCTCAATATACTTGAGCCATGCTCTGTGAAAAGGGGGCTTTATGCATCAGCGAAAAGTATCGACCCAGGTCAGCCTGCACAGTCCGCACTATTGGTCAATTTTCTACGTGTCAAAGGACTGTTCTGCCTCATAATTCAGCTGGTTGTTATAAAGAGTGGCTATTATGGATCCATAATTATGTGGTTACTTGCTTAGTATCATGCACCATGGAGATGCATTAAGCCCCCTTTTCACAGAGAATGGCTCACTTATAAGACACTGTGTCACAATGAAATGTGCCCCAATAAGTAAAGATAGTGCATTTGATTGTATTTTGTATATGGTACCATTCATTTCTCATTGTTTTTTGTTTAACCTTTTACCACACAATCTCTCGTTTTAACTGAGAAGGCCTTTTGAAAACATAGTGAGAAAAGGAGAAAATGCTGGTAACCAGCATTTCCTCCTTTTCCCACAATGTTTTCTATCGTTTCCAAAACAAATTTCAATTCTTGAGCCACATTTATTTTGTTGTCTGCAAATGCTTTTAATTTGGACTAGTCTAAAATTTTGTCGTTTGGTAAAGAGTTAAGCCCTTGTTTCCAACCACGTGCAGATAATAAGTGCACAGTAAGACCCGCACAGTAGACCATCTCTAGACCATCTCCTGTGTTTTAATCTAGATTTCTGCGGCAACAAACTGCGTGGTAATCTCAATATTGCCTATTCATCTTGCCATCTATTTTTTGAGCCTTCTCCATAGACGAAAAAGGCATAATAACTTAACTATAGAGTTTATAAAGAGTATAGTTGGAAGAGATCAGAGGAGGAAACATAGATATTGGGTACATGAATTTTCCAAGATAAAAAATAGGGTAGGAATATACGTGAATTTAATGCAAGAGCTGCAACTGCACAGCAAGCAGTACCGGTACTTTAAGTATTTATTGATGACATCAATTATGGTCAGGAGCATGTTCTTGGATACGTGGGACCACTGATTACAAAGGAGGCAGTCATGCGAGGAACGAATGGGCAACGCTGACACTCTACCCTTGGTAGCTATGCTTTTAGCGGCATGTAAACAGACAAACGTCATTTAAAATGTCAGCATTGCTGACATCACATTCCATATATGGGTATGCGGATATTTTACCTTGCAGTCAAAACCCAACATTTTGGGTTTTTTTCTGCATGGGCTTTTTGCTGCATGGTGAAAACACATGGTTGGAAATGAGACAATGAAATTTAACTTGTCTGTTTATTTTTGCTCTTTGCGCAGAGAAAATCCACATCACCAGCGCAGGTAAAAATGCACAGTTGGAAATGAGGGCTAAGCATGGTCCCAATAATAGGCCTAACTGCGCCTTTAACTTGGAGAGTTCCATGTATGGAAATAAAAATTACTTGGATTGGGTGCAGTATTTCTCTTCACAAGTACATTCATCCTCAAACACAGGGCTACCAATGTGTTTTGATTGATCTGAAGCCTTCAGTAGAATATTGACACTCTGCAGGGAGAAGGCCAAACCTTTACTTACAGTTTTTAGCCCCTTACCAAACAACCCAAAGTTTCAATGACTGAGAAAAAAGATTTTTAAAAACATGTGAAAAAGAGAAAATGCTAGTAACCTGTATTTTCTGTTTTTCTCACAATGTTTTCTAACCTCTCGGAAAAAGGATTGTAAGGGTTTGTGCCATATTTGTTTGCAGTCTGCAAATGCTTTCACTTTGGACAGGTACTTAATTTTGTCATCTTGTATTGAGTTAGACAAAGGAAAAATGGACCTATGTTAGTTTTATGATATGACTCAAACCTTGTTTGAAAACACCCATCATGTACCTACAACTCAGAAATCTTAACCCTATACCAAACAATCCCGTGTTTTAATGACCCCCAAAGAAAAAAGCTTTTGAAAGCATTGTGAGAAAAGGAGAAAATGCTGGTGACCAGCATTTTCTCCTTTTCCCACAATGTTTCCTACCCCTCCAAAAATGAATTTCAGTTTTTGAGTTGCATTTACTTTGTCGTCTGTGAACGCTTTTAACTTTGTCAAGTCTAATATTTCGACATTTGGAAAAGAGTTAAATCGGCCCTAATTTGCATCTGTGTTTCAGGTATCATGTATAAGTTTAAATGGCAGCTCAGAACTGCTGGCGTCGGGTCAAACTGGACAACTAAGTGTTGTGAGAGTGTGGAAAGTGTTGACTGGGGAGTGCTTGGCTTTTTGTAAGACCCACTCTCATTCACTGTCTAGCTTGAGGTAAGGAAACTTGTCTTGTGCTTTGTATAGCTTTTTGCATGTCTATTACTCTATCTATTATTATACTGCAAAGAAATTTCTCGTGATCGGATTGGATAATATGCTCCGAATATATATTGCTGTCCATTAGCAGTGTCCAGGGAACATAACAGTTTACCTGTTGGGAGCCCCGTAGACTTGACTGATGCACTTCAACGCACAATCCAAGATGGTGGCGCCGAATAGAAAGGATTCACCCACAAGACAAATACACAATATTATTACTTGTTTCCCTGAATGGTTGTAATTATAGTGGAAAGAATGGATTATTTTTGAAAAATAAATGAAAGGGGTTTAATATATCATTAGCTGTCATTCTAAAACAAATACAAGCCATCTCTTCGTCATGCAAACAAACCGTGAAGTGTCAAAAGTTTTATATTGTAATGTTAAACTAATGGTTGTTTAAAGCAACAAATGGCTTAATTTTACCAACAAATCATAAAATGAATAGCTACTTACCTTGAAGTTTTTTATATCCATATGTTAAAATAAAAGTATGTCGAATCTATTGGAGAGACCATGAAGCAAGGAAATTTCGTTCGAATACATGTTGGAATGATAAATTTTTGCAGTATAATAAATTCATTGTACAGTCAGGTGGCAGGGGACTTGGAAACTTGTTCACAGCTATCGTGGATCACGTTGCCACCTCACTTTTGGCTTGGGAAAAAATGATCCACCACAGCCTTGAATAGGTTTCCAAGTGCCCTGCCACCTGACCATACAACTAATATTGTATTTTCTTATGGCATGGGGTGGGGGGGAAGACTGTTTTAATCTGTTTTTGCATTATCTCCCGCTAGATGGCATTCTACAAATACACATCTATCTAATTTGGGCATCCTGGGTACAGAAGCGGAGTAATTTTTCAAAACAACAACCATGACTTTGAATTTCAAATAAAATAGACGTTTACTCAATAAAACGCTACCTGGTGCCATTCATTCAGCTATGATCGGCTAACATGTAACCTATGCACCGACCATTTATTAAAACAGCCCCTACATGCTTTGGTAATAGGCTAATAGCTTCAATGTAAGCCCTACTTTTCCCCGGTATACGGGGGATGGGTGATGTGTCATGTAAGACAGGTCGAATCTTCGAAGAATATGACATGCGCAGACAATGCTGTTTTTGATAAACTCCTAACCAGACATTCCCGGGTGTCCAGGATCCTGGGGAGAGGGCATTTGAAAACATTGTTGGAAAAGGAGAAAATGCTGGTAACCAGCATTTTCTCCTTTTCACACAATGTTTTCCTCCCGTTCACAAACAAATTTTACCATTTGTCGTTATGTAAATGCTCTCAATTTGGATGAGTCTAAAATTTCTTTGTGAAAAAGAGTTTTATTTTAGACTTGTCCAAATTGAAAGCACTTGCAGATGACAAGTTCCATGTAGCTAAAATGATGGAATTCGTGCTTGAAAGGTTAGAAAAAATTGTCTGAAACAGAGAAAATGCTAGTTATTGGCATTTTTTCATTTCAAACAATGTTTTCAAAAGCTTTGTCCTCCAGGGTTATTAAAACTCTGGATTTTGTGGTTAATAGTTAATTGGATTTCTGTATGTTCTGAAAATAGCTAGTATACTAAAGGGTTAGTTCTTTGACTGCAGCCAGAGGGTGAAAGACTTGTGAAAGGTGATATATCGTCCAGTGTTCTTATTCCATGAGTGCTCTTTGGCTTGTGATTGTTGTTAACATCATGTAGTTTGATGGGGTCACAAGGTATTCCAGCTCCTAACCCCTACCAATATTCGAACATTTTGTTGCAGCTGAATATTAGCTGAATTGGAGACAAAAACATGTAAAAGATAATTAATGATCGTGGTTTACCCTTTACAACACAATCCAGAGATTTAACGACCCTGAAAAAGAGGCCTTTTGAAAACATTGTGGGAAAAGGAGAAAATGCTGGTAAGCAGCATTTTCTCCTTTTGTCACAATGTTTTCTGTCCTTCTACAGACAAATCTGACCATATGACTCATATCTAATTTGTTGTTCTGCAAATGCTTTCCATTTGGACATGGGTAAAATTTTCTTGTGTGATAAAAGGTTAATAGGAATTGATGCCATTTTTTTCTTATTATACCCCCCAAAACTCTGTTTGGGGGGTATATAGGAGTCAGCTTGTCGGTCCCTCGGTCGGTCCGTCCGTCTGTTCGTCCGTCCGTCCGTCGCTCGGTCTGTAGCTTTTTGTCCGCTCTATTTCTCATAAACTATTGGACGAATTTTATTCAAACTTCACAGGTAGACTCAGTATCAAGCAGAGATGTGCATATGAAATGTTGGTTATGGTTCATTGATTTTTCACTGAGTTATGGCCCTTTCATGAAATTTCTTGTCCGCTCTTTTTCTCATCAACTATTGGACAGATTTGGTTCAAACTACACAAATAGACTCAGTATCAAGCAGAGATGTGCATATCCTATTTTGGTTATGGTTTATTTAGGTTTCATGGAGTTATGGCCCTTTGATGATTCTGGACAAATTTCTTTCAAACTTCATGGATAGACTTTGCACTCAGCAAAGATGTGCATATCATAAATTGTTCGTACTTAATTATTTGGTTAACCCTTCACTAGACAATCCTCACTTTTATTGACCTTTAGGTGAAAGGCATTTGAAAACATTTTTTGGAAAAGGAGAAACCAGCCTTTTCTCTTTTTTCCATAATGTTTTCTTCCCTTTCTGATACAAATCACATCATTTGAGTATCATTTTATTGTCGTCTGCAATTGCTTTGAACTTGGACCTTTTTTGTCGTTTGGTCAAAGATTAAAGGAGAAGTAAAGTGTAAGGGTGCTATTTGGGTATGGTTAATTACCTGGAATTGGGTTCCATCAAATTGTACCAGTTTATACAGGGGCACTGCAGGTCAAACACAGGAAGTGGCAGGGCTAATAGAATTTTCTGAAAAACTTCCATTAACCCTTTATCACACAATCCCAAGTTTTAGAGACCCTTAACAAGAGGCCTTTTGAAAATGTTACGGGAAAAAGAGAAAATGCTTGTGACCAGAATTTTCTCCTTTCTCCACAATGTTTGTTACCCTATCAAGGACAAATTTTGTCATTTTAGCCACCTGTAACATGTCTGCAACTACTTTCAAACTGGACAAGTCAAAAATTTCATTGTGTGGTAAAGAGTTAATTACTGTCTGGTACTTTGTTCCATCATGACCTCAGTTCTTTGTTAGTTTGGTGTTTTACACTGACTTGAACATTATCTCAGTGATATATCATGGTAGCCAGTACAAATATCCATGCATTCCCAGAGTTTCTTTAAACCTTTCCCAAACGACAAATTTTGCACTGGTCCAAATTGAAAGAGTTTGCAGACGACAATTTCAAATTTGATGAAAATGGCAGAAAGGTCTCAAAAAGGGTAGAAAACACTGGGAAAAGGAGAAATTGCTCGTTACGAGCAATTTCTCCTTTTCCCACAGTGTTTTCAAAAGACTTGTACTGCAGACACATGAAAACCAGGGCTTGTTTGGGAAAGGGTTAACCAGTAATTTGCATGACATTTTTTCCAAGCCACTGGCTGCTTTCCCATATAAACATAGTCAAAGCAATGCTCAGCAGTGAGAGAGGAAGGAATCCTATTGAAATGACCCATCAGTTCTTGGAAAGAATTTTGCCAGCCAGGTAGTGACTTAGGGACCCCTTGGGTTTCAAGCCCTGTACTTTACCAGGCTTCACTTCATGTCTGATACACTTTTTGTGTATGTCCTGTCATTTGGAAATAATTATACCCCCCACAACGAAGTGGAGGGGGGTATACTGGAATTGCCATGGCTGTCCGTCCATCTGTCCGTCCGTCCATCTGTAGACACAGTTTTGTCCGGAGCTTTTTTCCTACAGTTTTTCAAGTACTGCACTGAAATTTACACATAATGTTTGGGTACATATGAAATTGTGCATGTGCAATTTTCACGACCTTGCTGCCATTGGCTGCCGAATTATCTCCCCTTAAGCTTGTTGCCCTTTGTAAATTTTAACTATGGATTTTTGTCCAGGGCATAACTTCCAAAGTATAGAAGCTTATGACTTCAAACTTCATACACAGATAGATCACTATAAGGCGAAGTGCAGTGTACAAGAACCATAACTCTATTCCATTTATTTTTTGAGTTATTGCCCTTTGTAAGGTTTAACTTTGGATATTTGTCCGGGGCATAACTTCTGAATCATTTAAGCTAGTGACATCAAACTTCATATACAGATAGACCACATTAATGAGAAGCGCAGTTTACAAGTACCATAACTCTTTTCCCACTTTTTTTTTTCAACTCTTATTTTTTTACGAAACCATTCTGCATTCTGTGACAAATAGCTGTTTTGTGACAAGGAGCTGGTGGGGGGTATGATCACTTTTAGTGATAGCTCTAGTTTCTTAATAATATCCCTTCTCAAAAAACTGTAGCAACCTATTATTTTCTCCTTAACCCTTTACCTAACAATCCCGACTTTTAATGACCCTAAAGAAAAAGCCTTTGGAAAACATTGTGGGAAAAGGAGAAAATGCTGGTAACCAGCATTTTCTCCTTTTCCCACAATGTTTTCTAACCTTCCCAAAACAAATTTCAATTTTTGAGTCGTATTTGATATGTTGCCTGCAAACGCTTTCAATTTGGACCAGGATAAAATTTTGTCGTTTGGTAAAGAGTTAATTACTACTGAGCTACTGGAATTATGCATGAACTTTCTGGTTCACATTCTTGTCTTAATTGGCTCAGTGGTAAAGTGTGGGACTCGTAATCTAGAGGTCCTGGGTTTGAGCCCCACCTCATCTAGTGGTTTTTTCATGGGAGTGACTTCAGAAGCCTTAGCCTAGTACTGGTGAAACCCAGGAAATATGTGAATTTGTGAGCTGTCACTGTAATATGACTGAAATAATATTGAAAGCAGCGTAAAACACTATTCAATCAATCAATCAATCTTGTCTTTATTCTTAATTTTAACATGTTGTTTCCTTATCATCACATCTTATGGACACTAGAGGCTGTTACAAGATTAGGGATTGCCCTCGAACTTAGTCAACCCTTTTGAATAGAATTTTAAGGGTTGCGTTGGATCCTTTCTTTTTTGATACAGTTTTAAATCTGAGGCAGTTGAGTGTGACTTATGTAGCTTCTGTGGACAGTGTAGATGGAGATTAGACTGAAGGGAATGTACTTACTATTCTTGAATCTGCATGGTCTGATAAGCCATTTTTTTCTTTAACTGTTTACTACACAAACCCGGGTTTTAATGACCCCACAGAAAAAAACCTTTTGAAAACATTGTGGGAAAAGGAGAAAATGCTGGTAACCGGCATTTTCTCCTTTTCCCACAATATTGTTTACCCTTTCAAAAAGAAATTTTAATTTTTGAGTCACATTTATCGTCTGGAACTGCTTTCAATTTGGACTGGTCTAAACTTTTGTCGTTTGGTAAGGAGTTAACTCAAAAAGCCTTCTCTGTATTGTTTGTTACAGCTTTTCACAGAAGGGTACAGTATTGTGTGGTGTTGGAAAAGACAACCATGGAAAAAATGTGAGTTTTATGTTGAATTTGGTCATGTGCTTTGTCTGTCTCTTAGTAGAAAAGTTTTTTTCCTTCCCACAGAGATTCCTTTCTTTTAACCTTTTACCACATGATCCCAAGTTTTATCAACCAAAAAGAAGAGGTCTTTTGAACACATTGTGGGAAAAGGAGAAAAGGCTGGTAACCAGTATTTTCTACTTTTCCCACCATGTTTTCTTCCCTGTTCCACAAAGTTTTCATGATTTGAGGCACTTTTTATTTGTTGTATTCAATGCTTTCAATTTGGAACAGCCTGAATTTTTTTCATGTGTTAAAGAGTTAAATGTCTGCATAAGACATACTCATAAACCATAAAAAAAAAAAAAAAAAATTTGAATATATACCAGTCTTAAAGATTTTATTAGCTTTCCTCACGATTATTTTGGTAATTAACCCTTTACCACACAATTCCGACTTTTAACGACCCTGTGAAAGAAGCTTTTTGAAAACATTGTGGGAAAAGGAGAAAATGCAGGTAACCAGCATTTTCTCCTTTTCCCACAATGTTTTCTACCCTTCCCAAAACAAATTTCAATTTTCCAGTCACATTTATTTTGTCATCTGCAAATGTTTTAAATTTGGACCAGTCTAAAATTTTGTCTTTTCATAAAGAGTTAAGTATGATTTGGAATTTTTGTGTTTTGTGAACTTAGTGATAGAGAAGTAAGAATCTGCCTTTTTGAAGTTTTTGCCAGAGATACCCTATGTTATTGCCAAATAACATGTATCTGTTGACAGGGTTTTTATACCCCCTATATTCCTACATTCCCCTGGCCCAAAATGTCTTCAAAAGCCTTATTTCTCAAGGTCATTCAAAGAAGGGATTATGTAATAAAGGGATAAATCTCTAACATTACTTGTTTTAACTCTTATCCTGCTAAATAGGAGAAATGAAATTTTCAAACAGGTAGTAAAATCCCAAATAATAGTTTTTCAGACTTATCTTTTGGAAAAAAAAAATCTTATTGGACAGTGTTAATCCAAGATCATACTGCACATTCTGTGCAGTCTGATCTTGATCAACACTGCCATTGAAAGGTCAGTGAGTCACACTTGGCAACACTGTGATCAACACTGCCCGCTAAAGGTGTGATCAACACTGCCCGCAAAAGGTCAGTGAGTGGTGCTTAGCAGCCTTAGGGTTAATTTTCTTTGCCTATAAATACTTGAATACTGATGATACAGAAAACAAAACAGTTATAGATTGGTTTATAAAATTTCAGTTGGTGGTGATATGGAACACAAGCAAAGTGAGCAAGACCAGAGAAATGACAGTGATGGCCAAGGCCCATACAGATGTTGATATAACAAGGATGAGAGTGGCTGCATATGATGACACCAGGTGACACTTTTGTATTTTTTAGCTTGGTTCTATTCAAAGAAAACATCAAGTAATTGTCATAGCCCTGTTGTTGTATACATGTGTATTGTCGTCATTGTGCTATAAAGTTAGACATTTTGTAATATTTCTGTTATTACTGAAGATACGAGGAATGTTCAAATATGAATGCAACTAAGCACCTAAAATTTGATTCTTCATAGGTTTCACTGAAATTTTTATTTTGTTCCCTCAAAGTATTCACTTCCATCAGAGAAACAGCATTTCAGTCTCCGGAATATTGCAGAACCAAGATGTTTGCACTGAAAAATATTTTACCTGAAAGATATTATTTTAGCTTTAGCAACAACAGAAGTCACAAGGGGAAAGGTCATGTAAATATGGAGGGTGGGGGGAGCACAATAACTTCTTCCTGCTTCAGAAAGTCTTGCACCTGGTACGAAAGACGCCAAGTCCCTGTGGCTCAGTTGGTAGCGTACAGGACATGAGAACAAGAGGTCGCTGGTTTGATTGCCGGCTTGGCCAATTTCTTTCAGAGGATTGATGATAGTCATTGCGACAGGATTCATTCCTCTCTCTCACCGCTGAACATTGTTTCGATGATGGTCATGCGGGAGAGCAGCCAGTGGCTTGGAAAGAATATTGTGCGGAGTACTGGTAAAAGAAACTCCAGGCATGAAAACAGCGTTAAATACCATACAATCAATACAATCAACCGTACAAAAGACAATGACTGAAGCTGATGGTTTACAAACGTTGAAATAGAGTTGACAGAAAATAGATTCCAGTGTCTTCATATTTTACCGAAAAAGACTATGAAAATACCTTCAAAGATTTGATCCAGAGACTGGAACTGTGTATATGTTGGAGGTAATTACTTTGAAGGAAGGAAGAAAAAAATTTCAGTGAAACCTATGAAGAATAAAGTTTTAGGTGCTTAGATGCATTCATATTTGAACATTCCTTATATATATTTCAAACTAGGACTAATTGTTACCTATCAAAAATGGAATCCATACAACAAGGGCAGGCAACCATTAAAATATTTTTACACAGTTATGCCCCGTTTATGACTAAATGTTTTTACTTAAAGCAACAACAGCCGAGCATTTGCACCTGAATGCGATATCTTGTTGTTATTTCTTTTGAAAAATTATATAGTACAGGATGATTCATGACATCTGTCTTTACTGATAATGTAATTTTTTTTTTATTAATTACAATTTGAATTGAAGGCTGCCACCTTTCTGCAGATATAATAAAATGTCATTTGATATGTAGTAAATAGGCATTACCTTGATATTACTTAACTTTACCAAATGACAAAATTTTAGACTTGTCGAAATTGAAAGCAGTTGCAGATGGCAAAACCAATGTGACTAAAAAATCGAAATTTGTTTTGGGAAGGGTAGAAAACCTTGTGGGAAAAGGAGAAAAATGTGGTTGCCAGCATTTTCTTCTTTTCCCACAATGTTTTCAAAAGTTTTTTTTTCTCTGGGCCATTTAAAGTCGGGATTGTGTGTGGTAAAGGGTTAACTGATAAGTAAATTAAATTAATAAATTGAATGATTTTTAAAACAGTGAGGCAAAATGCAGATGAGTGGAATTTAACCCTTTACCACATGAAAAAATGTTAGATTCGTCCAAATTGAAAGCATTTTCTGACGACGATGTCAGTGTGGCTCAAATAATGTGATATTTCTTTGACAGAGTAGAAAACATTGTGGGAAAAAGAGAAATTATACTGGTTACCAGCATTTCTCCTTTTCCCACAATGATTTCAAAAGGCTTCATCCTTAAAGTTGTTAAAACTTGGGATTGTGTGGTAAATGGTTAACCCTTTACCAGACAACAAAATTTGGACTGGTCCAAATTGAAAGAGTTTGCAGACGACAATTTTAAATTTGATGAAAATAGCAGAAAGGTCTCAAAAAGGGTAGAAAACACTGGGGGAAAAGGGGAAATTGCTCATTACGAGCAATTTCTCCTTTTCCCACAGTGTTTTCAAAAGACTTGTACTGCAGACAAGTGAAAACCAGGGCTTGTTTGGGAAAGGGTTAAGAAGAACTTTAGAAAAAGCAAATAAATAAATGAGAACAAAATGCCAAGCCTGGTAACTCTGTTGAAACTTTCTTTACACCCCTTACCTATGTACCAGAGGGGGGTATACTGGTTTCACCATGCCTGTCTGTTTGTCCATCTGTCCGTTCATCCGTCTGTCAATCCAATCCATGCCAAGCCCCTGTAGCTCAGTTGTTAGCACACAGGACTTGAGAACAGGAGATCGTTGGTTTGATCCCTGGCTTGGCCAATTTCTTTCAGAGGATTGATGATAGTCATTGCGACAGGATTTATTCCTCTCTCACCACTGACCATTGTTTCAACAATGGTTATGTGGAAGAGCAGCCAGTTGCTTGGAAAGAATATTGTGCGGAGTACTGGTAAAAGAAACTCCAGGAAAGCATGGATAGGTGCACTGGCTGCTGCGATATAAGTGAAATAATGTTAAAAACGGTGTTAAACATACAATCAATCGATCAATATAATCTGTTAATCCACCCATGGTTTCGTTTCCATGCTCCAACTCAAAAGCCGTTTGACCTTGGACCCTGAAACTTTATACAAGTCTTCCTCATGACCCAAGGAGGTGCCCTATTGTTTTTAGGTCACATGGGTCGAAGGTCAAGGTCACAGGTGAACTTTGTTTTCTCTGATTGTGCTGCTTCAGTGACAAGGTGCTGGTGGGGGGGGGTATTTGTCCGCTTTGCAACAGTTGGGTAGTTTTACTTTCTTTCGGATGACAGGATGGTGTCTTGTGGTAGAGATAATATACGCCTATGGAGAGTGAAGGAGGGGTCTTTGAGGTCAGCGCCAGTAAATCTTGGTGAATATCACACCATGGAGTTCACAGATCTCGCATTTGAGGCCGGATATCACATGACTAAAGATCCTGCTGACAGATTGGTGTAAGCCTATTTTTCATTTTTTCTTGTTAGTTTTTGTTGATTTAAAGGGAGTTTGTCGGTTAATCTACTTTACTCTTTAACTGTTTCCCACACAAAAATGTTTTAGATTTGTCCAAATTGAAAGAATTTGCAGACGTTGAATTCACTGTAGCTCAAAAGATAATTCCTGTCACAAAAATGGTAGAAAACATTGCTGGAAAAAGAGAAAACTGCCGGTTATCAGCATTTTCTCCTTTTCCCACAATGTTTTCTAAAGGCCTCTTCCTCAGGGTCGTGAAAATATGTGACTGGTAAAGGGGTAAGCTCTGGATTATGTGCTTAACCCTTTGCTACACAATGCCACCTATAAATGGTCTTGGGAAAGAGGCTTTTTGAAAACATTATTGGAAAAGGAAAAGATGCTGGTGAAAAATGCTGGTAACTATCAGTGAGCCATGCTCTGTGAAAAAGGGGTTTAATGTATCATCGCAAAAAGTATTGATCCATTTCAACCAGTGCAGTCCATGCAGGCCGACATGGATTGGAACTTTTTGCTTTTGGTAAATTTTCTGCCTTCAGATTCAATCGGTTATTTCACAAAATGGATTTTATGGATCCATAATTTTTTGAAGACTTGATTGGTATCATGCATTGCAGAGATGTATTAAATCCCCTTTTGCTAGATCATGGCTCCTTTATTTGTTTCTATTTGTAGATATGTCTGTAGTAGATCAGGGCATATTTTTGAGGTAGATATACTAAAAGTGGGCATACGCCATGTAAGACGACTGTTGCCAAATGAATCACGCACAGACAAACAGACTTTTAGATCAGGTATTGAATTTTTTTTCCTTACCTTTAAAATCTTTACCGAATGACATTTTGTTTACTTGTGTTTAACAAAACGAAAGAAAGAGGACAAATTTAATGTGACTGAAATGATTTATTTGTCTTTGATAGGGTAGAAAACAACGCAGACCTCAATTTCAGTTTGGCTCACTGGTGGAATTTTTCTTGGATATGGTAGAAAACATTATGGAAAAAGGAGAAAATGCTGGTTACCAGCATTTTCTCATTTTCCCACAATGTTTTCAAAAGCCCTCTTCTCTCAGAGTTGTTAAAACATGGGATTGTTTGGTAAATGGTTAAGCATTAAACGATTATCTGCCGATATTTAGAATACGCTTTAATCTTTCTTTACCAAAAACGACACAGGAGGCTTTTGTGGACAGTGTAGATATAGATTAGACTGCAGATAACATGCAGTCTGATCTCTGGTCTACACTGGCCACTGCTCTATTCCTAGATTATCAAAAAACTGTCTATTCATCTCACAGCAGAAATGTATTTCTAGCCATTGAAAAATTGAAATTTATTTGTTTGGTAGTGAAATAGTTAACATTGCCAATATATGATGCCAACTCCTCCGTCAATTTTGCAGTTTTTGTTTAGAAACTTTGTACAAATTTCCACCAGAAACTGTGGATGTACACGGGACAGTTTTTGGGATGTCTGCTGTCAATCTTTCAAGATTTAGCCCTCTTTAACTTGGGGAATTTTGTGTATAATGTGCATACTTCATCTCCATCAAAGCACTGTGAGCAAGCATTGTTTTGTGACCTATATGTAATTCTCCTAAAAGTTACTAGCCACAATAATTATGCATTAGGATTTAGAGACTATTCTTCAGTTAATTTTCAATCTTTCAAGATTTAACCCTCTTTAACTTCGAGAATTTTGTGTCTAATGCACATACTTCATCTCCATTGGGGTCCTGTGTGGTCCAGTGGTAAAGTGTAGGACCTGTGACCTGGAGATTGTTGGTTTGAGCCTCACTGGATCCGCTGGCTCTCTCATGGGAGTGTCCTTGGGCAAGACACTTCAGAGCCCTAGCCCAGTACTGATGAAACCCAGGAATATGTGAGCTATTGCCGTAATATGACTGAAATAACGTTGAAAGCAGCATTAAACACCATTCAATCAATTCATCTCCATCAAAGCACTGTGAGCACGCATTGTTTTGTCACCTTTATATAAGTCTCGTAGCCACAATAATCAGGTATTAGGATTAAGAAACTATTCTTCAATTAATTTTTTGTATACATCGTTTTCACGGTTAAATGAATGATTGCAGAGTAAGGATTTTTAATATTTCTCTGTTCGATACCTCAGGTCCTGGTATTGCTATAAATAGTATTAGCATCAATGAGACATTCTGTGTTACTGGATCGGATGATGGTTTCCTGCGACTGTGGCCTCTTGATTTTGCCCATGTATACTTGGAGGCGGAGCATGAGGGACCTGTGACAGCTGTGGATTTTTCATCAGATGGTTTAAAGATATTGGCAGGCACTTCAACTGTAAGTTAGATACATGTACAAGTGGCCCTGTAACAAAAGGAGGTTTAATGCATCTCTGTGATGCGCTGTACCAAGCAAGTCATCTCATAACTATGGACCCCAAAAGTTCAATTTGTCAAACAACTGGCTGAGTCTTGAGGTAGAGTGGTCCTTGGACATGGGGAAAATTTACCAACAGCAGAAAAAGTTTTGACCAAGGTCTGCCTACGCGAAATGTACAGGCTGACCTGTGCTAGTACTTTTTCGCAGATGCATTATACCCCCTTTTTACAGAGCATGGCTCATGAAATCAGCAGGAATGTTAAGTAGAGTATGTGTAAGTGAGTACTTACAAGCAGACAAGTTGACAAGTAGACTAATGACCAGCCATGCTGTAATTCAACTCTGTACCCACCAATCCCGAGTTTTCATGACTCTGAGAGAGAAGCCTTTTGAAAACACTGTGGGAAAAGGAGAAAATGCTGGTAACCAGCATTTTCTCCTTTTCCCACAATGTTTTTTACCCTTTCCAAAACAAATTTCAATTTTTGAGTCACATTAATTTTGTCGTCTGCAAATGCTTTCAATTTGGAAGTCTAAAATTTTGTCGTTTGGTGAAGGGTTAAGTGTATCTTGTCTTTGCAAAAGTAGAAACTCTTGTGAGACTTGTCTTTGAAGAAATGAACCATGCTCTGTGGAAAGAGGGCTAAATGTTCCACAAAATGTATCCATCCAAGTCAGCCTGTTGTTATGGGAAATCACTCCTTCCTTACAGCATAGCTTCTTCCCATATAAAATCAATACCTGACAGGTGCGTTAGGGAGAATTCTCTTTAGCTCAGTGGTTAGTGTATTGGTCTTTTAAACCTCAATTAATGAGGTTATTTGCCGCATGGGTTCGAATCCCAACCTGAGTGGTTGATATTTGAGCTATGCATTTGTTGCGAACTTTCCTGTTCGTAAGATTAGGGGGCTTGTCCGGGATTGGCCATTGGGTCATCTCTTGTCTGTGAAATTGCCCGTGATTGGCCATTGAGCCATTGTTGTCTAATTAATAGACTTCTTGCCTAATAAGGCTTTCCGTCATCAAATAATGACTTCTTTTAAAAGGGGGTGTGTTACAGGAGATCACTCCTTCCTTACAGCATAGCTTCTTCCCGTATAAAATCAATACCTGACAGCTGCATAATGGAGAATTCTCTTTAGCTCAAGGGTTAGTGTATTGGTCGTTCAAATCTTGCTTAACGAGGATATTTGCCACACGGGTTTGCATTCCAGCCAGAGCGGTTTGTGTTTGAGCTATGCATTTGTTGCGAACTTCCATGTTTGTAAGACTGTGCAGTCAGTGCAGGCTGACCTTGGTCAACTTTCTGCATGTCAAAGGACCAGTGAAACTCACGATTCAGTCGGTTGTGATACAAAATGGATTTTATGGATTAATAATTACGTGATTCTTTGCTCGGTGTCATGGAAATGCATTAAACCTCATTTTGCCAGAGCATGGTTCAAACTTAACAAGTTTTTTGAGAGGAAGAAATTGACAAATAATTTAACCCAGGACAAGTAGAAAGTCCTTGTTTAACTCTCTACCAGACAACAAAATTTTAGACTAGTCCAAATTTAAAGCTTTTGCAGATGACAAAATAAGTGTGACTCAAAAATTGAAATTTGATTTGGAAAGAATAGAAAACATTGTGGGAAAAGTAGAAAATACTGGTTACCAGCATTTTCTGCTTTTCCCACAATGTTTTCATTCTCAGGGTCGTTAAAAATCGGGATTGTGTGGTAAAGGGTTAACTCTTTTCGAGACAAGAATATTTTGGACTTGTCCAAATTGAATGCATTTATAGGGAACAGGATAAATACTACTCAAATGATGAGATTTGTCTTGGAAAGAGTAGAAAACTTTGTTGGAGAAGGAGAAAAAAGCATTCTCCCCTTTTCCAACAATGTTTTTAAAATACTTATTTCTCAGAATCATAAAAACATGGTATTGTTTGGTGAAAGGGTTAAATGAACTAAGGACAAAGAGAAATTAATATATAAATCAACCTTGGAAATGAAAAGTTAATGCTTAAATCTTTACCAAAGGACAAAATTTTAGACTGGTCCAAACTAAAAGCATTTGCAGACGACATTGTAAACATGACACAAAAAAGAGGGATTAGAAAACATCGTGGTTAGAAAACATTGTGGGAAAAGGAGAAAGTGCTGGTTTACAGCATTTGCTCCTTTTCCCACAATGTTTTCAAAAGCTTTCTTCTATAGGGTTGTTAAAACTCAGGATTGTGTAGTAAAGGGTTAGATCTTTATCAGACGACAACATTTTAGACTGGTCCACATTGAAATTCCTTGCAAGCAACATATTAAAGATTGCTTGTATGTTGAGATTTTTCTTTGAAAGGATAGAAAAAGAATGTGGAAAAAGGAGAACATGATAGTTACCAGCATCGAGAAAATGCTAGTTACCAGCATTTTCTCCTTTCCTGACAATGTTTTCAAAGGGCTCTTTTTTTATTCCAGGGTCATTAAAAGCTGGGATTATTTGAAAGTGATTAGCTTGACATTGGACACATAGAAATTAAAGTTTTAATGGACTTTGTTCAAGTATGAATGAATGGTTAATCTTTTACCGCATGATCATGAGTTTTAACGACCCTTAAGAAGAATACTACTGAAAACGTTATGGGAAATGGAGAAAATGCTGGCTACCAACATTTTCTCCTTTTCCCCACAAGGTTTCAGATACATATCCCAGACCCCCAGATAAAAGGGAGTGACAGTATTCTAAATCCATTATTTCTGTCCCAAACCCTATGTTGTGGGTACTCATTAGAATCATCTCGATGAGACGATTTTAATGAGTACCCATAACATAGGGTTTAGTGGAGAGTGATTAATATTTTCAATTTTGAAATCAAAATCACCCCCTCTTTCTGGAGCTCTGATATCCCATCAATAGTACTACATTTAATTTGTGGTATGCAGATGCTTTTAATTTGGACTAGTTTCAACATTTTGTCATTTGATAATGAGTTGATAATGCCATGTTACATGTTGAGTTATGATCATGTATATCGTATCTTTCTTCCCAACCAAAATATATGAGCGATACACTGGCAAAAGGTGGTTTAACCCTTTACCACACAATCTTGATTTTTAACGACCCTAAAGAAGAAAGCTTTAGAAAACACTGTGGGAAAAGGTGAAAATACCAGTCACCAGCATTTTCTCCTTTTTCCACAATGTTTTCTACCCTTCCTAAAACAAAGTTCAATTTCTGAGTCACATTTATTTTGTCGTCTGCAATTGCTTTCAATTTGGACCAGTCTAACATTTTGTTGTGTTGTAAAGAGTTAACTCTGTACCAAACGACAAAATTTAGGACTAGTCCAAATTGAAAGTGTTTGCAGACGACAAAAAAATTAAAGGTTGCTAAAATGATGATTTCCCTCTTTGATAGTCGAAAACATTGTGGGAAAAGGATACCAGCATTTTCTCCTTTTCCCACAATGTTTGCAAAAGCCTTCCTCCTTAAGGTTGTTAAAAGTCGGGATTGTATGGTAAAGAGTCAATATAATCACATAATAATGGATCTATAAAATCTGTTTTGTGTAACAAACAGCTGAATCCTGGGGTGAAATGATCCCTTTGACCTGCAGAAAATTCACCAAAAGCAAAAAGTTTTTACTCATGTCGGCCTGCACAAATTGCACAGGCTGACATGAGTCAAAACCTTGTGCTGATGCATTAAACCCCCTTTTCACAGAGCAAGGCTCATATGATATGAGAGGTTTCTTTTGTCTCTCCACAGGGAAATCTAGGAATTTTAGACATAACTTCTCGAGGTTACACGACCATGATGAGATCTCACACAGGCAGTATTTGCAGTGTCGCCGTAGATCCATACAGGAAACACATCGCAACTGTCTCTGATGATCATACGATTAGAGTGTGGGACTCTGAAACATTACAGCAGGTATATTTCTCTCTTTCTTAACTCGTTTCCCAATGACAAAATATTAGCCTCGTCCAAATTGAATGCATTTGCAGACGACAAATTTACTCTCTACAAGTCGAAAAAGTTATGGGAAAAGGAGAATATGTCAGTAACCAGCATTTAAAACATCCTTTTTCTCTGGGTTGTTTAATTTGTTGGTTTGTATTGGTTTGTATCGGAGTTTAACACCAATTTAAGAGCTAAGATCTTATCACGGGAGTCAGTGCACCTATGCATGTGTTTCCTAGCTTTCTCACACCAGTACTGACACAACTTTCTTTCCAAGTCACTGACTCCTTTTTCCACATGGATCAGAGGTCAGAGGTAAAAAATGGCCAGAAAACAGTTTGCCTCAACCGGGTATCGAACTCGCAACCACCAGGTCATGCGCTAACCACTGAGCTACCTGGGCAGGCTCTGGGTTGTTGAAACATGGAATTGCGTGGTAAAGGCTTGATAGACAGTCAGCAATGTTTTAACTCTTTACCCAACAACAATATTTTAGACTTGTCGATTCTGAATGCAATTAGAGACAGCCTATTGATTGCTGTTGAAATGATGTGATTTTTCTTTGATATGGTAGATAACATGGTGGAAAAGAGGAAAAAACTGGTTACCAGCATTTTCTCCTTTTCCAACAATGTTTTTGAAAAGCCTTCTTTCTCAGGGTTGTTAAACCATAGGATTGTTTCATAGAGGGTAAAACACAGTAATCTAGACCTTAACTCTTTACCAAATTTGAAGCATTTACAGATGAAAATGAAATGTGTCTCAACTGATTACATTTATCTCTGAAAGGGTAGTAAACATTGTGGAAAAAGGAGAAAATGCTGGCTACCATTTTCTCCTTTTCCCACAATGTTTTCAAAAGTCCTTTTCCTCAGGGTCATTAAAACCTCGGGGTTGTGTGGTAAAGGCTGTAAACATGGGGTTGTGAGCTATAGGGTTATAAAAAATTTAAAAAAGAATAAACACTGCACTTTCAAGTCTGCTTTGGCTAGACTATGCCTTGAAAATATTGGATAGTATAGGCCCACAATCAGACATTAGCATTTTCTCTTTTTCATGGTGTCGTCATCTGCATCATTGTGCAAAAACTTTTACATTTTATAACATTTCTGTTATTACTGGACATAATTTTGTTCAAACTCGGACAAGTTGTTAACTATTAAAAGAACTCATATGACAGGGGCAGATATTCATCAAAGTATTTTTTACACAGTTATGCCCTTTTTTTCGTCTTAAAGTTTTCACTGAAAATCAAGCACTTGCAGCAGTGCCTTGGCACCCACATGGGGTGCTCTTGTTTTCAAAGGTATTCCTCCTCATGGTCCTGAAAGCACAGCATTGTTTCATAAAAAACGAACTCGGAGATTATTATTAAATCTTTACCTAAAGTGGAAATTTTAGACACACCAAAATTGAAAGCACTTCCTGATGACAAGGTAAACAGTAGTCACAGATTGAAATTTGCTCTCGGAAGGATAGAAAACCTTGCGCAAACAGAAGAAAATGCTGGTTACCAGCATTTTCTCCTTTTCCCACAATATTTCCAAATGCCTTTCTTTGTAGGGTCGTTAACCCCTTACCACACAATCCCGACTTTGTACAACCCTGAGAAAAAAAGCCTTTTTGAAATCATTGTGGAAAAGGAGAAAATGCTGGTAATCAGCATTTTCTCCTTCTCCCACAATGTTTTCCACCCTTCCTGAAACAATTTTCAATTTTTCAGTCACATTGATTTTGTCTGCAGGTGCTTTAAATTTGGACAAGTCTAAAATTTTGTCATTTGGTAAAGCCTTAAAGGTTGGAATTGTATGGTAACTGGTGAATTACTGCTGTGTATTATGCTATTGCAGCTGTTTGACTTCAGTGCACCAAATGAATGTCCTTGTACCATCAGTTACCATCCATCCAGACAGATCTTTGCCTGTGGTTTTGAGAGTGGAGTGGTTCGTGTCTTTAATGTACAGACAACAAGTTTACTAGCTGAGCATAAGTAAGTTCGACTTTGACTTTCATAAATCCATTGTGATACAATATCTGTTGTCTTTTTAGGTGGCAGGGCACTTGGAAACTTGTTCACGGCTGTTGCAACTCATGTTGCCCAGAGCCGGAGTGGTGACATGGTTTGCCACAGCAGTGAACAAGTTTCCAAGTGCCCTGCCACCTGACCTGGCAATGAATTTAGTATACTGCAAAGTTTTACCATTCTATTGTGTATTCAAGTGAAATTTCCCTGTTTTATTGTCTCTCAAATCGAGTATGCTTACAAAATCAAATTTCCCTTCTGAGCGCCCAAACACAGACGTCACTGAAAACTGACGTCACTGAAACCCAGGTAAAATATGCAGTTTGGTGCATGAAGTCACTGAAATAGATGTATTTGACATATTTTTATGTAAACATAGATTTAAACAACTCAAAGATAAGTAACTATTCATTTTATGATTTGTTGCCAAAAGTAGACAACCATTTTTTGTTTTAAACAACCATTAGTTTATCATTATATTTTTAAAGTAACAATGCATGACCTTTAACTCTTAATAGTAATTTTTACTAGATGATTCAACGCCACCCTCATGGATTTTGTGTTGAAGTGTGTAAGTATATAGGGGGGCTCTCGACAGGGAAACTTTGCTGTACCCTTTGAGCTGCAAGTGTACAGCAATATATATTCGGAGCATATTATCTGATCAGATCGCAAGAAATTTCTTTGTAGTATAATAATGTTTTCTGTATCATTCAAAACAGAAATTTTCTTTTTGGTAACATATACCACGAAATCCCAAGTTTTGATAACCCTGAAGGACGAAGCTTTGGAAAACATTGTGGAAAAAGGAGAAAATGCATGTAACCAGCAGTTTTTTTCCTTTTCCCACAATTTTCTCTTTTCTTTCACACACAGGTTCCATCTTTTGACCCACATTTAATTTGTTGTCTGCAAGTGCTTTGAATTTGGACCATTTCAAAAGTTTATTGTTTGGTAAAAGGGTTAAACCATTTATCTCTTTTTGTCATTTGTACCAGTTTATGATTGGTTATGTCAGTGGTCCATCTTGACTCTGTCGTCAAGCTGTTTTATTTGTAATACATAGGTTTTGGGCTCTGGAAACCCCACAGATTACTGTAGAGTCTCAGCCTGGGACTAGGAAAAACAAATTACCCATGCTCTGGCAGAAGGGGGTTGAATGCATCTCCACGATGAATGATACAAAGCAAGTCATCACATTATTATGGATCCATTAAATCTTTTTTGTATAACAACTGACTGAATTATGAGGTATACTGGTCCTTTGAGGTGCAGAAAATGGACCAATAGCAAAAAGTGTCAGCCCAGGTCAGCCAGTGCGGACTGCACTGGCTGACATGGGTCGATACTTGCATTAGATGCATTAAGCCCCCTTCTCACAGAGTATGGCTCAATTGTTTAGGTGAGCTGTTGTCATGAAATAGCTAAATTATTGTCGAGGGTGATGACATTGAAACAGGTAAACTAAAGTTTAGCTATGCAGCATGAATAAGGAGCAGACTGGGTCATTATGAGCTCAGCTTTTTTTTTAAGCAAAACATCATAATATTGTCGTAGCCCTGGTGCTATCATTGTCTATGTCATTGTGTGAGAACTGACATTTTATAATAGTTCTGTTATTACTGAAGATAATGATATTTGCTTCAGACTTGGACAGGTTGTTAATTTTTAAAAGGGTATCCTATACAGCAAGGGCAGGTAACCAGCATAGTATTTTGGACACAGTTATGCCCCTTTTTTGACTTAGAACTTTCATTGAAAATCAAGCCACAGCAGCCGAGCGTTGGCACCCACATGCTGTGCTCTTGTATACATCTATTATGTTCAACAGGCAACATAGAGGAAAAGTGACAGGTCTGGTATTTAATCCCAACGGAGACTATCTGTACAGTTCCTGCTCCCTTGGCTCTCTGGCCATGTATGATGCCTCGTCAGAATCTTACCCACTTCTTCGTCTACTTGGAAACACTGTCGCTCGCGGTGAGAGCTACTGCCCAGATGCCATAGCTGTAAGTCCAGATGGTAGAAGAGTGGCCTTCATTGGGCCGTCTGAATATACCATAGCGATTGTTGATTCGAAGACTTTAGATGAGGTAAGATATTCATAAGTAGAGTGATATTTGATAAACTAATGAGCGGTGCTGTTGGAAAACAATGTTTAACCCTTTGCCAAATGACAAAATTTTGGACTAGACTTACCTGAAAGCATCTGCAGATAATGAATTAAAGGAGGCTCTAGTGATGATTTTTGTATGTGGCTGCAGTGATAATTTCTGTCTGTGAAAGGATAGAAAACATTGTGGGAAAAGGAGAAAATGCTGGTCACCAGCATTTTCTCCTTTTCCCACAATGTTGTGAAAAAACCTTGCAAGTGATGATTTCTGTATGTGGCTCCAGTGATGATTTTGACAAGCATAATACTTAAGATAATAACAAAACCTTTGACTCATATCAGCCTGCTTGGACTGTGCCGACTGACATTGGTCGAAACTATTTTCAGATGCATTAAACCCCCTTTACACAGAGCATGAGGAATATTCTACATACTGTTCAAAATCCTAATTTCAAAACTAGCCATCTTCAGAATCGAAAGGAAGTAATATGTCCCTGGAAAATAGTACTGCAGAAGTAAACGAGGCATTTGAAAGCAATCAGAACTTCTGCTGCATTATTACAGTGGAGAAAAATCTTTAACAGGCATTAGATGAGCCATCTCTGGCAGAAGGGGGCTTAATAAATCTCTGTGATGCATGATACCAAGCATGTCATTGTATGATTATGGATCCATAAAATACATTGTGTCTATCAATGGACTGAAATATGAGGTAGTCTGGTCCTTTGACATGCAAAAGAATTGACCAATAGCAAAAAGTTTCCACCCAGGTCAGCCTGTGCAAACTGCGCAGGCTGACCTGGGTCGATACTTTTTGCAAATGCATTAAGCACCCTTTTCATAAAGCATGGCTCAATAATTGTATGTTTTCAATGTATGATAATATGCATAGATCAAAATCAGACTGCACAGATTGTGCTGTTTGATCTTGGATCTATACTGTCGGCTTGTTTAATCAAGCCTATAAGATAAAAATGTGGCTGAATTTTATTCTCAGCGATTGACAGAGGTTTTAGGTTTTATATTTGTATGTTTTTATATCTTATATTTGAGCCATGATCTGGTAAAAGGGGGCTTAATGCATCTCTGTGATCCATGATACTGACCTAGGTCAATACTTTCTCGCAGATGCATTAAGCTCCCGTTTCACAGAGCATGGCTCATTTTTATATTTTATGCTGAAAGAATTATGGGTTAAACTCGTTTAGAAAGAGTTTTTGCTTTCATGTTCATGTGTATTTCTTTTTTTTTCAGACAATGAGAATAGATGTTACAAGCATCAACAGAGGTGAGCAGACAAGCAAGTCTAAACTAGATTCTGCACTGAAGCTGTATTACTCCTCGCAGAAACTTGGTCATCTACTAGTGGTCACTGCTAACAACAAGCTGCTCAAGTTTGAGGCTAGAACTGGGAGAATTTTAGCAGAGGTATGTATGATACGATTTGTTGTGATTTTTGGGTCACCTATGCATGAAGTGCTGCGGGGAAGCTATTGAGGTGCATCATCTTTCTTGTTACATCAACCGTGATTTCTCCTTGATCAAAAGACTTAATTTCAAGGAGTTTTTGCAGTAATTAATCTCTAGGTATTATCAATGAAAATTCACAAAAAAACACTGGTCATGTGACCAAGATGGCCACTGTTACTATATTTATCCAATAATATCCCCCACAGGGTAACAAGTTACAAGTAACTGAGCACTTGATGATAATATTTTAGAGTTGTCCATATTGAAAATATTTGCAGACAACATATTAACTCTTGACCAGACAGCAAATTTTTACATTTGCCCACACTGCCTAAACTGAAAACATTTGCAGCTGACAAATTATCATGAGTCAAATTATGGAATTTGACTTTCAAAGGACAGAAAACATGGCGGGAAAAGAAGAAAATGCTGGTAACCAGCATTTTCTCCTTTTCCCACAATGTTTTCAGAATCCTGTTTCTCAGGGTCGTTGAAACTAGGGATTGTTAAAGTGTTAAGTGTGGCTTAAACAATGGGATTAACCTTTGAAAGGGTAAAAACTTTGCAGGAAGAAGCTTTTCAAAAGCTTTCCCTGTCATGGTTATTATCCCCCGTCGAAGGCAAGGGGATATAGTTTTTGCATTGTCTGTCCATTCATCTGTCCATCTGGACAGATATCTTCTAAAATCCTTGACAAACTTTGATGAAACTTCATACATGTGCTTTTTATGACAGTCTGCCAATACCATTTTTTTTGTGTTTTCTTTTTTATTCAATGCAGTGTCATGGTAAAAGGGGGTTCGATGTATATTTCTATTATGGACTAATATCTCTTTAAGTACTGGACAAAATTTTATGAAACTTCATATTTATATTGTTTATCATCAGCCACGGACAATCATTATTTGTTGTTATTTAATGAAATGCCTTGTCATGGAAAAAGGGGGCTCAATATATAATTTCATTATAGACCAACAACAATGTGTACATGTGTATATGCAAAGCACAATACCTTTTATATGTTTCTATCAAAAAATGTCTATTTCAGCGGGAAATATCTTTTCTGTGAAATAACTTGTTAAGACACAGGGTCATTTGGTAAAATTATTCATCATGGTTGCTTTTCTAGATTGATCATATCCACAAAAGTGGTTGCTCATCCCTGGCCTTGACAGATAACAACCGTTACCTAGCAACAGGGGGTGATAAGGTCATCAAAGTATGGGACTACAGCATGAAGTTGGATATTAATTTCCAGGTAAGAGATTAGATATACATATATATGAGGCATGCTCTGGCAAAAGGGATTTTAGCATATCTCATGGATGAATTATACCAAACAAGTCATCACATGATTAGGGGCCCTCTTGGGTAGCTCATTGGTTAGTATATCTGACCCGTGACCTGGTGGTTGCAATTTCGATACCCATTGAGGCAAACTTCCTTTCCAGCGATTGTTTGCCCCTCACCTCCGATGCATGTGAGAAAAGTAGTCAGTGGCTTTGGAAAGAAAGTTGTGTCAGTACTGGTGTTAGAAAGCCAGGAAACACATGGGTGCGTCACCGACCACCATGATATGACCGGAGCTGTTAAAATGATGTTAAACTCCAATACAAACCCAATACATGATTATGGATGTATAAAATCCATTTTGTCTAAGAACCAAGTGAACTAGGATGTAGAATGATCCTTGGACATGCAGAATATTGACCTAAAATGCTAGTTACCCGCATTTTTTCCTATTCTGACAGTATTTCCAAATGTCTTTTTCCCAAGGATCTTGAAAACGTGGGGTTTTTCAGTAAAGGGTTAAAGATCTACGTCCATCATGTTACAGCAATATTACTTTAGTGTAAAGATCTACACACAGCACATGTTACAGGTTTTGTGTATATATCTATTTATTTCATACTTTTCGGTAGTTTATCAAGAAATAATGGTGGATTATGGTTTGATATTTCATGTGAAAAATATTACTTCATATTTTCTAACACTTCAATTGAAGGCAGAAACAGTAGTTCCTGTGCACTAGTTACCTAGGTAAACAGCACATGTCATTCAACCAGAGGGAAATTTGTCTTTATTCACACATATTTACCCTATATTTCTCATGCTTTATGTAATATTGTAATGAGTTGTTGTTTGAGGGGGATACACGACAAGGAATAACAGAAATCAACCTTACTTGATTTTGATGAAAGTCCCAACAAAAAAGGGGTTATAAGCATGAAATAAATAGAATATTTGTTTTTTCAGTGAAAGATTGAAATCGATTTCATCGAGTGAACATCATTGGCTGTGCCACGAGTGAAAATATCACCATTGATTTTCACTCAGTGAAATAGATTGGGCTCTTTTACCCCAAAAAATATATATATCCTTTCTATCTTTTTCTTTTCAATCTAAAATTGCCATTGCATGAATGGTATTGGGTTTTTTTTTATATTCTAGGTTTAATTGTCACTTTTTTTTTTTTTGCTTTATTAGCCATGTCCATTGATATGTCAGGCAATCCCTCATACCTTAAATTTCAATCACTATAATTATAATATGCAATACACGAAAAGGGGCCTTTGGACATATGTGTAAAAGTGTGTCATTCCAGATCAGCCTGTGCAGTCTGTGACTAATCCAAGACAACAGTTCCCGTTTGTGTGTGATTTTCTTTTTCACGAAAGTCTACTGTATGAAAAAGTCTTATGTATTTGTAAAGTGCCATCTCGGATTACCCTGCGTGGACTGCGCAGGCTAATCCAAGATGACACTTTATGCAAATGTCCAAAGGTCTCATTTCGCATATTGCAGGCCATATGTACATATCCAAAAGTAAAACATATCAACTAAATCTGTATAGATAAGACATTTAGTAAGACATTTAGACAAAATATGTGGTAATACAGCTTTTTGGCAAAAAAAAGTGTTTATGAGAGACAAAAAAGGGAAATGGAACAAAAAACACATTTTCACCTCAGCTGTTTTTGAAGAAAACGTCGAGGTAATGTCAGAGGTCTGTCGTCATCTGTGTCGTCAAGCATAAACTTTGACATATTGTAATATCTCTGTCATTACTGAAGATGTTTACTCCAAATTGGACTGGTTATTAATTATTTCAAGGGGAACCCATACAACAGGGGCAGGTAACCATAAAAGTTTTTACAATTTTTTACTTATAATTTTCACTTAAAGCAACTTCACCCAAGCATTGGCACCCACATGCGGTGCTCTCGTTAGGTGTTTGACTTTTTCATATATATATATATATATATATATGTATGAAAAGTTCAACTGGTACCGGTTCAAGGATAATACATAAAAAACAAGAATAACATTACATGGGAGAATATAAGAATAAGATTTATTGCCGACCGGTTTCTTCCATTAAGGAATCATCAGGGCAATCTAACAATAAACGAAGTAGCAACGTTGCGTTGCTTCACACAATCACAACAATCAATGACGTCATTTACTTAATGTTCAATTTAGGCATAAATTTTTTAATGAATGATTGTTCTTTGAGTAACCTAGCTGAAACATTTTCGTTGCGCATTTTAAAGAAAGGAAAGATCGAAAACTTTGGAGAGGTTTTAGAACATTTATCTAGATGAGCACTTAAAGGCATTTGTCTTGTTAATGGGTCTCTCACTTGTTGAATATGTACGGTTTTCCTATTTCTTAATTTGTCACCAGTCTGTCCGATGTAAAATTCCCTACACCCGTTACAAATTAAAACATAAATTACATTTTTAACAGTGCAGTCCATATTTTCCTTCACAAAGAAAGTTTTATCATTTAATTTGACATTATTACCTTCAATAATATAATCACACAGTCCACATTGTGGTTCTCCGCACTTCTTTACGCACGCGGCGATGTCTTCATTGAATTCAGACCGCGTAATAAGGCGTTTAAGATTTGGGAGCTGTCTTTTACATTTTATTATTCTGGTGTCTGTAATTATACTATTCATTTTTTCATCCTTTGTTAGAAGAGTCAGGTTAGATTTTAGCAATCCAAATACTTCTCTGTTTTTAGGATTGTGAGTGGATACGAATGGTATAATAGGTTTTTCATTCTTTTCTTTAATTAAGAGACTGCTCCTCTGAATTTTTAATGCTTTTTTAAATCCGGTTTTTATCACCTGAATTGGATATTTTCTGTCAATTAATGATGAAGCTAATTCTTTTAAACGGAAATTACGAACACTTATATCAGAAACAATCATGCATATTCTTCGAGCCAAGGAAAATGGGATGTTAATTTTAGTGTGTTTTGGATGACACGATTTGAAATTTAAATACTGTTTAGCGTCCGTAAACTTAAAATATATGTCGATGGATATAGATGTGTTTATTTTGATGACCAAAACATCAAGAAAGGGTAACTGATAATCACTGGTTTGCATTTTAAACTTTATATCTTTATGGAGAGAATTTAGGGTCCTACAAAAATAAACTAGATCTTCCATTGACCTTTGCCAGAATATAAAACAGTTGTCTAAAAATCTTTTCCATTGATCCCGTACGAATTTGGCAGATATGTTACCCTTTTCATGTTCTATTGTTCTGTAGAGATTTTCCTCTAGAAACCCTAGGACAAGAGTAGCATATGTAGGGGCCACTTTAGTTCCCATTGCTGTACCTTTGGTTTGATTATAAAAAGATTTATTAAAAGAAAAATTATACCATTCGTATCCACTCACAATCCTAAAAACAGAGAAGTATTTGGATTGCTAAAATCTAACCTGACTCTTCTAACAAAGGATGAAAAAATGAATAGTATAATTACAGACACCAGAATAATAAAATGTAAAAGACAGCTCCCAAATCTTAAACGCCTTATTACGCGGTCTGAATTCAATGAAGACATCGCCGCGTGCGTAAAGAAGTGCGGAGAACCACGATGTGGACTGTGTGATTATATTATTGAAGGTAATAATGTCAAATTAAATGATAAAACTTTCTATGTGAAGGAAAATATGGACTGCACTGTTAAAAATGTAATTTATGTTTTAATTTGTAACGGGTGTAGGGAATTTTACATCGGACAGACTGGTGACAAATTAAGAAATAGGAAAACCGTACATATTCAACAAGTGAGAGACCCATTAACAAGACAAATGCCTTTAAGTGCTCATCTAGATAAATGTTCTAAAACCTCTCCAAAGTTTTCGATCTTTCCTTTCTTTAAAATGCGCAACGAAAATGTTTCAGCTAGGTTACTCAAAGAACAATCATTCATTAAAAAATTTATGCCTAAATTGAACATTAAGTAAATGACGTCAGTGATTGTTGTGACTGTGTGTAGCAACGCGACGTTGCTACGTCGTTTATTGTTAGATTGCCCTGATGATTCCTTAATGGAAGAAACCGGTCGGCAATAAATCTTATTCTTATATTCTCCCATGTGATGTTATTTGTGTTTTATATATATATATATATATATATATATCTCTTTTGACTCATGGGAGGTTCTGTGGTACATATGCTACAATTGTCACTTTACAGGTGTTTATCGGGCATTCAGAGAATGTTTCACGGATTGTGTTTACCCCTGATGGTAAGAATCTGTTGAGTGTAGGTGAGGCCATCTACATGTGGGACTTTCTGGCAGTCAAACCTGCTTCTCCCACACAGTAAGTTAGCTGTATTTTACTTAACTCTTTGCCAAATGACAAAATTTTAGACCGGTCCAAACTGACAGCAACTGCAGACAACAAAGGTGGCTTAAATGATGACATTTGTCCTTCAAAGGGTAGAAAAAAAATTGTGGGAAGAGGAGAAATTGCAGGTTTCCAGCAATTTGCTGGATAACAGCATTTTCTGGTTGACAGTTACAACCATTTTCTTCTTTTCCAATGATGTTTTCAAAAGTCCTCTTCCTCAGGGTCGTTAAAACTCGGGAGTGTGTGTTAAAGGAGTAACCTATATTTGTTCCTTGTTGCAGTGCTTTTCCTTTTTCTGAGCGCATGGATCTATGGAAAAAGAGGTTAATTCTTTTCCAAATGACAAAGTTTTAGAATAGTCCAAATTACTAAAAAATTGAAATTTGTTTTGGGAAGGATAGAAAACATTGTGGGAAATGGAGAAAATGCTGGTTACCAGCATTTTCTCCTTTTTCCCCACAATGTTTTCTAAAGCTTTCTCTCTCGGGGTCTTTAGAAGTCGGGACCATGTGGTAAAGGGTTAAACTGTTACAAAAGTGGAATACTATACAAGTAATTGGAAAGTATGAATATCAAATTTTGTTACAGTCCATAAGCAGAGCCTGGTAGGGCAGTTGGAAACAAACACAAAACCTCAAAGATTTAGTCCTTTTTTAAAAGAAACAAAGTGCATATGCTCTATTCCCAATATTAGCAACATGAAATTACCTGTAAAGATCAGTTTTATTTCGTATTTTTTGTTTCAAGGGGATGTGATTACAAAGAGAAGGATTACATAACAGGGCTTACTGACAAACCTGTGAACATATCCATGCAGAACACTCACAGTCCTGGTAGGCAGAGCCTCGGGGAATCTTTTCTTGATGTTCCTCGTAGGACACCACCTCGACCTGCCAGTGTGGGTTCACCGGGAAGAATTGCTGATTTAAGCTCTATCAGAAGAGATCCATACGAAGGTGAGCTGGTATATTAAAGGCCCAACAGCTTCAAAATGTAGACAGGAATTTAAAGGCAGATATATTAACCTTTTACCAAATGACAAAATTTTAGACTTGTCCAAATTGAAAGCATTTGCAGACAGCCAAATCAATGTGAATGACAAATTAAAATTTGTTTTGCAAAGGACAGAAAACATTGTGGGAAAAGGAGAAAATGCTGGTTACCAGCATTTTCTCCTTTTCCCACAATGTTTTCAAAAGGCTTCTTTTCAGGGTCATTAAAAGTCTGGATTGCATGGTAAAGAAGTAAAGGCCCAACAGCTGCCATATTTAGACAGTTTGGGAGTCAAAAAAACAGAAAAGTTTATCACATGTACATGCCCTTTGAAAGGATGGATATTGCTTTGAGTCTGATGCTGTGTAACTGTGCTGTCTGTTACAGGTCATGTTGCTGACAAAAAATATGAGCCATGTTCTGGTAAAAGGGGGCTTTATGCACCTTCATGATCCATGATACCAATAAAGCCATCACATAGTTATGGATCCATAATAGCCACTTTTTTAACAAACGATTGAATCATGAGGTAGAATGGTCCTCTGACATGCAGAATAAAATTACCAATAGTGAAAAGTTTTGGTCCAGGTCAGCCTGCGCGGCAGGCTAACCTGGGTCGATACTTTTCGCAGGTGCATTAAGCCACCTTTTCACAGAGCATCACTCATATGTACTGTAAAACTAGAACAACTTTTGCCAACTTTTTGGTCTGGTTTTAAGATACATTTTTCTGCCAGCAACTCAAATCTTGATAGACTGCGTTATAAGACATTGTTGGGCTCAGAAAAATATTCATACTTATAAAATGGCACAGTAGTGGCTGAAAGTAAATAAAGCGGATTGTAAAATGCATTTGATTTTAAATCATATTTTTAAAAAGTATGGAAAATATTGTGAAGATGACAATCTATTATTGTACAGTCGGTCCAATTGATAATCTCTGGCTGAAAAGTAAATTTTGGAATCAGGTAAAATGTGAACAAAAGATAGAATGACCTTTGCAACTTTTGACCTTCTTTTAAAATTCATTTTTCTGCCATTGACTAACACATGGACAGCCTGTTCAATGACAGATTGTCATCTTCACAATAATTTCCATACTTTTAAATGGCATGATGTGAATGAGCCATGCTCTGGCAAAAGGGGGCTTAATGCATCTCCATACCGCATGATACCAAAAAAGTCATCACACAATTATGGGTCCATAATAGCCCCTTTTTTTAACCACCGACTGAATCATGAGTTAGACTGGTCTTTTGGCATTCAGAAAATTGACCAGTAGCGAAAAGTTTTGGCCCAGATGCACTAAGCCCCCTTTTCACATAGCATGGCTCAAATTCAGATGCATCTGCTGACAATAGAAAAACTTGTAGAGCATCCAAAATGACATTGATTGCTTTTGTGGACATGGCTTTAACACACAGACTTAAATCTTAACAACCTTTGGGTGATAGGTGTTTGAAAACATTGTGGGAAATGGAGAAAATGCTGACATCAGGCATTTTCTCCTTTTCCCATAATGTTTTCTACCCTGCCAAAGGAAAAGTCCTTTATTTGAGCTATGGTTGATTTGTCATCTGCACACATCTTCAAATTGGACCAGTCTAAAATTAAATTTTGCCTGGTTGTAAAGAGTTGAGATCAGACTGCCCAGAGCATTTATTCAATATTCTGACTTTAATTGTCATGAAATAGCATTATATAGGTCAGTTTAATTAGTTACCAAATGACAAATTTTAGACTTGTCCAAATTGAAAACATTTACAGATTAAAAGTTAAATGGGGTTCAAATGATGAAATTTTTCTTTGAAAGGGTAGAAAATATTATGGGAAAAGGAGAAAATGCTGTTTGTTGGCATTTTCCCCTTTTCCCCACAATGCTTTCAAAAGTATTCTTCTTCCACGTCGTTAAATGTCAGGATTTTTTGGTAAAGGGTCCAATTCCTATCATTCACCACTAATATCATTAAAATGAAATTGCAATAGCTGTTCAACCCTTTACCACACAATCATGAGTTTTAACAACCTTGAGATGGAAGGCATTTGAAAAAACAGGAAAGAGAGAGAATGCTGTAAACCAGCCTTCTTTCCTTTTCCAACAAGGTTTTCTGTGCTATCAAAGACACCTTCCACGATTTGAGCCACATTTAATTTGTTGTCTGCAAATGCCTTAGGTTTAGACAAGTCTAAAATTGTGTCATGAGCTGAAGGGTTAAAAGATTTTTCTTTTTTCCAAATTGAAAGCATTTGAAGAAAACAAGGGTGGTTCAGTTGATGGGATTTGTCTTTGAAAAATGTGAAAAACCTTGTAGGAAAAGGAGAAAATACTGGGTCTGTATTCACCAACCTTTCTTAAGAACGTTCATTGTCTTGTTCTCCAGAATTTTCTACATCTGAAAGTAACACAACTTTTGATTGGCTAAACCATTTGGTTTAGCCAATCAGGAGTTGTGTTACTTTCAAATGTAGAAAATCTTGGAAAATAAGACTAAGAATATTCTTAAGAATGGTTGGTGAATAGGGACCCCGGTTACATTCATGATCTTCATCTATATAGTCTTATATTGTTTTCAAAAGCACTCTTCCTGAGGTAGTTAACCCTTGATATACAATCTCGAGTTTTTCCGACCCTGAAGAGAGACAGCTTTTCACAAAATAGGGGGAAAGGAGAAAATGCTGATTACCAGTATTTTCTCCATTTCCCACAATGTGTTCTACCCTATCAAAGACAGAGATCATCATTTGAGCTACATTAATTTTGTTGTCAGCGGATGCCTTTGGTTTTGTTGAGTCCAAATTTTTGTTGTTTGGAAAAGAGATAAAACTTGTGATTATTTTATAATGGGTTATCCTTTATTATCACCCACTGAAAGGCAAAGGGATTATAGTTTTGACTGCGTCATCTATCCGTCCTCTCCTTCTCTCCATCCCATCCTTCTGTCCATTTTTTTTTTTTTTTTTTTCTCTACAAAATATGTTGCCTAAGGTTGAGGATATCAGGTCACTGCCTGAATTAGATTTTGAAATTCATTAACCCTTTACCACACAATTTTAACTTTTAATGACCCTGAGGAAACAGGCTTTGGAAAACATTGTGGGAAAAGGAGGAATGCTTGTATCCATTTCCTCTTTTTCCTACAATGTTTTCTTCTCTTTCCATAACAATTTTTTAATTTTTTAGTCACATTTATTTTGTCATCTGCAAATGCTTTCAGTTTGGAGTTTGGAATAGTCAAAATTTTGTCTTTTGGGTAAAGAGTTAATTTGTAAGATGCTGTATATTTCAGATGAGGCCGATTCAGATGTGCTGTCGGAGAAGGACACTGTAATAGCTGCTGCCACCTCTGTTAGGCCTCTACCAGAACCTGTCCCAGTGCTCCAGAGTGATACAGAAGATACTGAACAGGTAATAGGGGGCCTTGGCCATTATTCAACAACCATACTTAACCCTTTACCAAATAATCATGTGTTTTCACGACCCTGAAGGAAGAGGCCTTTTGAAAACATTGTGGGAAAAGTAGAAAATGCTGGTAACCAGCATTTTCTCCTTTTCCCACAATGTTTTCTACCCTATCAAAACATGTTAGTTCTTTTGTACCACTTTCAGATGCTTTTAGTTTTGAAGGATCCAAAATCTGTCGTTTGGGAAAAGGTTAAGAACAATCTTTGTCTTATTCTATGAGACAGTTTGCTTTTGCGAACTGTCTCATGCAGGGATGTATAAACACACTTCATCCACCACAATCTGCATAGCATATTGTATTTGTTTTTTGGAACAAAAGCCAACTTACAGAATAACACCTTATTATGTATAAAATTGTTTGTTTAATTGTCTGTTTTGGACATTTTAAGCTCGGCTGTTTCAAAGAAAAAGTTGAGTTATTGTCATAGCCCTGTTGTCTTTTGCGTCTGCATCTGTATCTATGTTGTGCGATAACTTTGACATTTTCTAATATCTCTGTTATTACGGAAGATATTAACTTCAAACTGGGTCAAGTTGTTAACCTGTCAAAAGGGAAACCCATACAAGAAGGGCAGGTATCAATCAAAGTATTTTTGACACAGTCATGCCCTTTTTTGGACTTAAAATTTTCAATGAAAATCAAGCAGCTGCAGCTGATGGTTGGCACTTCTTGCATGCAGTGCTCTTGTTTTGTGATAGAATAATGTCAGCCATTGAAATAATAACCCTTATCCTGTCACCTGCTATAAAACTTGTCGTATAAACTTGATGAGATATGGTCACTTGACCACGTGACTGGTTAGCTCCACTGGCCGAAGGCCAGCGGGCTTATGTCATGGCCCGGTGTCCGCTGTGCGTCCGTCCGTGCGTCCGTCCATCCGTGCGTTAACTTTTATTTCAAACATCTTCTTCTCTGAAACTACCCATCCAATTTTCATGAAACTTCACAGAAATGATCCTGCCATGGTCCTCTTCAGAATTTCTTGAAAGAATTTGATTCCTTCAAAAACTCTGGTTGCCATGGCAACAAAACTGAAAAATATTGGAAATCTTTAAAAATCTTCTTGTCTGAAACCATAAGGCATAGGGCTACCAAATTTGGCATGTAGCTTTATGTAGTAGACCTCTATCAAGTTTCTTCAAATTATAGCCCTGGGGTCAAAATTGGCTCTGCCCCAGGGGTCACAAGTTTTACATAGGCTTATATAGAGAAAACTTTAAAAATCTCCCTCTATCTAGCCATAAGGCCTAGAGCTACCAAATTTTGCATGTAGCTATATCTAGTGGGCCTCTACCAAGCGGGCCAAAATTTTAGCCCTTGGGTCAAAATTGGCCCCACCGCAGGGGTCACAAGTTTTACATGGGCTTACATAGTGACAACTTAAGAAATCTTCCTGTGTTGATTTTTTTTTTGAAATTAGCCTTGCATCAGGGGTCGTATGTCTTACAGAGGCTTCATATGGACTAAACTTGAAAATCAGCTTATTTATAACCATAGAGCATAGACTTGTATTATTTTGGCATGTGGCTTTATCTTGTGGACCTCTACCAGGGTTCAAGTAATTATAGCTCTGGGATCAAAAATGGCTTTGCCCTGCGGGTCTCAACATTCACATGGGATTTTTACAGAGAAAACTTTGTAAGTCTTCATTTTGAAACCATTTGGCTCAGAATTGAAATGTTTAGTATTTATGGTTTATAAGCCAGTGGAGCGATACAGGGCCATCATGGCCCTCTTGTTTTATTATGTCAATTGGTCAAGTGATCAAGGTTTATTAGGCTAAGTGGTCATGTCACCAGTCAGAATTACTTTTTTAGGTGCCGGTACACATAATCAATATTTTACAGTATAATTATCACTTAAAATTTGACGCCTATGTTGATTTTTCTTATTATCTAAGATTTAATAGAATTTTCAATGCAACATTCTTCTGAGGGTAAACGTCACGTTTATGACGTAGTCAATATCATTCATGATGTCATTATTGCAGTTGCATATCCAAAGCGCTTTACACAGTTTGCCATTTGTGTGTGTGTGTTGGTTTTAGCTCACCTGAGCACGAAGTGCTCTGGGTGAGTTATTGTGACCGGTCATCGTCCGTCGTCCGTCTGTGCGTCCATCTGTCCGTCCGTCCGTTAACAATTTCTTTAAAAATCTTCTCCTCCAAAACCAGATGGCCAATCTTAATAAAACTTGGCAGGAATGTTCCTTGGATGAAGCTCTACAAAAATTGTTAAAAGAATTTAATTCCATGAAAGACTGTGGTTGCCATGGCAACAAAATGGCTGAAAATGGAAAAAATCTTTAAAAATCTTCTTGTGACAAACCATAAGGCCGAAAGCATTCATATTTTGTATGAAGCATCATTGGGTGACCCTTTACCAAAATTGTTAAAATTAATCCCCTAGGGTCATATTTGGGCTTCACCCGGGCGCACCCTATTTCACATAATAACAAAGAAGGAAATCTTTAAAAAATCATCTTCTGACAAACCATAATGCCTAGAGAATTCATATTTGGTTTGTAGCATTATATGATGATCCTCTACCATAATTGTGAAAATTAAACCTCAGTGGTCATATTTGGGCTCTGCCAGGGCACACCCTATTTTACATGGAAACAAAGAAGGAAATCTTTTAAAATCTTCTTGTGACAAACCATATTGGCTTGAGCATTCATATTTTGCATGTAGCATCATCTAGTGACCCTTTACAAAAATTGTTATAATTATCCCTTTGGGGTCATATTTGGGCTCTGGCCGGGCGCACACTATTTTACATAGAATTGAAGTTGGAAATCTTTTAAAATCTTTTTGTGACAAACCATAAGGGCCAAAGCATTCATATTTTGTATGTAGCATCATTTGGTGACCCTTTATTAGCTCACCTGAGCACATAGTGCTCAGTGTGAGCTATTGTGATCGATCGTTGTCCGGCGTCCGTCCGTGTGTCCATCCGTCCATGAACAATTACTTAAAAAATCTTCTCCTCTGAAACCGCCAAACAGATTTCAGTGAAACTTCACAGAAATGATCCTTAGGTGATGCACTTTCAGAATACTTCAAAGATTTGAATTCCATGAAGAACTCTGGTTGCCATGGCAACCGAAAGAAAAAACTTTAAAAATCTTCTTGTCCCAAACTGTAAGGGCTAGAGCTTTCATATATGGCATGTAGCATCATCTAGTGGCCCTCTACCAAAATACTTCAAATAATGGCCCTAGTGTGGAAATTGGCTCTATGTTGTGGGTTCTGGGATTTCACATAGAGATAAAGAAGGAAATCTGTAAAAATCTTCTTGTCCCAAACCGTAAGGGCTAGAGCTTTCATATTTGGCATGTAGCATCATCTAGTGGCCCTCTACCAAAATACTTCGAATTACGACCCTAGTGTTGAAAATGGCCCTATGTTGTGGGTTCTCGGATTTCACATAGAGATAAAGAAGGAAATCTGTAAAAATCTTCTTGTCCCAAACCATAAGGGCTAGAGCTTTCATGTATGGCATGTAGTATCATCTAGTGGCCCTCTACCAAAATACTTCAAATAATGGCCCTAGTGTTGAAAATGGCCCTATGTTGTGGGTTCTCAGATTTCACATAGAGATAAAGAAGGAAATCTGTAAAAATCTTCTTGTCCCAAACCGTAAGGGCTAGAGCTTTCATATTTGGCATGTAGCATCATCTAGTGGCCCTCTACCAAAATAGTTCAAATTATGGCCCTAGTGTTGAAAATGGCCCTATGTTGTGGGTTCTCGGATTTCACATATAGATAAAGAAGGAAATCTTTAAAAATCTTCTTGTCCCAAACCATAAGGGCTAGAGCTCTCATATATGGCATGTAGTATCATCTAGTGGCCCTCTACCAATATACCTCAAATAATGGCCCTAGTATGGAAATTGGCCCTATGTTGTGGGTTCTCGGATTTCACATAGAGATAAAGAAGGAAATCTTTAAAAATGTTCTTGTCCCAAACCGTAAGGGCTAGAGCTTTCATATTTGGCATGTAGCATCATCTAGTGACCCTCTACCAAAATACTTCAAATTATGGCCCTGGTTTAAAAAATGGCCCTATGTTGTGGGTTCTCGGATTTCACATAGAGATAAAGAAGGAAATCTTTAAAAATCTTCTTGTCCCAAACCGTAAGGGCTAGAGCTTTCATATTTGGCATGTAGCATCATCTAGTGGCCCTCTACCAAAATACTTCAAATTATGGCCCTGGTTTGAAAATGGCCCTATGTTGTGGGTTCTCGGATTTCACATAGAGATAAAGAAGGAAATCTTTAAAAATTTTCTTGTCCCAAACCATAAGGGCTAGAGCTCTCATATATGGCATGTAGTATCATCTAGTGGCCCTCTACCAAAATACTTCAAATAATGGCCCTAGTGTGGAAATTGGCCCTATGTTGTGGGTTCTTGGATTTCACATAGAGATAAAGAAGGAAATCTTTAAAAATCTTCTTGTCCCAAACCGTAAGGGCTAGAGCTTTCATATTTGGCATGTAGCATCATCTAGTGGCCCTCTACCAAAATACTTCAAATTATGGCCCTAGTGTTGAAAATGGGCCTATGTTGTGGGTTCTTGGATTTCACATAGAGATAAAGAAGGAAATCTTTAAAAATCTTCTTGTCCCAAACCATAAGGGCTAGAGCTCTCATATATGGCATGTAGTATCATCTAGCGGCCCTCTACCAAAATACTTCAAATAATGGCCCTAGTATGGAAAATGGCCCTATGTTGTGGGTTCTCGGATTTCACATAGAGATAAAGAAGGAAATCTGTAAAAATCTTCTTGTCCCAAACCATAAGGGCTAGAGCTCTCATATATGGCATGTAGTATCATCTAGTGGCCCTCTACCAAAATACTTCAAATAATGGCCCTAGTGTGGAAATTGGCCCTATGTTGTGGGTTCTTGGATTTCACATAGAGATAACGAAGGAAATCTTTAAAAATGTTCTTGTCCCAAACCGTAAGGGCTAGAGCTTTCATATTTGGCATGTAGCATCATCTAGTGGCCCTCTACCAAAATACTTCAAATTATGGCCCTAGTGTGGAAAATGGCCCTATGTTGTGGGTTCTTGGATTTCACATAGAGATAAAGAAGGAAATCTGTAAAAATCTTCTTGTCCCAAACCATAAGGGCTAGAGCTCTCATATATGGCATGTAGTATCATCTAGTGGCCTTCTACCAAAATACTTCAAATTATGGCCCTAGTGTGGAAATTGGCCCTATGTTGTGGGTTCTCGGATTTCACATAGAGATAAAGAAGGAAATCTTTAAAAATCTTCTTGTCCCAAACCGTAAGGGCTAGGGCTTTCATATATGGCATGTAGCATCATCTAGTGGCCCTCTACCAAAATACTTCAAATTATGGCCCTGGTGTTAAAAATTGGCCCTATGTTGTGGGTTCTCGGATTTCACATAGAGATAAAGAAGGAAATCTTTAAAAATGTTCTTGTCCCAAACCGTAAGGGCTAGAGCTTTCATATTTGGCATGTAGCATTATGGTGTTGAGCTCAGTTGCATTTCAGGTGAGCGATTTAGGACCATCATGGTCCTCTTGTTTTTTCATAGTGAGAAAGATGTTAATACATGCTTTAATTTCGAGCGAAGTATTTTATCTAGTTAGATATAGGATCATTATAAGAAACAGTATAAACAGAATATTTAGTGTCTTGGATTGGGAAAGTTGAGGAATAGATGTTAGTGTCTTGGATTGGGAAAGTTTGTCAGGCTCGGCGCCGTAATTTCATGGTATCAGTATCATAAAATATTGAACGAAAGATACATTCGTTATATCAATGCTCGTTTTTCATTTTGTTTTGTTTCTTTTCATTGCATGACAGGGTAAGTAGAATAGATGGTTGGTGTCTTGGGTGGTTTAATTTTATCGGGCTCGACCCCGAACTTTATTCGGTTCGCCATCGGCTCACCAAATAAATTCCTCCGCCTTGCCCGATAAACATAATCCATCCAAGACATCAACCATCTATTGCCCATATATTTGCAGTATGAATCAGATACACACCTAAATGGCCACCTTGGTACACACGCAGTCAGACACAGTCCTCCCTCCAGAATACCTGCAAAAAAATCTGCACCGTCAGGGAGAACACCTAGAAAGAGGGACTGTGAATCTCAACCCAGTGTTATAAAACCGTCTGCCTACAAACATTTCTGTCAGAGAGAAAAAGCATATGGAATGGCACAGGTAAAGCCTTGCACATGGAGATAACATAAATGGACTCGGTAACCTTTCCCCAGATGACTTTTGGAGCAATCAAAATACGATCTGTGACATTCTGTCAGAACTGCTGCACTACTGTTTTCTTCGGAAAATGTCACTTACGTTTAAGCTGTGCATCTGCAAAAAGCAGTCCGCGCAGGGCTGAAACTTTTCGCTATTGGTCAATTTTCTGTTTGTCCAGGGACTATTTTATCTCATGATTCAGTCCATTGTTAAAAAAAAAGTGGCTATCATGGATTCATAATTATGTGATGGCTTGCTTGGTACCATGGATCACTGAAATGCATTAAGCCCCCTTTTGCCAGAGCCTGGCTCATTTATTTGAAGAGGATATAATCCAATTCATCAAAAAAAATGTCAGTTACCGGTAGATTTGTTTGAAGTTGATCCAATTCATTGGGACTATAAGATGCTTTACTAAGTTCAAACATTCTTTTTTCCGTGTCCCATGTTTTTATGATCTTGAGAAATTAACACACTTTTGAAAACAATGCAGAAAAATTCGAAAGTGCTGGTTCCTTTTCCCACAATATTTTCTATTTTATTAAAAGGTGTAATTTTTGTTGCCCTCTAAACTTTATGCTTTGTCCTTTTAAATCTGTAATGTTTTTGGAAATAGGTCTGTAAATAACCCTAGCACGTCTATTTAACCCTTTACCAAACGATCCCCAGTTTTAACGACCTTGGTGGAGAAGCCTTGTGAAAACATAGTGGGAAAGGAGAAAATGCTGGTCACCAACATTTTCTCCTTTTCTTACAATGTTTTCTACCCTCTGAAAGTAACAACCAACCATTTAAGCTACATTTAATCTGTTGTATGAAAATGCTTTCAATAGGAATGAGTTCCAGTTTTTTTTCATCCGGTAAAGAGTTGAGCTTAGAGTTAATCTGCATTTATTTCAGTTGGTTTTAAAAACCATTTTGTACAGTCTGATCTTGAACTATGCTGTTGCTAAAGGCTACTTAACCCTTCTCCAAATAATCCTGTGATTTAACTCTTTACTAAAGGCCAAAGTTATAGACCGGTTCAAATTGGAAGCAGTTTGCAGACAACAAAATAAATGCGAGCCAAAAATAGAAAATTGTTTCGGGAATGGGTAGAAAACATTGTGGGAAAAGGAGAAAATGCTGGTTATTAGCATTTTCTCCTTTTCCTACAATGTTTTCAAAAGCTTTCTTTCTCTAGGTTGTTAAAAATCAGGATTGTGTGGTAAAGCGTTAAAGACCCTGAGAAAGAAGACTTTTGGAAACAATGTGGGAAAAGAAGAAAATACTGGTAACTACTAGTATCTGGTAACAAGCACCTTCTCCTTTTCATGCTATGTTTTATATCCTTTAACCCCTTACCACACACTTCTGACTTTTAACGAACCTGATAAAAACGGCTTTTAAAAACATTGTGGGAGAAGGAGAAAATGCTTGTAACCAGCATATTCTCCTTTTCCCCACATATTTAATTTGTCGTTTGAAAATGTTTTCCATTTCGACTGGTCTAAAATTTTGTTGTATGGTAAGCCAAGCCCCCGTAGCTCAGTCCGTAGTGTACAGGACTTTAGAACAGGAGGTTGCTGCTTCGATCCCCGGCTTGGCCAATTTCTTCCAGAGGACTGATGATAGTCATTGCAACAGGATTCATTCCTCTCTTACCGCTGACCATTGTTTTGACGATGGTTATGTGAGAAAGCAGCCACTGGCTTGGAGAGAACATTGTGCTGAGTACTGGTAAAAGAAACTCCAGGAGAGCATGGATAGGTGCACTGGCCGCCATGATATAACTGAAATAATGTTGAAAATGGCGTTAAACACCATACAATCAATACAATCAATGTTGTGTGGTAAAAGGTTAAATGGGTTCAGCTCTTCATTAGGAACAGATTTATTTTCTATAGAGAAGATACATGGCCCCGCCCAACCAGGCTGGACTGAAGCTAAAGTCAGTGATAGGCTATAATGGTAATGCCAGGAGCAACATTGTGTGGCACCCAGACACAGGTAGATATTATAATGTTTTATTAACCTTTTACCTAATGACAAAATGTTAGTCTGGTCCAAATTGATACCATTTGCAGATGACAAATTAAATGTGGCGCAAATGAGGGAATTCGTCTGTGATAGGATCAAAAGCATTGTGGGAAAAGGAGAAAATGCTGGTTACCAGCATTTTCTCCATTTCCCACAATGTTTTCAAAATCTTTTCTTTCTCAGGGTTGTTAAAAGTCAGGATTATGTGGTAAAGGGTTAATCGAGTAATTTTGTATTAGCTGAGTTACAGATCAAAGGCCTGCGGTTTTAGCCCAAGGTGGAAAAGGCCTGCGGTTTTAGCCCAAGGCAGAAAGCAGAGGCTTAATATCCCTGACCTCGATCCTGTAACTCAGCTGATATGAAATAACTTGATTAATGACTACACTTATAATTAACATCGGGGCTTTGTCATCCAGTTTTGATTTGATATTGGCAGGATCATATTGACCGAGTTTTTTTTTTTATATTGACCGAGTTTGCTGATTTTGGCTGAGTTTTTCATTTGGTCTATTGAACAATGTGTTTTCTTTATATGAATGCAATGACACAATTTTGTTAATTCATAATGAATGTTATAGCTTTTCTTTTATCTCATGAAACTTTTTCCATCTCACACCACTTTTTTAGGTAGTTTCAATTTGGACAAGCCAAAAACTTTGTTTTATGGTAAAGGGTCATTACATATTGCATAATGGACAGGAATCCTACCGTATAACTGGTTATTTTTGCGGATGCAAATTTTTGCAGTTTTGGGCCAAAAAGGGTACAACTAATTTTTGCGCATTTAATTTTTGCAGTTTCTTAATCTGAAGTTGCTTTTTCTTTTTTTTTTTTTTTTAAAGAAGAACTTCAGGTATTGAACACGCTTCTTACTCGAAGATCCCCTCAAAGAGTGGGCTGTCGAACAGCTAGAGTCATCTGTGTTTCTTTTTACAGCACTCCTTAAATCTCTAACAACAGAATTACAGACTGATAGCTCCCTGAAAGAGCTTCAGATAAAGGTCCGTTGGGGTCTGGCAGACCTTTCCGTACTAAATATTTTTGCAATGACATTGCTATTTTTTCAATACACAAACTGACAAAGACTAATAAAAACTGATAAAATCATCAGCGTGCAATACAAGTAGTCTTTATCAACCTATAACTATCCAGGTGTACGTTATTGTGGAGTGAAAATCAGAAATCTGTCACGGTGTAGTGGCTATCGGTTGGTCTGCTGTTAAGAGCGACAGTAGGGGGAAAATCAATAATTATGTGCGCATTTAAAATTGGTGGTCTGACACCACCCGCAAAATTCTGGGAATAATATGTTGTCGGAAAAAAATTCAGTCTTACGGTAGTATGATTACATCATTACTGTTTGATCTTGTATATTTAAGCCATTCTCTGTAAAAAGGGGGCTTAATGGATCTACGAAAAGCATCGACCCAGGTCAGCCGATGCTGACTGCGCTGGCTGACCTGGACCAAAACTTTTGCTCTATTGGTCAATTTTTTGCACATCCAAGGACCAGTCTACCTCATGATTAACTCTTTACCAAACGAGAAAATTTTGGACGCTATCAAATTGAAAGCATTTACAGACGACAAAATGATAATAGCTCAAGTTTTGGTTTCTGTCTTTGATAGGGTAGAAAACATTGTGGGAAAAGGAGAAAATGCTGGTTACCAGCATTTTCTCCTTTTCCCACAATGTTTTGAAAAGCCTTCTTCTTCAGGGTTGTTAAAACTTGGGATTGTGTGGTAAAGGGTTAAGTCACTTGTTTAAAAAAAGTTGCTATTATGGATCCATAAGTATGTGATGATTTGCTTGGAAAAATGCGCCATCGAGATGTATTAAACCCCTTTGTGCCAGAGTATGGCTTATCTACATTTGATCTTCTCTTGTTAAGGCTTGTTTGTGTACACGAGTGGAAATACACTGATTTTAGAAGATCTCACAACAAGTCAACAGAAACATCTTACCGGACATGTGGAAGAGATTTCTACCATAGCACTGCAAAATGATTGTCAGGTACTTTGTTTTTATGGCTGTTATTGATTGTTTTCTATTTATTATTACTACGTGTTAAGATATCTTTTATTACCTGATAAGACAGATCTAGGATAAGACAAGCAACTAAGCCCTCAATAAACAACAAAATTTTAGACTTGTCGAAATTGAAGGCATTTTAAGGTGACAAATGAACTCTTTACGACATGAAAAAATTGTAGGCTCTTCCAAATTGAAAGCATTTGCAGACGACAAATAAGAAGTTTCTCAAATGATGAAAATGGTGTGGAATAGGGCAGAAAACATTGTGGGAAAAGGAGAAAATCCTGGTTACCAGCATTTTCTTCTTTTCCCAAACTTTTTATGAAAAACTTCTTCAGGGTTGTTAATGCTGGGTATTGTGTGGTAAAGGGTTAAATGAGGCCCAAATGTCAGGATTTGGCACTTAAGGAATAAGAACATTGTGGGAAAGAAGAAAATGCTGAGAAAATACTGATGATCAGCATTTCCTTCTTTCCCTCAATGTTTTGAAAAGCCTTTTTAATTTTTTCATCAGGGTTTTTTTTTTTTTTTTTTTGAAAGGTTGGCATTGTTTGGTCAAGGATGAAACAATTCTTTGGCTAAAGGTTAATCCAAGAAAGTGCCAAAATTAGGAAAAAAAAGTTTTTTTTAAACGGAAAGAAGACACAAATTATTTGTTTCACTGATCTCAATGTACTCTGTCTGCAAAGCCAACTTAAGATGTAGGCTGCCCACTGCTTTTGAGAGTTAAAGATTTAAAAAGATATTGTCTGTGTATTTGTTGTATACAAATACCACATATTATTGCAGGTTCTTGCCTCAGCGAGTGGCAGTTTTGAGATGTCCCCCAGTCAGATATGTATCTGGGATTTGCAATCCTTGCTGTGTAAAAAAGTCCTTTCTCATCATGAGTATGATGTAGTATGTTTGGCTTACTCGAGGGATGACAAGTTTCTGATATCTGTGGGTCAGTATATACTAAATGTTAACACTTTCACCCTTTACCGTACAATGACGCCTTTTAACGCCCCTGGGAAAGAAGCCTTTTGAAAACATTGTGGGAAAAGGAGAAAATGCTGGTAACCAGCATTTTCTCCTTTTCCCACAATGTTTTCCACCCATCAAAGAGAAATTGCACAGTTTTAGCCACACTGAAATTGTCATCTGCAAATGCTTTCAATTTGGACAAGGCTAAAATTTTGTCATCTGGTAAAGGGTTAAGAGAAAAACATTAGTTTTCACAACCTTCAGTAAAAGGCTTTTGAAAAACAGTGTGGGAAAAGGAGAAAATACCGGCAACCAGCATTTTCTCCTTTTCCCGCATTTTATTTCTGCGTTTCAAAAGTTGTATTCAACCCTTTAACTCTTTACCACACAGTCCCGAGTTTTAATGACCCTGGGAAAGAAGCCTTTTGAAAACATTGTGGAAAAAGGAGAAAATGCTGGTAACCAGCATTTTCTCCTTTTCCCACAATGTTTTCTACCCATCCCAAAACAAATTTTAATTTTTCAATCACATTTATTTTGCCTTCTGTAAATGCTTTCGATTTGGACCAGTCTAAAATTCTGTCATTTGGTAAAGAGTTAAGCAACATTGAATTTGATGTCTGCCAATGGTTTCAATATGGACCAGACTAAAGTTTTGTCATCTGATAAAGACTTAATCTTACCTTGGGTTTAAATAGATGTTGTCCATGTCTACAAAAGATCACCCTTTGAAAAATTCAAAACTGAAAAGTTGAAATGATCTTAGAGAACAGGTAACAAGATATACTTTGCAATTATCTGTGTACTAGGATCATCTGAAAATATTTTGATATTTCAACTTGTGTTTTAAAGATGAAAGCATGTTTTTTAGCCATATTCTGGCAAAAGGGGGCTTAATGCATCTCAGTGATGCATGATTTCAATGAAGTCATCGCATCATTGCGGATCCATACAATCCATTTTGTCTTACAACTGGCTGAATTTGGAGATAGAATGGTCATTTGACATGCAGAAAATTTTCCAAAAAGCAAAAAGTTTTGATGTGAGTCAGTCTGTGCAGACTGTGCAGGCTGACCTTGTTGATACCTGTAGCAGATGCATTAAGACCCCTTTTCACAAAGCAAAGCTTATATTTTGGTTTGTAGTAATCATACATTATTTGAATTTTCATTTTCTATTGGAAAACAATGTAGCAAAACTTCTGATTGCTGACATGAAAATATATACTGCTGCTGTACTATATTGTTGTGAATGTTGAAGCCAATACTTTCAGTTTATCAGTGACCAGTTACCAGGAAGCTTACAGAGTTGCAAGCAAATGTGAACTTATCACAACTAAAGTTCCCCTGGAAAGTACAAACTTGGTAAAAAGAAAGCATGCTGATACAGCAATTTGTGCAACAGTGTGCACAGTTGCATCTACCATTTTGGCAGGGTTTCTTTTGTTGGTTGGTTATTTCCGTTTATTTATCGTCGCTACCGGTTGCCCATCTGAGCGACGCCCCAAGAAGACGGTTAGTTGTTACGGGGGATAGTGCAAGGATACAGGTCGAAACTACTGAGAGCTTCGCCTGGTTCTTTAACGTGCTCGGCGTATAGCACCGTCACACGGGACCTCGGTTTAATGTCTCATCCGAAAGACTATTAGTAATTTTTTAGTTGGCCAGCCGGGGATACGAACCCACAATCTGTAGGACATTGTGTTCACAAGTCCTACGCTCTACCTACTGAGCTATATCGGCTGGTTTCTTTTGTGCTGCTTAGGTATAAAATACATGTAGTTGTTTCTGTTTCAACGGTAGAGTGCCAAATAAAACCAACAGACATTTTCATTCTCAAAATAGGACCAGAATAAGACTGATATTAAGGCTGCCATTGTCCAGAATGTCTCGGCAAAGTGGACAGTGTAGATCAAAGATCAGACTGCACATTTTGTGCAGTCAGATCTTGATCTACACTGGCCAAAAAGACAGCTACAGTAGTGAAAGGCACTATAAGGTTTAAAATCCTTCAAGACTTCTATCTGCTTTTGCTGCCATCCAGGTCAAATACTTGTGCTATATTGTTTGTTTTAACCCTTTAGCACACAATCCTGACTTTTAGAGACCCTGACAGAGAAGGCTTTTGAAAACATTGTGGGAAAAGGAGAAAATGCTTGTAACCAGCATTTTCTCCTTTTTCCACAATGTTTCTACCCAATCAAAGACAGAGATCATCAATTTTATTAACGTTCAATTTAGTAACATTTAATTTGTCGTCTGTAAATGCTTTGAATTTGGTCCAGTCAAAAATTTTGTTTTTTGGTAAAGAGTTAAACAGTAATAAGTCAATTGTGAAACCTTATTTCAGGAGATTACCATGATTGTTCTATCGTGGTGTGGAGTACACATAACTATTGTGTATTGACAACATCGAAAGCTGCCAGTCCAATCCATGATCTAAAATGGGATCCCTACACCGTAAACGAGTTTGCCTCCGTCGGACAAAATGGTACCGTACTTTTCTGGTTACTGGATGAGACAACATCAACTGTGTGCCTAAATGTTCATGAGGCAGAGGTCCCTGATGAGCTTTTGTACCTGAAAAATACTGTAAGTTCATAGTTGTGTTACTACTGTATTCTTAATCCTTAACCCATTACCACACATTCCTGACTTTTAATGACCCTAAGAAAGAAACCTTTTGAAAACATTGTGGGGAAAAAGGAGAAAATGCTGGTAACCAGCATTTTCTCCTTTTCGCACAATGTTTTCTATCCTTCCAAATGCATATTTCAATTTTTAAGTCACATTTATTTTGTCGTCTACAAATGCTTTCTATTTGGACTTGTCTAAAATGTTGTCATTTGGTAAAGAGTTAAAGGACCCAGTAGCGGCTTAGAGTATGGAAATTACTGTTAAGACGACAACCTATTATTTTGTAGTCGGTCCAACTGTTAGCTGAATTTTAAAACTACTGTACTGTCCCATATTATCGCTCCCTTTCTAATTAACACTTCCCCACTTTTTTCTAACTAAAAAATAAGCTTTCCAGACTGCAAATCCATATATAAAATTGAAAAATATCAGCTGGAATACACTTACGACATCCACATAATCCTAATTACTTCACAAATTGATGTCATTAACACCTGACTGCCCAAATATACATACACTTCTGATAAGATTTTAAATTTCCGGTAACACAATGTGTTAATTAACTTAGAATACCTTTAAGAAAGTGAAAGTATCGAAGATCAATGTCACAAATTAATTGTGCAATTTGAATTCCAAATTAATCATGCTCATTGTAAAATATGATATTCTGCACTAAATGCAGTTGGTTTCTCAAATAACATCGCTCCAAAGTCGGCGCTGACTAAAACCTGTACAGTAATGTTATTGTCGTCCTCGGAAAATTTTATGTTGTTTTATCTCTGTTAATTGCCCCGCTTTCAGAAACTGTAAAATATAATGCCCATGGGTTGGGGGAACGTTTAAAAGAGCCAATACTGTAGGTAAAAGTTTGTTAAGTAAGTCACCCTATGTTTTATTCACTTTCACTTTCACTTGGGTAGCAAGCAGGTGTGACAGAGTTGCACAATTTTCTTTCTGTACATTTGCCTGATTTGCCTTGACCTTGGAATAGACATGTCCTTGTTACTTGTATTCTTTTGTGACTACTAGTAACATACAGAACTTGAGAACAGGGGTTTGCTGGTTCAAAGCTCTGCCAATTTCTTTCCAAGTCTTTATGATAGTCATTGTGGTAGGATTCATTCCTCACTGACCAGTGATCCTTATCTCAACGATGGTCATGTGAGAAAGCAACCAGTGGCTTTTGAAATATTGTGCAAAGCAATGGCAAAAGAAAATGCAGGAAAGCATGGATAGGCGCACTGGCTGTTGCAATATACTGTAATTGAAATTATGTTGAAATAGCATCTAACACCATACAATCAATCTACTGTACATACAGGGTTCTAAAGGAGGCTGTGTAGAGTTTACATGCATGGTGTACGCAGGGGACAGTACTCTATATACAGCAACAAATACTGGAAAAGTGGCAGCATGGGACACCAATAACAACAGCTGTTTTATGCATTGGGAAGCAGACTCATCAGAAATAGGTATACTTATATTTAACTATGTCACAGACAGACAGACAGACAGACCCGTCCGGTAGCTCAGTGATTACCGTATCTGACTCATGACCTGGTGATTTTGAGTTTGATACCCAGTTGAGGCAAACATTCTTTCCGTTGATTTTTCGCATCTCACCTCTGATTCATGTGGGAGAAGTAGTCAGTGACTTGGACAGAAAGTTGTGTCAATACTGGTGTGAGAAAGCCAGGAAACACATGCGTAGGTGCTCTGACTGCCCTGGTATGACCTAAGTTACTAAAGTGGCGTTAAAACTCCAATACAAAGACAGACAGATCCAGAGAGAGAGAGAGAGAGAGAGAGCTGCTCTCATATGGAAATCACTTAAAATTGACATACATGTACACGTAACTATGACAGATTGACTCAGTTTAACTCTTTCACTGCCAATATGTCACCTTGGATAGCTTTTACGGATGGCGTAGATCAAGATCAGACTGCACAAAACATGCAGTCTGATCTTGGATCTACACCATCCATTCCTTGATACTAATCTTTGACCAAAACCAACTTCAAAAGCAATGAAAATATATTTTCAGACCTCAAGAAATATTGAATCCATTTATGTGGCAGCAAAAGGGTTAACTCTTTACCACACAATCCCAACTTTTAACGACCCTGAAAAAGAAGCCTTTTGAAAACATTGTGGGAAAAGGAGAAAATGCCGGTAACCAGCATTTTCTCCTTTTCCCACAATGTTTTCTACCCTTCCCAAATCAAATTTTATTTTTTGAGTCACCTTTATTTTGTTGTCTGCAAATGCTTTTGATTTGGACTAGTCTAAAAATTTGTCGATTGGTAAAGAGTTAAAGGTTGGAGCGGTTGAGGGCAAGGATATTCAAGAAACTACTGCTTTATTAAATTGTCATGATATTTTCTGAATCACAGAGTCTTGATAAAGGTCATGTAGGTGTCAGCAGAAATGGACGAAGAATCTAGACCCGTCCAAAGGGGGTTTAATGCATCTGCAAAAAGTATTGACCCATGTCAGCATGTCCAGGCTGGTATGGGCCGAAACTTTTTGCTGTTTGTAAATTTTCTGTATGTCAAAGGACCGTTTTTACCTCATGATTCTGTTGGTTGTTCGACAAAATGGATTTTATGGACCCATAACTATGTGATGACTTGCTTTGTATTATGGAGATGCATTAAACCCCTTTTTGCCAGAGCACTGTTCAAATATGGATAGATCAGGGTCCGTATTTACCAACCATTCTTAAGAACATTCTTAGTCTCATTCTCCAAAATTTTCTACATTTGAAAGTAACACAACTTCTGATTGGCTAAACCAAATGGTTTAGCCAATCAGAAGTTGTGTTACATTCAAATGTAGAAAATTCTGAAGAACAAGACAAAGAACATTCTTAAGAATGGTTGGTGAATACGGACCCAGATATTACTTCACATGTTCCATTTTTTTTTTTTTTTTTTTCTTGTATAGACATTTTAGTGTGCAGAGGAAACCAGCTATTAAGCGGCAGCTATGGTAAAAATCTCCGGGTATGGTCAGTTGTTGGGGTGGGGGAAATGAAGCTCCCTGGGGAACAGTATTATGTCAGGACTGGGGGCTTGACCATGGAGGATGAAATGAATCTAGATGGAGCAGTAGTGTCCGCAGCTTTTGATGAGGAAATGGATATGGTAAGTCTTGATTTATATCATTCTTTTCTGTAGTTTATCGGGAAATAATGTTGGAGTATGGTTTGATAATTTCACCGATTTAAATACTCACAGGTAGAGAAATACCAAGAGCTCCCAGTACTTTGGTAGTCCCAACAAAAAAAGGGGTTAGAAGTGTGAAATAGATAGAATTTTTGTTTTTATCGATGAAAGATTGAAATTTATTTCATCTCTTGAACATCATACTGTAATATTTTCATGAATGGCACAGCCACTTGTGAAAATATTACCGATGATGTTAGCTTGATGAAGTAAATTTCGATCTTTCATCCACAAAAACACCACATATCCTCTATAAATTGTACAGAGGTCCTGATAAAAAGGGTAATATTAATCCTTAAATTATTGTCGTAGAACCTGAGGATAAATGCAGGCTACAAATTAACCTTTCCACAATCCTGAGTTTTAACAACCCCAAGGAAATAACTTTCGAAAACATTGTGGAAAAAGATGAAAATGCTGGTAACTAGCATTTATTACATGTCAAAAATGTAGACTTGCCTAAATTGAAAGCTTTTGTACATGACAATTTAAATGTGGCTCAAATGATAAAAAGAAAAAGAAATTGTCATTGATAGGATAAAAAACACTGTAGGAAAAGGAGAAAGTGCTGGTTACTAGCATTTTCTCCTTTTCCCACACTGTTTTCAAAACCTATCTTGTATAGGGTTGATAAAACTCTGGATTATTTTGGAAAGGGTTAAGTATACAAGTATGATTAAGACTGTATCATTTTGATTTTGTTGTAGGGAATTGTGGGAACTTCTGCGGGAACGTTGTGGTACATTAACTGGGGAGAAAGAACCAGCATTAGACTGGTTTCTAGTCACATGAACAAGGTAAGTATATCTTTCCTCATCTTCGCAAGCCAAGTTGACGATCACTACGTGGATCTTGCCCCTTGGCTTATAGAGTCAAAATTTGTTAGCTTGTTGACGTGCCACCCACTGGATTTTGATTGTTATCACCCCTAGATTTACGTCATCGAATACCAATCAAACATCGTGTAACATAGCTCTTTCAGCATTTCATTAAATATGACCAAAGGCTTTTTTACCTTTCTAGGTGTTTGGCTATGATCTATTAAGCACTTCGATTTTGTTTTAACGGGGGTCCTTGACAGTTGGCCACTAAGGTTCGGTCCAATGATAGTTTGTTCAGCATGCTTTCTCCGTAATTCGCCAACAATTGACTGCTTTTCAGATCACAAACTTGACAGACAATTTATCAAGTCAAAATCTATTTTCGAAATATTGTTTTACTTTGACAGTCAATCACCTGGTGTTGGGATGTATCTTAAAACTTCATTTGATTGATATGTGACTGTGAATTTGAAGAAAATATTGTTAGTCTATATTTTTTTTTTTCTTGTAATAGTTCCCAGCATATCTGACAACTTCTCCTGCGGTCACCATTTTTATTTATGTTCTGCTGATGTTGGATAGCAAATGTAACACGCTATTTGATAGGTGCTTTCAGTCCCGACTGCATTCAATGATTGCACGTATCGTGAAGATAACAAATTTCGACCCCGATCAGCCAAGGGATAAGATCCACATAGTGATCGTCACCTTGGCTTGGGAAGATGATCTTTCGTAATTGTAGTTATGGGGTTGAGATATCCATGTTTTGCTATAATGGTTTTTAGGTTTTAAAGTCTATCTTTTCATATTACACTGAAGGAAAAACTAATTTTTTGTGCGAATACTTGGATCAGCTGTCACAGTAAGTCTGTCTGTTGACATTCTATGGTAAAATATCACTGCAAACTTTTCCCTCAGTTTTGCTATCACTGTGTTGAATCTGTGTACAAGCATTAGTAAAAAAGACTTGATTTTCCAGTATCAGCACTGAAACAAATGAAAAAAATTGGGGACACACCCAAATTGAAAGCATTTCCAGATGATTAAACAAAGTTGTGTCTAGTGATGAAATATTTCACTGAAGGATAGAAAACAATGTTGGAAAAGGAAAAAATGCTGGTAATCAGCATTTTCTCCTTTTTCCACAGTGCTTTCAAAAGCTTTCATCCTCAGGGTTGTTAAAACTTAGGATTGGGTAGCAAAGGGTTAAAGAATCTACTCCTTTGAACTTGGTCGTTTTATTTTTGCGATATTTTCAAGGTTTTAACATCTGTCACCTCTGTCAAAAAACTTGACGAAAGTATTAAATGACCTTAACCCTTTACCACACAATCCTGACTTTTAACGACCCTGAGGAAGAAGCCGTTTGAAAACATTGTGGGAAAATGAGAAAAGCCTGGTAACCAGCATTTTCTCCTTTTCCCACAATGTTTTCTGCCCTTTCAAAAACATATTTCAATTTTTCAGTCACATTTATTTTGTTGCCTACAAATGCTTTCAATTTGGACTAGTCTAAAATTTTGTCATATGGTAAAGGGTTAAGTGACATTTCTTGCCTTTATTTTGAGCACTGCAGTCCATTACGCGATAGTTACAAGGTTTTACATCTTTGCAGCACTTGACTTTTGTAACCTTAGAAAAGTGTAGCACTTGACTTTTGTAACCCAGAAAAGTGGAGACTTCATGTCACGAGCAACTGATCCTATCTCACATGTTTTGCCCACCCTCAAAAAACATTTTCCATTCTTCAAATACTTTACCTTTGTGTACTTTGATCGATTGACGGAATGGTGTTTTTCACTGCTTTCAACATTATTTATGTCATATGGCAACAGTTCATGTACTCATGTATATCCAGGGTTTCCCCAGTATTAACCCTCTACCAAACGACAAAATTTTGGACTGAACCAAATTGAAAGCATTTGCAGAAGACAAATTACATGTTGCAAAAATGATGGTTTCTGTCATTGATGGGGTAGAAAACATTGTGGGAAAAGGAGAAAATGCTGGTTACCAGCATTTTCTCCATTTCCCACAATGTTGTCAGAAGGCTGCTCTGTCAGGGTCATTAAAAGTCGGGATTGTGTGGTAAACAGTTATGCTGGGGCTCTAAAGTGTCTTACACAAGGACACTTTCACAGAAACCCAGTGCTTTCTGTGCGGCTGGAAACCGGTGGCCTCTAAGTTATGAGTCCTTCACTTTACCACTGAGCCACACAGGACCCCCTCTATTGTACCTGTTTGAGGTATATCAAGGAAGATGATGTATTAATACATGTACTTCAGGTCAATGGGTTGTCGGTGTGCAGCAGTGATATCATGGCATCTTGTGCTGATGATGGAAGTCTGAGAGTTTGGTCTGTCCATGATAGAGAGCAGGCCTTACAGTTTCAAGTAAAAGACCAGGTAGGTGTTATAATAATAAAATGAACCATGCTCTGGCAAAAGGGGGTTTAACTCTACCAAAATGAATGTTCCTCAGAAAATAAAACTTTTTTGGAGAAAGCTAGAAAACTTTGTGGGAAAAGGAGAAAATGCTGGTTACCAGGTCACAGAGGTTAAGGTCACTCTTCAAGGTCAAATGATAAGATTGTCATAAATGGAGCTTCTCCAACCCATAACTTATTTATTTATAGATGTGTTTAAAGTTAATTTGGCACAATCGTTTCCTTTACCAGTAGAAGTGCCATTTGTATTATTTGTTCTAGTAGGTTCAAGGTCAAGGTCACTTTAAGTGGGCTCGACATGTTGCCCCTGGGCAATCTTCTAGTTATATGGAACATACTACCAAAAATACAGAGCTTGAGTCTTTTCTTTTCCCTTTCTGTGTACAAAGGAATCACTAAATGGAATTTTCCCCTTTAATTTATGTAATATAATTATCTAGGTGTGACCTTTTATGCTTTTGCAGAGTCTGAATAAGAAATGACGGGATGTTGAAGTCCAGTAAAAAGTATTGTACAGTACTGAACAGAGGGTAGTGAACAAAGAAATTGACAGCATTTTTATTGATTCATATCTAGCTGTGCTGTTTTTGAAGAAAACATCAATGTGTTATCATAGTCCTGTCATCTTTGTTTGCGTGGTCTGCATCTGCATCATCATCGGTGTACAAAACTTTGACATTTTCTGTGTTATTACTGAAGATATTTACTTCAACTAGTCGTTAACCATTAAAAGGGGAATCTGTACAACAAGGGTAGGCAACCGTCAAAGTATTTCTGACACAGTTATGCTCCATTTTCCACGTAAAATCTTCCCTGAAAATGAAGCAACTTTAGTAGAATGTTGGCATCGGTATGCTGTGCTCTTGGTGTTCATTTATTGTTGCCCCTGGTTGTTGGTATATGGACAGTGTTTGTTAACTTAGGGGGAAAGTACAAGATATAGCACAAAACCCATCCTAAGTTATGCCTGGTTCTTTCACATGCTCATTGTATAGCACCGTCACTTTGAACCTAGTTTTAACATGGCATCAGAAAGAGTGTTAGTAATTGTAACTTGACCAGCTGTGGGAATTTGAACCCACACCCTCAAGTGGCCTGAGACATTTCATTTGCAAGGCTCATCTCTACCACTTGAGCTATTTGGGCTGGTCATTATACATTTCTTATCTCCTATTCCAGTCTTGCACATGCCTTAGTTTTGCCCCTGCAACAAGCAGCCATATTGAGATGGATGTGTCCAAAGATCAGAATAAGGTGGAGCTTCCCAAAATAGTAGCAGGCTATAGTGATGGGACTGTGCGGATGTTTGATGTAAATGTGGTGGAGATGGTGCTTAAGATGCACCCTCACGCTGTCGCTGTGACAGCTATCACATTCTCTTCTGATGGTGAGTTAGGTTTTATGTATGTAACTTATTTACATAGCTGTGAGTGTTTTGAGTCTGTGTCTGGCAGATTATTTGCCAAAATAAAACTTTCGACCTAGGTTGAAAGTGCTGAGAACTTCTAAACCCAATTTGCGCAGTCTATGCAGGCTGACATGGGTCAGCCTCTTTCCAAACAAAAAAATTTTCGACTTGTCCAAATTGAAAACATTTGCAGATCACAGAATAAATGTGAATCAAAATTGGAACTTAGTTTTGGAAGGATAGAAAACACTGTGAAAAAAGGAGAAAATGCTGATTACCTGCATTTTTCTTCTTTTTTTCACAACGTTGTCAAAAGCCTTTTTCCTCAGGGTCATTAAAACCTCAGATTTTGTGTTAAGTGGTTAAATTACCTTTTCACAAAGCAAGACTCAATCGTTTCCTTTGGTTATTCTTCTTTTGCACTTTGGAATAAGAAGCATTCAGATAGTAGAATTATATAAGCATGTATTTAAAAACTGGCATGTAAATTACATACAGTTGAACAAGTGCTGTGTTCTCTCTAGACATTTCATTTTTTTAACACAGATCAGATTTTCACCATGCATGATTGAAAGGTGGGGAGAGAGAGAGAGAGATGATTCCTCTAGTAGTAATGAATGATTTCTTATTTTCTTATTCTCACCTCAGGCAAATTAGCCAGCAAGAGGGAGGGCTTTTGATGCATTTATGGGGTGCATTATACCAAGAAATTGTAAGTCATCACATAATTATAGATACATAAAATGTATTTTTTCCAATAACCAGCTGAATCATGAGGTAGAATAATCCTTGGAAATGCAGAAAATTACCAAAAGCAAAAGGTTACAACCCAGATCAGCCTGCGTTGGTTGATGCTTTTTGCAGTTACAGTAAACCCGTATTTCACAAAGCATGGCTAAAATACACAAGTGAAAATTTCTATGCTATTTGCATTTGACATTCATCCGTCCCTGTTACAGGCAGTATGATAATATCAGGAGGTAGTGATGGCTTAATTGCAGTCAGCAGCCCAACAACTGGTATGACAGTTCGTGTAATCACAGACCACAAGGGGGCTCCAATTACAAATATTGATGTTACAAATAAACAGGTAAACCTCCCTATCTCTTAACTATACAATCCTGATTTTTGATGACCTTTAGAGAGAAAACTTTTAAAAACATTGTGGGTGAAGGAGAAATTGCTGGTAACCAGCTCCTTTCAGAGAAAAATCACAATTATTCAGCACTTCTGTTTTGTTGTCCTCATATGCTTTCATTAGTCCCGTACCGGCGAAGCCGAAGGGGACTTTAGGTTTGCACTCTGTCCGTCCGTCTGTCGTCTGTCCATCTGTCCGTCTGTCCGTCAGTCCGGCAATTCAGTTTTCCAGACTTTTTTTCTAAACACTGTTAGGTATTGATCTCAGATTTGCTGTGTAACTCAACCATCATGACTTACAGATCAAATTCGACTTTTGTTCCGGTCCACCGGTTTTTCACGGATTTACGGGCCTTGGACTTACAAAATTTCACTGATAAATCAGTTTTCCCGACTTTTTTCCTAAACGCTGGTAGGTATTGATCTCAGATTTGCTGTGTAACTCAACCACCATGACTTACAGATCAAATTCGACTTTCGTTCCGGTCCACTGGTTTTTCACGGATTTACGGGCCTTGGACTTACGAAATTTCACTGATAAATCAGTTTTCCGGACTTTTTTTTCTAAATGCTGGTAGATATTCACCTGACTTTTGCTGTGTAAGTCAACCACCATTACTTACAGATCAAGTTCGAGTTTCGTCCCGGTCCACTGCTTTTTCACGCATTTACGGACCTTGGACTCACAAAATTTCACTGATAAAACATTTTTCCACACTTTTTTTCTAAACGCTGCTACATATAGAGCTGATTTTTGCTGTGTAAGTCAACCACCATTACTTACAGATCAAGTTCGAGTTCTGTCCCGCTCCACTGTTTTTTCACGCATTTACGGGCCTTGGACTCACAAAATTTCACTGATAAAACATTTTTCCACACTTTTTTTCTAAACGCTGCTACATATAGAGCTGATTTTTGGTGTGTACATCAACCACCATGACTTACACATCATGTTCGAGTTTTGTCCTGCTCCACTGTTTTTTGAAGCATTTACAGGCCTTGGACTTTAAAAATTTCACTGACATGCCAGCGATACATACGGCCGGTAGGGGACTGTGTATTGCTATGCAATACAGTCAATCTTGTATTCAATGACCACGCTTGGGACAAAAAAAAAATGGTCGCTAAAAAAAATGGTCGCTAAATAAATCAGTGGGGGGGGGGGTGCAAATTACATTTTTCACACATTAATTATTTAAATATTATCTAGATTCTATACTAAAAGCATGTTTCAATTTTTAGGTAAGTATCAAGAAAATGCTTTAATATTTAAAAGAAAAAAAAATCATCGTACCAACAGCAATTTCTGTAAGTGAAAGAACAAATCGAAAGTAGGCCAAGGTAGTCACCATGAAATATCATGTGAACAAACCTTTATAACAAAATTTCTCTGTGTTTGTAGGATACATGGCAAGGCATTTGTGAAATAGACAAGCACTGTGTAAATATAAGAAGTGTGAAAGACTCATCGTAATCAAAAACAACTTTTTACTCTACGACGTTTCCAGGTTGAATTTACCAATGAAGGACACGCTTTATTTGTAGTGCCTATTTATAACCGAACAAAAAATCACTTTCATAAAGTGGTAATGGAACAAAGTTCTACTCCATTTAGGGAGACCACAAGGATAAATAAACGGAATTCCCTATCCTTATCACACGTTCGCACACTAGCAGATTAGGGATTTAGTTGGTCATTATGACATGGTTCTGCATCGTTGCCGCTATTGTCAAAGGGTAATTAATAGTTAATTAATAGTTAGACATGTAAATGTGTTAATCCTTTAATTGACACATGCTGTTATGTCTTGATTAGGATAAATCAGACTCTGTTATCATCCTATATACTGTCAATTAAGGATCCACAATTTTTTAAGTGTTGATGGGTCGCTTAATGAAAGATACAGTGGGCTTTTGAGCCCTAAAATTGGTGGTCGTTGGTCACGTAGTACAAAAGTCGCTTAATACAACATGAAATTAGAGGAAAATAGCTCGGGTGGACTTAAAAACGGTCGTTTAGCACAAAAGTCGCTTAAACAGGGATTTAGTTGGTCATTATGACATGGTTCTGCATCGTTGCCGCTATTGTCAAAGGGTAATTAATAGTTAGACATGTAAATGTGTTAATCCTTTAATTGACACATGCTGTTATGTCTTGATTAGGATAAATCAGAGGCTGTTATCATCCTATATACTGTCAATTAAGGATCCACAATTTTTTATGTGTTGATGGGTCGCTTAATGAAAGATATAGTGGGCTTTTGAGCCCGAAAATTGGTGGTCGTTGGTCACGTAGTACAAAAGTCGCTTAATACAACATGAAATTAGAGGAAATAGCTCGGGCGGACTTAAAAACGGTCGTTTAGCACAAAAGTCGCTTAAAACACGTGGTCGCATGCACAGGGATTTTTAGCGTTTTTTATGTTTTACATGTATATATAATACAAGGGATGCAACTGACATTATCGGCAAAGTCTACTTGTCATCACAAAAACACAAGTTACTACGTCAATATTACAGATAATCACATAAGGTCTACTTTATCTAGCTCATTACACATTTTTCTAGCGAAACATAACGTGGTTTCATTACTAAACGTTCAATGATTTGTGCTACAGAAGCCGGTTTCTCGACAAATAGGTCGAAATTGTTTGGTCCGACACGGGTTCGTTCGGTGCGCTTGTCAGGGTAAATATACTATTCTGTACAAGATCATGGCCAAAATACTTATCGGTTTGATAAAACAAGTAAATATCGTTAACCAACCTTCGTTGTTTAATAATAACACGAAGAATACAGCTCCAAATCGTCCGATGTTTGATTGATTCACTCAAATTTCAAGGAAGCAGCCATAATTGTTGTCACGTGATCAAAATGTATCGAGGCATTTCATTGGTCGGAACCAAAAATCCAACCAGTGAAATGCCCCGATACATTTTGATCACGTGACAACAATTATGGCTGCTTCCTTGAAATTTGAGTGAATCGATCAAACATCGGACGATTTGGAGCTGTATTCTTCGTGTTATTATTAAACAACGAAGGTTGGTTAACGATATTTACTTGTTTTATCAAACCGATAAGTATTTTGGCCATGATCTTGTACAGAATAGTATATTTACCCTGACAAGCGCACTGAACGAACCCGTGTCGGACCAAACAATTTCGACCTATTTGTCGAGAAACCGGCTTCTGTAGCACAAATCATTGAACGTTTAGTCATGAAACCACGTTATTTTTGGCTAGCAAAATGTGTAATGAGTTAGATAAAGGAGACCTTATGTGATTATCTGTAAAATTGACAAAGTAACTTTGTTTTTGTGATGACAAGTAGACTTTGCCGATAATGTCAGTTGCATCCCTTGTATTATATATACATGTAAAACATAAAAAACGCTAAAAATCCCTGTGGTCGCATGTACAAGATTGACTGTACTATCAGACTGCTTGTTTTGATAGAGTCCAAAATTTTGTTGTTTGGTAAGGAATTAAGCACCAGGTACAACTAAAGTTGTATTTGAGGATGGTGTCGATGACAATCATTCTGCAGAGAATGCAATCTGATCTTGGCTTCTCACCATTTTCTCTTTTTCCTACGATGTTACCCTCTCAGAGTGCTCAAGCTCATTTGTACTAATTCTGCATTTGACATCTGCAGATGTTTTGAATACAGAAGAATCTACAGTTAGTTGTTTGGAAAAAGGTAAAAGAAACACTAGAAATGTGATGATACACATACTTGCTGTCATTACACAAAGATAATTGAAATACTGTTGAGATGGCCATTTAACCCTTTAAGCACCCAATAAACAAAGCAGATATTTTCAATTTTGATGTAAGATCCAAATAATTGCAGTCTAGAATTTTTAAGCAAAGTAGATAGTGTAGATTGAAGATCAGACTCCATGTTTGGTGCAGTCTGATCTTAATCTACCCTGGCCGCAAGAGCAACTATTGTCGTGAAGCGTATTTTAAGGGTTAACACTTCAACAGTTTTGTAAGTGTCACAAAGTGTTACGTACTGTAATTATTTAAGAAACGCGTTCCCTGCATGGAATTCATGTTGACTTAGTAACCTTTAAAGAAGTCACTGTAACTCTCCCTCTCTCTCTCTCTCTCTTTTAACTCATTACCTAACAACAGAATTTTTGGACTGGTCCAAATTGAAAGTATATGCAGACAACAAATTGAATGGTACTCATGTGAAAGGTTTTGTATGTGAAAGGGTAGAGAACATTGTGGAAAAAGGAGAAAATGATGGTTACCATTATTTTCTCCTATTCCAACAATGTTTTCAAAAGCCTTCTTCAAGTCATTAAAACTTGGGATTGTGGGAATCGGGATCGGGAAACAACCAAATTTTTAGACAGGTCAAAATTGTAAGCATTTGCAAATGACATACTAAAGGTGGCTCGCATGTAGACATTTGTCTTTGATAAGGCAGAAAACATAGCAGGCAAAGGAGAAAATGCTGGTTACAAGTATTCTCCATTTCCCACAATGTTTCCTAAAGACTTTTTACCCAGGGTCATTAAAATTCTGGATTTTTACATAAAGGGATAAACACATGTGCAAGGTATTTTTTGTTTTTCCTTAAAATCAAATAAAAACCGACTTTTAAGATATGATTCGAATTTGCTTTATTTGATAGGTAGTTTTAAGGAATCTGTATATACCTGTATGTTAACCCTTTACCGCACAATGCCGCCTTTTGATGCCCCTGGGAAAGAAGCCTTTTGAAAACATTGTGGGAAAAGGAGAAAATGCTGGTAACCAGCATTTTCTCCTTTTCCCACAATGTTTTCTACCCCATCAAAGAAAAGTTGCACCATTTGAGCCACTTTGAAATTATTGTCTGCAAATGCTTTCAATTTGACAAGGCTAAAACTTTGTCGTGTGGTAAAGGGTTAACTCTTTACCAAACAACAAAATTTTAGACCCGTCCAAATTGAAAGCATTTGCAGACAAAAAAATAAATATGACTCAAAAATTTAAATTTGTTTTGAGAAGGGTAGAAAACATTGTTGGAAAAGGAGAAAATGCTCGTTACCAGCATTTTCTCCTTTTCCAACAATGTTTTCAAAAGCTTTCTTTCTCAGGGTCATTAAAAGTCGGGATTGTGTGGTAAAGGGTTAATATATGTACATGTTTGTTGATGTATTTCAACAACTATATCTTTCAGAAGGAGCAAGATGTAGGTGTGTCTGCTCCTCTTCTCTGGTTGGCCACAAGTGCAGATAGGCGTGTCAGTGTCTGGTCAGCTGATTGGTCCAAAGATTTCTGTGAGCTTGTTGATTGGCTGTCATTCCCAGCACCAGCATTTGGGCCTGATGGATCAGTGTTGCCAAAAGACGATAATGTGAGGTTTCATCAAAATATTAGAATTGTGGAATTAGTTGAAAATTTAATGTTTAATCCTTTCCGGAGTTAAATCAGTCTGTAGGAAAAAGCATTTTGAAAATATAGTGGGAAAAGGAGAAAATGCTTGTAACCATCATTTTCTCTTTTTCCCACTATGTTTTTCTATCCTTTCAAAAACAAATTACATCATTTGAGTCACAATCAGCTTGTTGTCTGTAAAGGTTTTCTTTTTGGACAAGTCTAAAATTTTGTCTGTGGTAAAGAATTAATCATAGTAAACTTAAAGTTCTTCAGTATGCCTGGGAGTGACACATGAGCTAATTTCTTAGTTTTAGTAGCAGATAAAACAATGTGAAAATACAACGTGTTTCAAGTGTACAGGACTTACAATAACTTTTCTTTTACTATTTTAGTCTGTGTACAGTAAACTACCACCAAGTATGGCCCGTTTTTCTCCAGATGAACCTGACATTGTTGTATATACAGGATATGGAATGCAGAAAAATCTGCAGTTTTACAGTCTCTCTCAGAGAAAGGTTTGTCTAGGTTTTTGTACATATTATCAAACTTGTTTCATGGGCCCACCTCTGTCAAGCAGCCAATCTGTAATAAATTTCCATTGTTCTAGCTTTATATACAGGATATGGAATGCAAAAAAAATGTGCAGTTTTACAGTCTTTCTCAGAGAAAGATTTATCTAGGTTTAATACATAATGTCAAACTTGTTTTGTGGGGCCATCTGTATCAAGTTACCAACCTGTAATAAAAGACCAATTTATTAGCTTTGTTCACTTTATAGGGAATACAAAAGAATTTTCAGTTTTACAGTCTCTCTTAGAGAAATGTTTCTGTAGGTTTTGTATGGTGTCAAACCTGTTTTAGGGGGCCACCTCTGTCAAGCAACCAACCTGTACCACACAATGCCGACTTTTAACGACCCTGTGGAAGAAGCCTGTCGAAAACATTGTGGGATAAGGAGAAAATGATGGTAACCAGCATTTTCTCCTTTTCTCACAATGTTTTTTACCTTAACAGAGAAAAATCACATCGTTTGAGCCACATTGAAAATGTTATCTGCAAATGCTTTCAATTTGGACTGGGCTAAGATTTTGTTGAGTGTTAAAGAATTAAGCTATGATTACAGGGGGTAGAATGCAGAAATAATCAGCAGTTTGATAATTTGTTGTCAGAGAGATTTTGTTACAGAATTAAACTGTGAATGTTTCAGATGCAAATCCCAGCAGTTGAGCAACATCTTATTTGCTTAAGTCTTTACCAAACGACAAAATTTTAGACTTGTTCAAATTGAAAACATTTGCAGACGACAATATAAATGTGACTCAAAAACTGAAATTTGTTTTGGGAAGGGTAGAAAACATTGTGGGAAAAGGAGAAAATGCTGGTTGCCAGCATTTTCTCCTTTTCCCACAATGTTTCCAAAAGGCTTCTTTTTTAGGGTCGTGAAAACCCGGGATTGGTTGGTAAAGAGTTAATGCAATTCCGTGATGCATGATACCAAGCAAGTCATCATTTTTCAAATGATAGTATTTGTCCTTATATAGGTTGAAAAAATTGTTGGAAAAGGTGAAAAACGCTGGTTACCAGCATTTTCTCCTTTTTCCACTATGTTTTCAAAAGGCTTTTTCCTCAGGATCATTAAAACTCCGGATTGTGTGGTAAAGGGTTAAGGGTTAAGATTTGTTTGAAAGAGGGACGTAAGAACCCTTCTTCTTTGTATATCTTTTTGAAATGAGTAGAGTAATCATGGAAGTTTTGAAGAAATTGAAGAGAACATGAAGATCACGGTAATGCCTCTGCAAGATTGTTTTGCTGTTTTTGTTTACAGGTTGTGAGAACATTAGCATTAACTCACTGGAGTCAGTGTATGGATTTGGTACCGGATTGTCCACTCATAGCTCTGGGAGTGAATGGTAACTTTTTTCATATTTTCTGTTTTGATCTTACTCTTAACATGTAACTCATTAACTAAATACCTAAAGTTGAGACTTGCCTAAATTGAAAGTATTTGCAGACAACAATTTGAATTAATAAGTGACTCAATTGATAGAATTTTTCTTGTAGACAACTGTTAGTTTGGCTGTTTTAGAAGAAAACATCTAGGTATTGTCATAGCCCTGGCATTGTTGGCATCACCATCGTTACTGTCATTGGCATCGTCATGAGAAAACTGTGGCACTTTATAGTATCTCTTTTATTACTCGAGACATTTGCTTCAAACTTGGGCAAGTTGTCAACTATCAAAGGGGGGGGGGGCGCTATACAACAAGGGCAGGTAACCATCAAAATATTTTTGATAAAGTTATGCCCCTTTTTCGACTTACAATTTTCCCTGAAAATCAAGCAAATGCTGAGTGTTGGAACCCGCATCTGGTGCCCTTGTTTATTCCTCACCAAGTGAAATAGCAATTCCAATACCATTATGAATGTATTGCACAACTCTTGATTGGTCAATATTATTTTCCTCGAATAATCAGATATGTTGTATATATTCACTGTGGTATAGCAATTTCCATTTCACAGTGGGATGAGAAAAAATTGTCTGCCCGTAAAGTTTTGATCTAAATAATTCTCCTAATATTTATCCATGACATTATTTATTCTGTTCTATGTATCAGATCAAATATAATTACTGCAGAATAAGATTAACTCTTTATCAAACGACAAAAATTTAGAGTGGTCCAAATTGAAAACATTTGCAGACGACAAAATAAAATTTAATGTGATTGAAAAATTGAAATTTGTAAAGGGAAGGGTAGAAAACATTGTGGGAAACAGAGAAAATGCTAGTTACCAGCATTTTCTCCTTTTCCCACAATGCTTTCAAAAGGCGTCTCTAAGGGTCGTTAAAAGTCGGGATTGTGTGGTAAAGCCTTAAGTAACAATTTTGCATTCCAGTGAAAAAAACTTTGTATAAAAAACACTGAAATATGGCTTGGGATCTTTTTCGGCAGTGAATACAATTGGACACTTTGTCATATATCAGGTTATAGAGGACCAAATTTGTCAAAAATAAGTGCCTCTTGAATTAAGTCACCCGCAGTAACACTGTAAAGATCTTGCTCAATTATGTAACATTATACCAAGCAAGTCTTTTTCCTAATTATAGATCCATGAAATTCATTTTGTGTTACAACTGACTCAGTCATGAATGGTCCTTGGAAATGCAGGAAATTGACCAGTAGCAAAAAGTTACGACCCATGTCAGCCTACCTGGATCGTGCAGGCCAACATGGGTCAGTACTTTTTTGCAGATGCATTAAACCCTCCTTTCACAGAGCATGACTCAATTATATCATAAATATTACTTATTTCAGAGAGGCTACTTAAACTAATAGATTACTACGAAGGAAGTTTTCAAGATTTTATAGGACACAATGACAGAGTACAAGCAGCTAGATTCTCTCCAGATGGAAAATTCCTTTTTACAGCTTCTCATTCGGAAATATTTATTTGGGATGTGGTTTTATAAAAGCAGTTTAGAAACTCCTTATGTTAGTTTCTGTGAATGCATTAGATTAGTTTTAAAACATTGTACCTGTTAATTCTTTTACTATGCAATCTTGTGTTTCAATGAGCCAGTGGAAAAGGGCTTTTGATAAATATCATGTGAACTAAACTTGAACCATGCTCTTTGAAAAGGGGGCTTAATGCATCTGCAAAAAGTATCGATACAGGTCAGCCTGCGCAGTTGTGCAGGCTGACCTGGACTGAAACTTTTTGCTAGTGGTCAATTTTCTGTATGTTCAAGGACCAGTTTACCTCAGGATGTAGTCAATCATTAATCAAAATGGACTTTGTTGGTCCATGATAATGTCATAACTTGCTTGGTATATCATGCATTATGGAGAAGCATTAAGCCCCCTTTTGCCAGAGCATAGCTCATTTTATATTGTTACTTGCACATGCTTTTAGTATGGACAAGTCTGGAATTTCACTGTTTTGTAAAGAGTGAAAGTGACAGATTTAAATGGATCCAATTGGACATCACTGAATTTCATGCATAATTGAATCAAGAATTTTCTGTCTTTATGAGGTGATTTTACCTTTTTGTCATGGTGTTTTGGAAGTCCCTTAAGCAAGTGCTTTTATGAAATTGGACTTGTTAATCCTTTACCACACAATCACGAGTTTTAACAACCTTCAGGGAGAAGGCCTTGAAAACATTGTGGTTATCGGCATTTTCTCCCTTTTCCCACAAGATTTTTTACTCCAAGAAAAATGTTTTCATTAATTGAGCCATGTTCACTTTGTCGTCTGCACATGCTTTCAATTTAGACAAGTCTAAAGTTTTGTCGTTTGGTGAAAGAGTTAATAGAAATCAAATACTGTAAATAGTTAACTGTAATACAAGCATTTATGTGATAGTAACTTGTTTGTTCATATTTTGTGTGTTTAATCCTTTACCTGGCTACAAAATTTTAGACTTGTTCAAATCGAAAGCATTTTCAGATAACATAGTAAACTAGTATAGCTTATAGAGCTTGTCTCTGAAAGGGTGGAAAAACACCGGGAAAAGGAGAAAATACTGGTTACCATCTTTTTCTTCTTTTTTCATGATGTTTTCAAAAGCATATGTTCTGGGTCATAAACAGGTATAAGTGTTCGGTAAACAGCTCCTTACCAAATGATAGAATTTCAGACCTGTCTGTATTGAAAGCATTTACAGACGACATATTCATTGTAGCTGAAATGATGGTAATTGTCTGTGAAAGTGTAGAAAACCTTGTGGGAAAAGGAGAAAATGCTGGTTACCAGCATTTTCTCCTTTTCCCATAAGGTTTTCAAAAGGCTATTTCCTCAGGGTTGTTAAAACTTGGGATCCTGTGGTAAAGAGTTAAGCTGCCTATTCAGTATATTTATTTGGTAGATTTTTATTTTAAAATCCATTATGCATAGATATTACTCGCAATTTGTGAAAAGAAACCTTTTCATTTTTATCCCGTAACTAAAATCAATCCAAGGTTTCAATGACTCTGAGGAATAAAACTGTTGAAAACATTGTGAGAAAGGGAGAAAATGCTTGCTTCCAGCATTTTCTCCCTTTCCCACAATGTTTTGGACTCTTTCAAAGACAAAACCCATCATTTGAGCCACTTTTTATTTGTCGTCTGCAAATGCTCTCAGTTTGGTCAAGTCTAGAATTTTGTCGTCTGGTAAAGAGTCATAGAGAGTGTGGACGAAAATCAGACTTCGTTATCCGCCTGTGCTCTTTGACATCCAAATCATTGTTCAGGCATCTTTATACATATATTAAACCAATGAAATGGACCATAAACAATGGCTAGTTGTGTTGCATGTTTGGTGCTAAATGCCTATTTATTTTCTTTTTTTTGCAAGCATATAACTGTGTCCAGTGCACCTTAGAGGGTGATCCTGGAATTTCCTTTACTAGTTCTTTGCACAAGAATGTGTAATCCACAAAAATATTGTTGGAAAAGGAGAAAATACTGGTAACAAGAATTTTTGTCTTTTCCCACGATGTTTTCTACCCTATCTAAGGCAAGTTCAATCTACTTTCTTGTCTGCAAATCCCTAGAGCTTCAACAAGTCTAAAATTTTGAAGAATTACAGATTGTGCAACTTGGCTTGACAAGATTAATAGAAAAGAAACAAAATGATTTAGAGTTCAGAAAATATTTTTATTTCATTAAAACACCATAGAACTTGCTATATGTTAAAGTAATTTAAAAAGTTACTACTAAGTTAATTAAATGTTCTTGTCGCAAATCAAAACTGGTACAAGTTAGCAAGTAAAATCAACAAATGAAGGATTTGCTATAAAAGCAAGTTACACTTACCACCATTTCAAACATTTACCAAGCAACGACAATGTAGACTTGTCTAAATTGAAAGTGTTTGGTGACATCGTATCAAAGGTGGCTTAACCCTTCGCCACACAATCTCGAGTTTTAACAACCCTAGGGAAGAAGCCTTTTAAAAACATTGTGGGAAAAGAAGAAAGTGCTGGTAACCAGCATTTTCTCCTTTTTCCACAATGTTTTCTACCTTTTAAAAGACAATTTTGATCAGTATCTAGAGCCACATCTAGATGGAGGTCTGCATTTCTTTCAAATTGTACCAGTCTTAAATTTTGTTGTGTGGTACAGAGTTAAATGATAGAATTTATTTTACAAGTGGTTGAAAACATTGTGGGAAGTAGAGAAAATACTGTTAACCAGCATTTTCTCCTTTTCCAAAAATGTTTTTAATAGCAAACTTTCACAGGATTGTTAAAAGACTGGATTGTTTAGTAAAAGGGTTACAGTAATTTAACCCTTTACCCACACAATCCTGAGTTTTTACGGCCTTGAGAAAGAAAGCTTTTGAAAACATTGTGTGAAAAGGTGAAAATGCTGGTAACCAGCATTTTCTTCTTTTCCTACAATATTTTCTACCCTTCCAGAGAGATTCCTATCATTTCAGCAACAGTTAATGTTGTGTTTTCCGCAGATGCTTTGAATTCAGACTCGTGTAGAATCTTGTTTGGGAAAGATTTACCAAACAACCAAACTGTGGACTTGTTTAACTTTTTACAACACAATCCCGACTTTCAATGACCCTTGGAAAGAAGCGTTTTGAAAACATTGTGGGAAAAGGAGAAAATGCTGGTTACTTGCATTTTCTCCTTTTCCCACAATGTTTTCTACCCCATCAAAGAAAAATTGCACCATTTGAGCTACACTGAAATTGTGGTCTGCAAAGGCAAAAATTTTGTCATCTGGTAATGGTTTAAATTGGAAGCTTTTGCAGACGACAACTTATAGGTGGCTGATATGATGAAATCCTAAAAAGAGCTGAAAGCACTGTGGGGAGAAAGAGAATGCTGGTTGCCAGCATTTTCTCCTTTTTCAACAATGTTTTTTTAAAAGCTTTCTTCCCCCAGACAAGTTATAGGTGGCTGAAATGGTGAAATTCCAAAAGGGGTTGGAAGCTTTGTGGGGGGAAAAAGAGAAATGCTGGTTAATGGCATTTTCTCCTTTTCCCACAATGTTTTTAAAAGCCTTCTTCCCCAGAATTGTTAAAAGATGGGATTGTCTGGTAAAAGGATTACAGTAATTTTACCCTTTACCACATAATCCCAAGTTTTAAAGACCCATAGAAAAAAAGCTTTTTGAGTAAAAAGGAGAAAATGCTGGTAACCAGCATTTTCTTTTTTCACATGATATTTTCAACCCTTCGAAAGGCAAATCACATCATCTGAATAAAACTGAATTTGTCATCTGCAAATGCTTTCAATTTAGACAAGTCTAAAATCTTTGCAGACAACAATTTCTATGTGGCTCAGATGGTGCAATTTTTCTTTGATAGGGTAGAAAAAATTGTGGGTAAAGGAGAAAATGCTGGTTACCAGCATTTTCTCCTTTTCCCACAATGTTTTCAAAAGGTTTCTTTCCCAGGGGCGTCAAAAGGCCGCATCGTGTGGTAAAGGGTTAAGCAACAAATAGTACTTCCAGTCACAGTAACATGCATGCATCGGTAAAGAATTGATGCTATATAATACATTTACATGTAACAGTAATAAGATACATTTACATGTGATAGTAATAAGATAACTGTAAATATAATGGATACACACAAAAAAAAAAACAAGAGCACAGCATGCGCATGCCAACGCTCGGCCTTAATTTTCAGTGAAAATTCTAAGTCAAAAAAGAGGCATAACTGTGTCAAAAATACTTTGATGGTTACCTTCCTTTGTTGTATATGTTCCCCTTTTGATAGTTTGTAACTTGTCAAAGTTTGAAGTAAATATCTTTAGTAATAAGAGAGATATTACAAAATGTCAAAGTTTTTGCACAGACAACGACAGGGCTACAATTACTCAACATTTCTGAGACAGCCGACCTAAAAATGAAATTTGAGGTACAATAGCAAAAGTCATGTTTGTCAAGGATTAAGGATTCACAAATCACCATATGCCACATGCTTTGATTCCTTGTTACTCCATAGAAATCTGCCATAGTTGAATTGTGATTATTTAGGGCACCTAATACATGCTGTAGTTATATTCAGTTCATAAAAAGAAGACCAAATTACTCAATTTCATGGCCTTTTTATGGTTTAAATATCTAATAAAATATCATCGATAAAGACAAAGCTAGACAAGAGGGCCATGATGGCCCTGGGTCGCTCACCTGAGTCAATAGGCGAAATTCACTCAACGTGCATAATCCAATCTGTCAGGTCAATTGAGCTTAAAATGTGGCCTCTTGAGCGTCCACAAGGAATTTCTGTAAGTTGACCTAGTGACCTAATTTATCACCCATGTGACCCAATTTAGAACTCATCAAAAAATTGATAAAGACAAACATTCTGAACAGTTTTCAAGTTAATTGAGCAATAAATGTGGCCTCTAGAGTGCCCACAAAGTGTTTCTTAAATTTGACCCAGTAACCTAGTTTATGACCCCAGCTGACCCAATTTCAAACTCACCCAATATTTCATAAAGACAAACATTCTGACCAATTTCCAATGTATGAAATGTGACCTCTAGAGTGCCCTAAAGGTATTTCTTTAATTAGACCTAGTGACCTAGATTATGAGCCCAGGTGACCCAATTTTGAACTCATCCTAGACTTCATCATGACAAACATTTTAAGCAATTTTCAAATCAATTGAACAATAAATGTGGCCTCTATAGTGCCCACAAGGTATTTCTTTAATTTGACCAAGTGACCTAGTTTATGACTCCACATGACCCAATTTAAAACAGTTTTAACTGATCTGAAAATTTATCAAAACAAACATTCTGAACAATTTTCATATCATCTGAGCACAAACTGTGGCCTCTAGAGTGCCCAAAAGGTATTTCTTTAATTTGACCTAGTGACCTAGTTTATGATCCCAGTTGACCAAAATTCAGACTCATGTGAGATTTCATCAAGACAAACATTCTGACTAATTTTCAAGTCAATTGAGCAAACAATGTGTCCTCTAGATAGCCTTAAAGGTATTTCTTTAATTTGACCAAGTGACCTAGATTATGACCCCAGTTGACCCAATTTAGAACTTATCTGAAAGTTAATCAAGACAAACATTCTGAATAATTCTAAAGTCATTTGAGCAATAAATGTGGCCTCTAGAGTGCCCACAAGGTATTTCTTTAATTTGACCAAAAGACCTAGTTTATGACCCCAGGTGACCTAATTTCAAACTTCTGCGATATTTTATCAAGACAAACATTCTGACCAATTTTCAAGTCAATTGAGCAAGAAATGTGACATCTAGAATGCCCTAAAGGTATTTCTTTAATTTAACCTAGTGACCTAGATTATGACCCCAGGTGACCCAATTTTGAACTCATCCTAGATTTCATCAAGAGAAACATTTTAACCAATTTTCAAATCAATTGAATAAATGTGGCCTCTAAAGTGCCCACAAGATATTTCTTTAATTTGACCTAGTGACCTAATTTAAGACCCCACATGACCCAAATTCAGACTCATGTAGGGTTTATCAAGACAAACATTTGGACCAATTTTTAAATCAGTTGAGAAATAAATGTGGCCTCTAGAGTGCCCACAAGGTATTTCTTTATTTTGACCCCAGGGGACCCAATTTCAAACTCATCCGATATTTCATCAAGACAAACATTCTGACCAATTTTCAAGTCAGTTGAGCAAGATACGTGGCCTCAGAAGTGACCACAGGGTATTTCTTTAATTTGACCTAGTGACCTAGATTATGACCCAGGTGACCCAATTTTAAACTCATCCTAGATTTTTTCAAGAGATTTTATCAAGACAAGCATTCTGAACAATTTTCAAGTCAATTGAGCAATAAATGTGGCCTCTAGAGTGCCCAAAAGGTATTTCTTTAATTTGACCTAATGACCTAGTTTATGATCCAAGTTGACCCAAATTTGGACTCATGTGAGATTTTATCAAGACAAACATTCTGACCAATTTTCAAGTCAATTGAGCCAAAAATGTGGCCTCTAGAGTACCCACAAGGATTACTTTAATTTGAACTAGTGACCTAGTTTATGATCCCAGGTGACCCAAATCCAAACTCAACCAAGATTTTATCAAAACAAACATTCTGACCAAATTTCAGGTCATTTGAGCAACAAATGTGGCCTCTAGAGTGCCCACAAGGTATTTATTTAATTTGACCTAGTGACCTAGTTTATGACCCCAGGTGACCCAATTTCGAACTGACTGAACATGTTGTGCTCAGGTGGGCTAACAAACTTAGAACAGGTTCACTACATACCAAATAACAAAGCTCTATGCCTTCAAGGTTTAGAAAAGAAGAATTTTAAAGTTTTCCTTCTTTGTTTCTATGTTAGAACTTGTGACCCCCCCCCCCCCCGCCTCAGAAGGGCCAGTTTTGACCCAAGGAGCATTGTATGAACAAACTTGGTAGAGGTTCGCTAGGAGATGCTACATACCAAATATCAAAGCTCTACGCCTTCCAGTTTCTGAGAAGAAGAATTTCAAAGTTTTCCTTCTTTGTTCCAATGTTCGAAAGTTGTGACCCCCGGGGTGGGGGCCGGTTTTGACCCCAGGGGCATCATATGAACAAACTTGATAGAGGTCCACCAGGAGATGCTACATGCCAAATATCAAAGCTCCACGCCTTCCAGTTTCAGAGAAGAAGAATTTTGAAGTTTTCCTTCTTTGTTCCTATGTTTGAACTTCTGACCACAAGGGCGGCGCCAGTTTTGACCCCAGGGGCATCATACGAACAAATTTGTTAGAGGTCCACTAGGAGATGCTAGATGCCAAATATCAAAGCTCTACACCTTCCAGGTTCAGAGAAGAAGAATTTTAAAATTTTCCTTCTTTGTTCCTATGTTTGAAACTTGTGACCAGCGGGGCGGGGCCAGTTTTGACCCCAGGGACATCATATGAACAAACTTGGAAGAGGTCCACTAGGAGATGCTACATGCCAAATATCAAAGTTCCATGCCTTCCAGTTTCAGAGAAGAAGAATTTTAAAGTTTTCCTTCTTTGTTCCTATGTTTGAATTTGTGACCCCGGGGCGGGGCCAGTTTTCATCCCAGGGGCATTATATGAATAAACTTGGTTGAGGTCCACTAGGAGATGCTACATACCAAATATCAAAGCTCCACGCCTTCCAGTTACTGAGAAGAAGAATTTTTAAAGTTTTCCTTCTTTGTTCCTATGTTCGAAACTTGTGACCCCTAGGACGGGGCCAGTTTTGACCCCAGGGACATCATATGAACAAACTTGGTAGAAGTCCACTAGGAGATGCTACATGCCAAATATCAAAGCTCCACGCCTTCCAGTTACAGAGAAGAAGAATTTTAAAATTTTCCTTCTTTGTTCCTGTGTTCGGAACTTGTGACCCCCGGGGCGGGGTCAAAACTGAACAAACTTGGTAGAGGTCCACTAGGAGATGCTACATGCCAAATATCAAAGCTCCACGCCTTCCAGTTTCAGAGAAGAAGAATTTTAAAGTTTTCTTTCTTTGTTCCTATGTTTGAACTTGTGACCCCCGGGGCGGGGCCAGTTTTGACCCCAGGGACATCATATGAACAAACTTGGTAGAGGTCCACCAAGAGATGCTACATGCCAAATATCAAAGCTCCACGCCTTCCAGTTACTGAGAAGAAGAATTTTAAGGTTTTCCTCATTTGTTCCTATGTTCAGAAATTGTGACCCCCGGGGCAGGGCCAGTTTTGACCCCAGGGACATCATATGAACAAACTTGGTAGAGGTCTGCTAGGAGATGCTAGATGCCAAATATCAAAGCTCCACGCCTTCCAGTTTCAGAGAAGTAGAATTTTATAGTCTTCCTTCTTTGTTCCTATGTTTGAAACTTGTGACCCCCGCGGCGGGGCCAATTTTGACCCCAGGGGCGTCATATCAACAAACTTGGTAGAGGTCCACTAGGAGATGCTACATGCCAAATATCAAAGCTCCACGCCTTCCACTTTCAGAGAAGAAGAATTTTAAAATTTTCCTTCTTTGTTCCTATGTTCGAAATTTGTGACCCCAGGGGCGGGGCCAGTTTTGACCCCAGGGAAATCATATGAACAAACTTGGTAGAGGTCCACTAGGAGATGCTACATGCCAAATATCAAAGCTCCACGCCTTCTAGTTTTAGAGAAGAAGAATTTTAAAGTTTTCCTTCTTTGTTCCTATGTTTGAACTTGTGACCCCCGGGGTGGGGCCAGTTTTGACCCCAGGGACATTATATGAACAGACTTGGTAGAGGTCCACTTGGAGATGCTACATACCAAATATATGAACAGACTTGGTAGAGGTCCACTAGGAGATGCTACATACCAAATATCAAAGCTCTACGCCTTCTAGAAGAAGATTTTTAAAGATTTTGCTATTTTTTTTCCTTTTGGTTGCCATGGCAACCAGAGTTATGGGTGGAATTCAATCTCTTGAACAACTTTGGTAGAGCTTCATCTGAGGAACATCCCTGCCAAGTTTCATCAAGATTGGCCCAGTGGTTTAGGAGGAGAAGATGTTTAAAGAAATTGTGGACGACGGACATTGGGCGATCACAAAAGCACACCTTGAGCACTTTGTGCTCAGGTGAGCTAAAAACACAGTGGAAAATGAAGCAAACACTTATTATAGGCAATCAATTGACTCATTCACCACAATGTGTTTGAGCCATGCTCTGGCAAAAGGGGGCTTAATGCATCTCTGTGATCCAAAATACCAAGCAAGTCATTACCTAATTATGGGTGTATAAAATTCATTTTGTGTAACAACCAACGAATCATGAGGCAGATTGGTCCTTGGACGTGCAGAAAATTGACCAATAGAGAAGAGTTCCAGCCGAGGTCAGACTGCACAGGCTGACCTGGGTCGATATTTTGGCAGATGCATCAAGCCCCCTTTTTACAGAGCATAATGCATATGTAGACATGGACAAAGAAAAAGCTGTGGCAAATGAAATGACTGCTAATTTGTGATTCACTCACGACAAAATTTATTAATATTATGAAGTTAACTCTTTTATCAAACAAAAAAATTTTAGACAAGTCCAAATTGAAATAATTGGCAGAGAGCAAAATAAATGAGACCCAAAATTGAATTTGTGTTGCAGAGGGTAGAAAACATGGTGGGAAAAGGAGAAAATGCTGGTTACCAGCATTTTCTTCTTTTCCCTCAATGTTTTCAAATGCTTTCTTTCTCAGGGTCGTTATAAGTTGGGTTTGCGTGGTAAAGGGTTAAATAGATCTAACAAGCTCTTACAAACACTCATAGTACGAAATCAATAAGATGACTTTTTATAAAGGCACAAACTCCATTGTATGAGGTACTTATATTAGAGAATAGTAGATCTAACTGAAGTCTAACTGAGGTTCATTCAATCCACTTGCAACCAACACTATAAATCTATTAAAGATATACTAGCAGCCAAAAGTAACAATATGGGAGTAAAAATGCAGACAAATTTAATTCATGTAATGTAAGAATATGAATATTAAAAGTTACAGTCCAACCTCTCAAAGTTCATTCACCGACAGAAAAACATACTGAACAGCTAGAACAGAAGTTGCCAACTTTGACAGATTGCTGTAAGTGGAAAATGGTTTGTATGGAATTCCCATACAAGAGGATAAAAAAGAGCAATCCAAACTACAATCCAAACTACTGGTAATTATCTGTCATATGTATTAGAATGTACAATAAAGGCATATACACGTTAACAATAAATGAACCATGCTCTGGCAAAAGGGGGCTTAATGCATCTCTGTAATGCATTCATTATACCATGCAAGTCATCACATAATTTTAGATCCATAAAAATCCATGTTTTCTAACAACTGATTGGATCTGGAGGTAGAATGGTCCTTTCACATACAGAAAAATTGACCAACGCCAAAAAGTTCGGACTCGTGTCAGCCTGCGCAGACTTGCAGGCTGACCTGGGTCTATACTTCTTGCGGATGCATCTAAGCCCTTTTCACAGAGCATGGTTTATTAATGAATGAGTGAAGGAAATTTGCCCAAAGGCAAAAACTAGTGTTTTTATGGGAAGTTTAAAAACATTAATCTCCCTCCAAGAAAATATATGAATAAGTTAATATGTACTTTCAAAGTTGATTACAAACTACATACACAGTGTAAAAAATGCATCATAAACCTATGTTGTACACAAACATTGTACTTTCTGTGATACAAGTGATGCTCTGAATAAAGGGGATAAAATGCATCTCTGTAATGCATTGCAATAATTATAGTCCACATCATTTAACCTGACCCAGGTCAACATCATTTACATACTTTAAAACTCTATTTTTACCCTCAGCTTTGCACAAGGCTGCCTTCGGCATATGCCCCGAATGGTCCCGGAAATATTTCATAGGGTATGCGCAAATTAAATTGCATACCTTTGTTTTTAAATACCTAACAGAGAAATCTCCAAACTTCCATAACTTCAGCAAATGTGAACTAAACTTCCCGAATAATAGTCGGGAGTTCTATTCATGTGCCTACTTATATATTCAGCATAAAGGTCAGGATCAGGTTAAATAAAGTAGGCTATACTTCAAGTAAGTCACCTTATAATATGGATTCATTGTGTCTTAACCCTTTGCCACATAATCCCCGAGTTTTAAAAACTTTGCAAAAGAAGTCTCTTGAAAACACTGTGGGAAAAGGAGAAAATGCTGGTAACTAGCATTTTCTCCTTTTCCCACAATGTTTTCTAACCTTTCACTGAAAAATCACGTCATTTTATCCACATTTAATTTGTTGTCTGCAAATGGTTTCAGTTTGGACAAGTCCAAGATTTTGTCATTTGGTAAAGAGTTAATTAACTCTACCACACAATCCCGACCACAAGCCACAAACAACCCTAAGATAGAAGCCTTTTGAAAACTTTGTGGGAAAAGGAGAAAATGCTGGTTACCAGCATTTTCTCCTTTTCCCACAATGTTTCCTACCTTGTCAAAGAGCTTGAGCTCATTTATACCAATTTTAAATTTGTCGTCTGCAGATATTTTGAATTTGGAGGAGTCTAAAACTTTCTGTATGGGAAAGGGTTAAACCGATTGAATCATGGGGTTGATGGTGCCCTTACCAAAAAAAAAAAAATTTACCAGTGGCAAAATGATTCGACCCATGTTAGCCTGTGCTGTCGATACCTTTTTGCAAATGCATTAACCCTTTACCACCCAATCCTGCGTTTTAATGACCCTGAAACAGAAAACTTTTGAAGGCATTGTGGGAAAAGGAGAAAATGCTGGTAACCAGAATTTTGTCCTTTTCCCACAATGTCTTCTACTAGACCAAAAAGAAATTTCAATTTTTGAGTCTCAAGTACCTTGTCATCAGCAAGTGCTTTCAATTTCGATAAATTTAAAATTTTGTCATTTGGTAAAAGAGTTAGAACACCTTTTCATGAAGCATCATTCATATACATGTTGTTTAAATTTTGAGAACGCATAACAACTTTACCCTTTTCCAAAACATTCCATGTTAAACCGGTAATGACCATATTTTTACTGAGGAATGGTATTCAAAACATTGTATGATAAGGATTAAATGCTGGTAACCAGCATTTTCTCCTCTTCACATAATGTTTCTATAATGTTAAACATTATCCCCTTATATTAGCTATTTCTGATCTATTGTCTTGATTCAATATGAATCAGTCTAAAATTTTGTTGTCCAGTACACAGATACAAGTTTACATTCACATTTATCTGGGTATACCAAAAACATACACATACAATTACGGAAAAGGAAAGAATATAAAACTTACGGGAAAATTAATACAAAAGTAGTTGAAATGTGTCAATATGCTTTCTTCTGACCCTTTTAAAGTTTACCAGATGACAAAATTTTGGGCCCCTTTGCACTGAAAGCACTTGCAGACAACAAATTAAATGTGGCTTAAATCATTAGATATGACTATGAAAGAGTAGAAAACCTTGAGGTAAAGGGAGAAAATGCTGGTTACCAGCATTCTCTTCTTTTCCCACCATGTTTCTACCCTTTAAGAGACAAATGTTATGTTTTGTGCTACATTTAAAATGTCATCTGGAAATGCTTTCAATTTGGACTAGTTTACATTTGTGTCATGCAGTAAAGAGTTAAATAACTGAAATTCCATCCTTGAGGTGGCTATTCAAAATTAAGTTTCATACCCTGGAGAATTTATATCACGCTTAGTATTGTAATGGTTCAGTATTGCAATTATTACACAAATTATTAACAAAAATAAAGAAAAATCACAAAACTTTTATTTAAGGTGGAAAAGAGATTGAGTATGATTATGACACAAAATTCTTTAAAATAGTCTGTATATGATACCCGAAACTCAGTATCTGTAAGATCCCGTCACTAAAGCTAGTAAAATTTGTCTATAGTCACCTGACGTGTCATCCTGAAATGAAAAGAGAAAAGTGTCATGCATCAATTGACCCTTTCCTAAACAACTAATTCTAGACTCTTCCACAATACCAGAGGATTGCCCAGGGACATCACGTTCAGCCCGCCACGGGGGAGTTAGTAATGAACCTTATAAGCTGCACTTGGAAAAAAGGTAACCATCACTTATGCACATCCTATCTTATTTCAGATCCCTTTGTTTTCTACTTTGCATGAGGATTGGAGTATTCCCTATTTATGAACAAAAAGAAGCTTCATTTACGCCTTTCAAGTATGACCTTGAAACTACTGAAATGAATATTCAGAGAGACACTTACTACTCATTAAGTAGAAAAGTTGTCAAAAATTCTATCTTTGGCCATCAAGTGTGAACTTGACCTTTGACCTACCTGAACAGATTTTGGGAAGGGCACATCTACTCATAAAGGAGAACAATTGCAAATATTTATTTTGAAATCTATCCATATGTGAAGATGTTACTGGTCGGACAAGATCTATTTTTGATAATTTTATCATTTGAACTTCAAGCATGACCTTGACCATGGACCTACCTGAACAAATGATTCAAATGGCACTTCTACCAGTAAAGGAGAATGACAAGCTCTGTGTATGACAGTTTTTTTAATTTGACCTTCAAGTTAACTTTGACCTTGCGCTTGGACCTACCTGAACAAATTTTTTAAATGGCACTTCTACTCATGAAGGAGAACAATTGTGCTACATTATTTTGAAATCCATCCATAAAAATAGAGGTACTGGTCCAGAAAAATATACACGCAAGCACCAAGGCATAATGGCACTAATGCAAGCACGCACATAATAAGGAGCGACATTGTGACAACTATATCAAAGGGTATGCAGTCACTTCGTACCATAACCATTTCGTACCATTCAGTTTATGACCATTTCGTACCATAGATTTACCACTTCGTACCATAAATTTGCCATTTCGTACCATAGCATTACCACTTCGTACCATGATAATACCATCTCGTACTGTGACCAAACATATCAATAAATGTGACAAAAAGTGATACCTGATATATTTACTTAGTATAAACCAATGCTTTGGTTACCTTATTACGGGACATTATCATAAATTATAAATAAAGGAATCAGTTAGTATGCGACTAAGAAGATAGATAATTGGTCTGTTTGTCTGTAATGTTTGTTGGATAATTAGAACTGGGAACAAACAGATTACATTAAATTGAACATTTAATCGAAGAATTATAATTGTTTTATTTCCCTTGATTGTAGATTGTCAATTATCCTGTTTGTCTTCTTTTTTTGTATGTTTATAGGTACGTTTTGAAATAGAGTGAACCTTGTATGATGCCGAGACAAGGACAGGGTCAAACGTCAAGGTCAATATGACATTTTTTTTTCTCGTAAAAACATCATTTTCCACAATATTCACTTACTTAAATTATACACCTTACGAAAGCAATTCATTTTTAACGACCCTTTGAGAAACTACTTTGAAAATATAATGGGAAAAGGAGATAATCAGAAAGTGTTATGCTCATAATTTCTTAAATGAATATTTAACTTGAATAAATTAGCATTTTTGTTTTCGTCTTTTAATACTGTCATAACGATAGTTTTTCATAGTCAAAACTTTGCCATAGGTCCCAAAATACATGGTACGAAATTGTATGACAATAGTGCGATGTGGTAAAATTATGGTACGAAATGGTAAAATTATGGTACGAAGTGACTGGTACGAAATGGTTATGGTACGAAACGTCCGTAATTCTATCAAAGATGGCTGAGATATTGACTGAAAATACATGCTGAACACACAATGAATGTCCCACTTTTCTGTTGTTTGGTACAGGGTTAACTTACAAAATGTGCATTACCGGTACATTTTACATAGCAACCTCTAAAAGTATAATAAAGCTAGGTTAAATCACGGGCCTTTGAAGCTCCATTGGTTTATCACGGATCACTAATATTTTCCTTGATTGAACATCGAACACTTATATAGGGACAATTGTGCATCGTCTGTATGTATAATGGAACTGAAATTGTCACTAACACCGTTACTATAAATAGCACATGTTGTATATAGGATATAGAGGCAGTCGTCAATGTGCTATTTATAGTAACAGTGTTCAATAATGAAAAATTCTGTATCCCATGATAGACCAACAGAGTTTCAGTGGCCTATGGTTAAATACATAACATGCCACTAAGCAAATGTAGGAAATGTATGAAAGACAGTTAGTATGAACAGAACTAATGAGAGAAAGAAAAATAAAGAGGGGGGAAGGTGGGTTTGTTCATTTTTGTTGTCTTCTGATTAAGATATATGTTTTGAAAGCTGAGACACACTAAAATCACTTTGATCAACTGCACTGAGACAGATGGTGAATGGCCTGTACCATTACAACTGAATTTGTACTATTACAATGATGGCTAAGTTTAGATCCTTATGAATGGTGTTGAACTCTTTACCAAATGACAAATTACAGACTGGTCCAAATTCAAAGCACTTGCAGACGACAAATAAAATGATACTCAAATGATGGGAGTTGTGTCTAAATGTGTAGAAAACACTGTGGGAAAAAGAGAAAATGTTGGTCACCAGCATTTTCTCTTTTTCCCACAATGTTTTCAAATTCCTTTAACCTAATGATCATTAAAACTTGTGATTGTGTGGAAAAGGGTTAAGGCTGCTTTCAACACTATTACTGTCCTGGTTTGCAACAGTTCACACAACACAATGTTTTTAAAGACATGCCAACTGCAGGGGTATAGAAAGTGTTTCGTTAATCTTAGTAAATTCATATAAACATAGAAAAAAACCAGTCCAACACCACTCAGAGCAGCAAAAAATATCCTTCGAAACTGACCCGACAAATAAGTGAGTCATGCTCAGTGAAATATGGGTTGAATGCATCTGCAGAAAGTATCGACCCATGTCAGCTGCAGTTCGCACAGGCTGACCCGAGTTGAAACTTTTTGATATTTGTAAATATTCTGCATACCACAGGGCTATTCCACATCATGACTGCACATTCAGCCACTTTTTACAGACATTGGTTTACAATATACAGTACCTGGCTAGGTGTGATGCAGTATGAAGAATGCATTAAACTCTTTACCACACCGTCCCGAGTTTAATGGCCAAGAGAAAGGAAGGCATTTGAAAATATTGTGGGGGAGGAGAAAATGCTGGTTAGCAGCATTTTCTCCTTTTCCCAAAATGGTTTCTGCTCTGTCAGATATAAACACCATCATATGAGGCACTTTTAAACTGTCTATTCAACACTTTCAATACTGGAAATGGGTAAAATTTTGTTCTTTGGTAAAGAGTAAAGAGTTAAACCCCTTCTTTTTAGTTATTTATGGAAAATATTGTAGAACAAGGACTGTCATCAGACAGCACAGCTCTCCTAAGAAAGTTAATTGTTGGGATTGCCAGTGCCTTGAAACAACAAGGAGTCCTAGCCTTGGATAGAAGACCAGACACCAACTCCAATGCCAGGGGTAGTGCAATAGCTTGACCTTGACCTTTCGACCACAGTTATGGGCAGGGGTATGGCTGAATGAAACTGTGAACATATATCCATCATCAGACTAAATATAAACCAAGTCACCCAATACTAAGATTACTGTGAAAGCCCAGACACACACCTTGACCTTTTGACCACAGGTATGTACAAATGTAATAGTTGAATGAAACTGTGGACCTATATCCATCATCATGCTAAATATAAACCAAGTCATCTAATACTAAGATTAGTAAGAAAGCCCAAACACACATTTGTTATTTTATGTGATTTTTACAATGACTTAAGAATCCAGACTTTTGGCATTATACTGGACAAAAATCCATTTACCAAGTTGGACAAACAAAATTCACTGCTCATGCATTTGAGAAGCGACAAAAATTCAGCCAGAAATTAGCAATTGCTGAATTTTTGTAACTTCTTGAATGCATGAGCAGTGAATTTTGCAAGTGAGCAAACATGATTCTTGTTTGATTTGACCAATTACACAACACATGAGTTATCATATGTATACTTGATCAAAATTGAAAGCGAGTTATTGGCCCATGGGGCCAGGTGTACCTTTGTCATTAATTTTGTTGAATATCTTGTATGTTATTCTGTAAATGTCACTATAATTAATATTTACTAACTAACTGAGAAAATGCTGGTAATCATTGTGCTCAGGTAAATTTACATACACTAACTGAGAAAATGCTGGTAACCGTTGTGCTCAGGTGAGTTTACATACATACATACATGCATACATACATACATACATACAAAACCCTTTGCTGATACATAACCATGCATAACTTTTCACAATCATTAACAATTTGTGATAGTCTAGTATTCCATGTTCTTTATATAAAACAGTATTAACAATTTTTCCTCTAACTTAACCAGGACACTATATATACTAGCGGCATTTGGAAAGTATTAATCAAGGTGGGCTGTAGTTGTTGGTGGATTTTTTCTGTGGAACTGGTTAGCTCAACCTTCAAAGTATTCCCCCTGTACTTGTATCCAATTTTCCAGACTTCATATACACTCGGAAAATGCATTGCAGAAGGCTTCTTTGGGTATAATGTTGAGGACTGCTGCGACCTCTCGTGTAGTTTCTGTTGTATGGGTCGAGCCAAAAATCACATGGAGCATGATCAGGGTTGTATGGAGGATGTGGTAAAGTTAAAATACTATTTTCGCTTAGATAAAAAAGAACCACGGCCAATTTGTTGGCAGGTGCATTGTCCAGAGACACTCCTGCCCTCTGCCCTCTAGCTACAATTCCTTGGCAATAAAAAATATTGCAAACATGATGTGCAACTCTGGAGGCCTTACATCATTTTCACTGACCAAGACCTTCTTTTTTTTTCCCTTAGCCCCTGGCTCATGAAAATAAACCCATGTTTCATCACCAGTCACACATTTAGGGTCAGCATTCTCGTACATATAGAGCAGATGTGACGCTATTCCCATGTGTTTCCTCTTTTGGTCTTCTGTGAGAAGGTGTGGTGTCCACTGGGCACAAACCTCCCGTAGCTTTAAAATGCCAGTCAGTATATGAAAAAACTGATGTTAAAATTAATGCGACATAAATGACTGATCTCCACTATGTATCAGGCATCTTCCTCTACAGCTGCTTTTACTGAAACAACATTACTTCCAGATGTAGCTGTTGGGGGACAGCCAGGTAGTGGCTCATCTTTGATATCCATTCTACCAGGTTTAAATAACGCGACCCATTTTCTAACTGGGGCATATAATAGAGCACTATCCCCATAAACTTAATCTTAATCAGATTTAACTCTTAACCCTTTCCCAAATGATAAATATTAGACTGGTCCAATTTGAAAGAGTTTGCAGACGACAATTTTAAATTTGATGAAAATGACACAAAGTTCTCCAAAAGGGTAGAAAACAATGTGGGAAAAGGAGAAATTGCTCGTTATGAGCAATTTCTCCATTTCCCACAGTGTTTTCAAAAGACTTGTACTGCAGACACGTGAAAACCAGGGCTTGTTTGGGAAAGGGTTAACCAAGTGACAAAACTTAGGACAAGTCCAAATTGAAAGCATTTGCAGACGACAAATTGAGTGTGACTCAAAAATTGAAACTTGATTTTGGTATGGTGGAAAAAATGTGGGAAAAGGAGAAAATGATGGTTACCAGCATTTTCTCATTTTTCCACAATGTTTTCAAAGGGCTTCTTCCTTAGAGTCGTCAGAACATGGGATTGCGTGATAAAGGGTTAATATCAGGTGCAGAAAAGCCAAGCAATGCACGAACTATAAAGTATGTTCTATGCCCTTCCTGAAAATTATTCTCCTTCTCTGCCATTTTGAATCAGTGTACATTCCCGTTCAAGTGAAATATTTATTCACTGTGTAAGCTTATCCCAAGTTCCTTGTGTATATACATGTAGAACAGAGGCCAACCTTTCTGTATATATGTATAACACTTGCCCAATAAGCACTGAATAATGAAAACAAGAGGGTCATGTATCACTAAACCAGTTAACCCTTTACCACACAATCTCGACTTTCAACGAAGCCATTTTTGACTACAGAGCTGTAATTACTTAAATTCTGGTAGACGTCCACATGATAAAGCCACATACCAAATAATACAGGTCTAGCTCATATGGTTATACACAAGAAGATTTTCAAATTTTCCTCATTATAAAGCCAAAGTAAAACATGAGACCCCTGAGGTGGGGCTTATTTCAATCCCAGGACTAAATTTTAAACAAATTCAGAAGTGATCCACAGTTGGTAGCCCCAGGATTTATGGTAAGGAGCAAGAAGATTTTTATACTTTTCATTCTATAAGCACATGTTAAATCTATGAACCGTAGGCTGGGACCAATTTAGACACCAGGGCTTTAATTTGAACAATTTTGGATTGATTGATTGATTGTATAGTGTTTAACGCCGTTTTCAACATTATTTCATTTATATCGCGGCGGCCAGTGCACCTATCCATGCTTTCCTGGAGTTTCTTGTAACAATACTCCGCACAATATTCTTTTCAAGCCACTGGCTGCTTTCCCACATCACCATCGTCGCAACAATGGTCAGCGGTGAGAGAGGAATGAATCCTGTGGCAATGACTATCATCAATCCTCGGAAAGAAATTGGCCAAGCCGGGGATCGAACCAGCGACCTCCTGTTCTCAAGTGAACAATTCTGGAAGAGGTCTGTTAGATGATAAAACCTTTAAAATGGTACAACTCTATCTCAAGGTCAGGAACAAGTAGATCTTAAGTTTTTACACTATAAGCCAGTGTAAAAGTTGCGACTTCTGGGGTGGAGCCAATTTTGACCGCAGGGCTGTAATTTGCTCAATCTTGTTAGAAGTCCATTTGATAAATATACATGCCAAATTTGGTAGCCCAAGGTCTTATGGTTAAAAGCCCATGAAAAATTTGTGACTGCCAGGGCAGGACCAAATTTGATTCCTTTGCCAATAATTTGGGCTATCTAAGTAGAGATCCACTAGATTAAGCTACAAGCAAAATTTGTAGATCTAGGCCTTGTGGTTAGGAATGAAAAGATTTTTAAAGTTTTCACTGTACAAAGTCATGTATAAGCCAATTTAAAACTTGTAACCCACTTGGCAGGGTGACTTTGACCCTAGGGCTATAACTTGAAGAATCTTAGTAAAGGTCCATTAGATGAAACTAAATACCAAACTTAGTAGCCGTAGGCTTTATGGTTTAGAACCAAAAGATTTTTAGTTTTCACTGTATAAGCCCATGTAAAACTTGTGACTCCAGAGTGAGGCCAATTCTGACCACAGGGCTATAATGTGAAGAAACCTGGTAGAGGTCCATTACATGAAGCTACATGCCAAATTTGGTAGCTCTAGGCTTGGTGGAATTGACAAAAAGAATTTTAATATTTTTCAGTTTTGTTGCCATGGCAACCAATTTTACAACAAATTCTGAAGAGGACCATGGAAGGATCATTTATGTGAAGTTTGGTCAAAATTGGATGGGTTGTTTCAGAGATGAAGATGTTTGAAATTAAACTTAAGACATGGACGGATGGTTAGGCACACCGACAGATGCACGACAGACACAGAGCCATGACATATGCTCGCTGGCCTTCAGCCAGTGGAGCTAAAAATAGACTGATTTATACCATATAAATGCCCCTCATATCAAAATTACAGTACAGGCATGCTTCTTTTATTTCTTTCTTGAACAATAATATACATGCAAATTGATATTGCAGATATTTTACTGTAACACAATATAATATCCATACTTCAAAGTGGTATGGATTAAATTTGCCTGAAGCATGACTTATAAATAGTAATATTTAAACTTGCCTGTATTTTGATTCCAGAATTGTTAACTTTTTGCCACTAGTGAGCCATTTATCTCTTTACCAAACAACAAATTTTTGGACTAGACCAAATTCTAAACATTTGCAGACAACAAATTTTTGGACTAGACCAAATTCATAGCATTTGCAGACGACAAATGAAATGTTGCTAAAATGACGATTTCCATCTTTGATTGGGTAGAAAACATTGTGGGAAAAGGAGAAAATGCTGGTTACCAGCATTTTCTTCTTTTCCCACAACGTTTTCAAGAGCCCTCTCTTTCAGGGTTGTTAAAAGTCGGGATTGTGTGGTAAAGGGTTAAGAAGTAACAGTTCATGAACAGGTTGTGAAATAAGAGTTGTCTTGAGTAGTGATAGTTCAAGTACATTTTAGTAAGAAAAAGGACTACAACTGACCAATGCATATATGTGTGTAATATTTGATGAAATATTTGCATGCATACTGCATAATTATCCGTATCACACAGTCCTAAACTGGTCTTTCAAACACATCTAAGATTTCTTTCTTAGCAATCCCTCAGAATGTTTAGACAGCCACTGACTTTATGTACTCTTTTACCTTCATACAAGATCAAGAACCCAAACACAAACGGTACAGTCTGGATCCATATTCACCAACCATTCTTAAAAACAAACTCCTAGTCTTATTCTCCAACATTTTCTCGATTTGAAAGTAACAAAACTTCTGATTGGCTAAACCATTTGGCTTAGCCAATCAGAAGTTGTGTTACTTGAAATTTGGACAATCTTGGAGAACAAGACTAAGAATATTCTTAAGAATGGTTGGTGAATCTTTGTTCTCCAATATTTTGAGAAGTTCTTGCAAACAAAGCCTTGAAATTGCAATAGCTTTGTCCATTCACGACAGAAAATATCCGATTCAATAATTGAACAGTGTAGGCGAAGGTTTTGGCAATCATAATGCATAAATTCTAATGCAGAAATTACAATGTGGGAGTATGTTATTAACTCTTTACCAAACAGGTCCAAATTGAAAGCATTTGCAGATGACAAATTAAATGTAGCTAAAATGATTGCATTTGTTTCAGAAACGTTAGAAAACATTGTGGGAAGAGGAGAAAATGCTGGTTACCAGCATTTTCTCCTTTTCCCACAATGTTTTCAAAAGGCTTCTTTCTCAGGGTCGTTAAAAGTCGGGACTGTGTGGTACAGGATTATTCAAAAAAAAAAAAAAAAATACATATATCTAAAAAAATGGGTCATACCCTGTGAACAGGGGGTTCAATGCATTTGCGAAATGTATCTCAACCCATGTCAGCCGGTGCAGTCCACACAGGCTGACATGGGTTGGAACTTTTTGTTATTGGTCAATTTTCTACATGTCTAAGGACCTTTCTACCTCACGATTCAATTGGTTCATGATTCAATTCAATCAAAATGGATTTTTATAGATCCACAATTATGTTATAACTTGCTTGGTATACCACACGACAGAGATGCATTAAATCCCCTTTTGCCACAGCACCACTCAAATATAAAGGATTACTTCAGAAGCCGGTGCCAATCATTCCAAGGAGGATACGCCGGTAATCTCCACTTGTGTCATCCTGAAAACAATAGAAATGCCCAAAAGGTTTATCAGTCATTTTCCTGTCATTATAAATAGGGTTAGTGATGTAGCTCTGTTCAGTTTTAGTCCCTCTTTCGATGTCCTACATTAGTCAATTTGAACTAATGGGGTATCAAGACAAGAGGGCCATGATGGCTCTGTATTGCTCCACTGGCTATGTACAAACCAAACACACCAAACATTACAATTCTAGGCTGTTTTAAATAGGGTTAGTGCTGTAGCTCTGTTCAGTTTTAGTCCCTATTTCAATGTCCTACATTAGTCAATTTGAACTAATGGGGTATCAAGACAAGAGGGCCATGATGGCTCTGTATCGCTCCACTGGCTATGTACAAACCAAACACACCAAACATTACAATTCTAGGCTAAAAGGCTTTGGACAAGAAAACTGATAAAGGTTGTCTATAAGAGCCCACATAAAAATTGTGACCTCAAGGTGAGTCCATTTTTGACCTATGTTAACAATTTCAAGCTAAAATTATGAGCTTTATTTCAGTGAATCCCGGTAGGGGTCAACAAGATACAGCCACATACCAAATAATATAGGTCCAGGCTGTATGGTTATAAACAAGATTTTCAAAGTTTCCTTAATAAAACATGAGAGGGTTTATTTCGATTTGAGCAATGGATAAATTTTGAACATATTCAGAAGAGATCCACACGATTAAGCTTTATGCCAATTTGGTAGCCCAAGGTCTTACAGCTAAGAACAAGAAGATTTTTAAAGTTTTTACTATAAAAACCCTTGTAAAACTTCTGAACCCCCGGACAGGGCCAGTTTTGACCCCAGGGCTATAATTTGTAGAATCTTACTGGAAGTCCATCAGGTGAAGATACATACCAAATTTGATAGCCCTAGGCCATATGGTTTAGAACCAGAAGATTTTCAAAGTTTTCCCTGTATAAGCCCATGTAAAAATTGTGACCCCTGGGGCTGGGCCAATTTTGGCCCCAGGGCTATAATTAAAAAATCTTAGTAGAGGTCTATTAGATGGAGCTACATGCCAATTTTGGTAGCCCTAAGCCATCTGGTTTAGAACCAGAAAATTTTCAAAGTTTTCCCTGTAAAAAGCCCATGTATAAGTTGTGACCCCTGATGTGGGGCCAATTTTGGCCCCAGGGATATAATCTAAAGAATCTAAGTAAAGGTCCATCAGATGAAGCTACATGCTAATTTTGGTAGCTCTAGGCCAAATGGTACAGAATAAGAAGATATTTAAATTTTTCCTGTATAATCCCATGCAAAACTTGTGAACCATGGGGCGGGGCCAAATTGGCCCCAGGGCTATAATTTGAAGAAATTCAGTAGAGGCCTATTGGATGAAGCTACATGCCAACTTAGGCACTATGGTTTTGGACAAGAAGATTATGGAAGTTTTTCCTACATAAGCCCATGTAAAACTTGTGACCACCGGGGCAGGGTCAACTTTTACCACAGGGCTATAATTTCAAGGAATTTGGTAGAGGTCTATTAGATGCAGCTACATGTCAAATTTGGTAGCCCTATGCCTTAGGGTTTCTGACAAGAAGACTTTTAAAGGTTTTCAACATTTTTCAGTTTTATTGCCATGGCAACCAGAGTTTTCATTGGATCAAATACTTTCATGGAATTCTAAAGAGGGCCATGGCAGGATCATTTCTGTGTGATGTTTCATCAAATTGGATGGGTAGTTTCAGAGAAGAAGATGTTTGGAAAAAGAATTAATACATGCACGGACAGATGCACGCATACATGACGGACACCGGGCCATAACATAAGCCCACTGGCCTCTGGCCAGTGGAGCTAAAAAAAAATAAAAAAAAGTATGGTACATTTTCCTAAGAGGCCAGTGGAGCTAAAAAAACATAAAAAAGTATGGTATATTTTCCTACTAGTGTCCCTTCTTTTCCATCTTTGATTTTATTATCATTATTACTAATAAAATGTCTTTCATGTACTTATGAAAAAGGGAATAAATTCATAGTTATTTATAAAAATCAATAGCATGATATGAGTGCATCGGTGCTGTTTGATGTTTTAGGCTACGACACAAAAGACAAAAGGAGGTCTAATACCTCTCTGTAATGCATTATACCAAGCAAGTCATCATACAATTATGGATTTGTAAAAACCATTATGTCTATGAATCAAGTTTTAGGGTATGCAGAACATTGACCAATAACAAAAAGTTTCTATTCAGCACAGGGTGACCTGGGTCAATACTTTTTTTCCAAATGCATTTAACTCCTTTTTCACAGAGCATGGCTCAAATATATATGGTGTATGCAAAATACTAAATGTGTAGATCCACAGAGACATTATATGAGCCATTTTGGCAAAAGAGGGCTTAATGCATCTCCGTGATACATAATACCAAGCAAGTCATCACATGATCATTGATCCTTAAAGTCCATTTTGTCTTACAACCAACTGAATCATGAGGTAGACTGGTCCTTTGACATGCAAAAAATTGATCCATAGCGAAAAGTTTTGGCCCAGATCAGCCTGCGCAGACTGACCTGAGTCAATACATTTCACATATGCACTAAGACCCCTTTTCACAGAGCATGGTTCACATAATTTGATCATACCTAGATCATTCCGTCAGAAACAATTGTAGCCAGGGTAAAATTATAGATTTAGAGACAGGAATAGTATGAATGCAAAGGAAATTATATGCATGCTTTTAACAGAGAATGTGATGTACAAAAAAGAGAAATCTTCGAAAAAAAAAAAAATTGAAACAAGAAACTCAGATAGACTGTACAGAACTTAAAGTATGTACAAAACTCTGAGTTTCAATCATTAGTGGTTTTGATAGAATGTGATTTTGAGAATTTTACAATTTTACAAAGTATCACATCTTACATTTCATATTCAGCGCAATAATCTGTCACTGGCTAAGAGTGACTAAGTTTACGGCTTAGCTCTACCAGACTTACAGAATGTTAGCATTAGATTGTTAAACAAGGTCTGTCTACTGTTAAAGCCATTAAGCATTTCGGTTTTTAATAGGCAGATCTGTAAGATTTACTGTTGGTGCTATGAAGACAAAGTAGATAAAAATCAGACTGCACAAAATGTGAAGTATAAATTTGGAACTACAAAGGCAAAAGACCCAAGGGTTGCTAAAACACAGGACGAACATTTGGTAACGGATATACATGTATATCTTACTTGACTTTGATGGAATGAAAAATTAATTATTTTCACAGGTAAGTTCACGCTGTATTAATTTACGAATATTTTTAAAGGTTCCCTTGAGGAAGATGAATGTGTTACTGGTTAGACCTTTTTCATGCTTAACTCAACTGAGCCTGAAATTTCAAAATAATACAAAGTGGCTATTCTAGAAACTGAAAATGAGGGGGGAATTCCCCCCCTCCATCTGAAAAAAAGGGGTGATTTTTAAAACATAGGTGGGACAAACTTCGAACAGAAAGAAAAAATATAACAGATTTATTCCTGTCCGAACTTACATGTCAAAAGAAGTTTCTAGAATATCCTTCTCTTGAACTTTAATTCATTTTTGAAAAATAGATGAGAATAAGACAATTGTTAGATTCATTCTGATTATTTTCTGATAAAATTCATAACATTAACAATAACAGCAGTCTAAGACACTATGTAAAATGAACCGTTTTGGACTGGGTCGTTTGGGAAGTGGGCCATTTCAATCCACTTCCTGTCAAGGGAGGTAACTTTAATGGGCATTATGTTTCAAAACTGCTTTGGCAATTATGTCATTTTATTGAAAACAGTATTATTTTCCGCGAGGCAACAGTCATTTCTTTGGTTTTGGGCATTTATCATTGTTTATTTCTTATGCGGCATTGTCATGCATTTGGTCTGAATCTATGTGGGATCTGGAAAAACTTAGCGTGAATCCCGCAATAACGTGTCCTAGAATAGACACTGAATACACAATTGGTTTGATACACATAACAGATCAACTTTTAAACTTTCCAAACTTCTCTTTCCTCCCTCTTATGAAACGAAAGTCTTTATTTCTCATTGTCATACTTGCAAAAGCCCTAATAAAATTGAGACTTGCTCTGCGAAAAGGGGGGCTGCGCAGGCTGACCTGGGCCAAAACTTTTTGCCTTTGGTCAATTTTCTGCATGTCAAAGGACCAGTATACCTCATGATTCAGTCGTTTGTTAGTCATTGATTGTATGGATCCACAATTACGAGATTACTTGCCTGTTATCATGCATTTCGGAGATGCATTAAGCCCCCTTTTCTCAAAGCATGGGTCAATTGAAAATTTGAGCACACACTCAATTGAGCATGAAGTTTTCATAAGCGCAGGCCATGGATGATCAATATAAATGATAATTTACACCAGAAAAAGTGAAAACATTGCATCAAAAGGGGTTACTTGCTTCTTATGAGAAATTTTTCCTTTTGCCACATAGCTTTTAAAAAATGTACACTGCTAACACACAAAAAAGTGGTCCATATGTGGTGATGAGTGAAATGAAACCAAAGTTCAAATTTTGTTTTAATCCTTTACAACGTAGCGACGAGTTTTAACAACCCTGAGGAAGAAGCCTTTTGAAAACATTGTAGGAAAAGGAGAAAATGCTGGTAACCAGCATTTTCTCCTTTTCCCACCATGTTTTCTAACATTTTAAGATGTAAATCCAATTATTTCATCCACATGTAATTTGTAGTTTGAAAATGCTTTCAATTTGGGTAAGTCTTAAATTTTGCTGTGTGGTAAACCATTAACTCTTTACCAAACAACAAAATTCTAGTCTGATCCAAATTGGAGGCTTTTGCAGATGACAATTTCAACCATTAACTCTTCAGGGTAAAAGGTGCAAACTGGGTTAAAAGGAGCCACACTTTTGGTAAATAATAGCTCCTTTTCCTGCTTAATTCTCAAATTGTTTTATTTTTCTTTCAAATGTTTCCCCATTGTTTCAATTGAGCCATCTGTTATTTCAACAGTTTATCAATTAGCAAACATGCTATTATTAAACTTACTTAAAATAGTACCAATGAGACTTACAGAAAACATTAGGGGAAAAGAAAAAAACTTATTTTCAACTGGTGAACATCAGGGATTGTATTCACCAACCATTCCTAATATCATTTTAAGTCTGATTCTAAATCTGATTCTCTAGAATTTTTTAATTTTCAAAGTAACAAAATTTTTGACTGGCTAAACCAAATGGTTTAGCCAATCAAAAATTGTGTTACTTTCCATATCTAGAATATGCCAAAGAATGCATTTTAAAATAGTTGATGAACATGGGCAAAGGTATATCACAAGATGTTTGTATCCAAAAGATGAAGGGTAATGAAGCAGGGAAAAGGGTTCCCCTTTTTACCAGGATTTGTGTATTGAAAGCTTTTCCTTAGAATGTCATAGCACAGACAGAAGACATTTTTTTGAAAAAGTCCCTATCTAACTGCCTCACCATAAGAATCTCAAATATATATATATATATATATATATATATATATGAGCCATGCTCTGTGAAAAGGGGATTTAATGCATCTGCGAAGAGTATCGACTCAGGTTTGAGCACACACTTAACTGAGCATGAAGTTTTCATTAGCGCAGGCCATGGATGCTCAATATAAACGATAATTTACACCAGAAAAAGTGAAAACCTGAGTCGAAACGGTTTGCTACCGGTCAATTTTCTACACGTTCAAGGACCAGTGTACCTCATGATTAAGCCGTTCCAAAAAAAAAACCTAAAAAAGAAGCAGCTATTATTGATCCATAATCATCTGATGGCTTGCTTGGCATTATGCATTATGGAGATGCATTAAGCCCCCTTTTGCCAGAGCATGACTCATATCTTATAGTAACATTATAAATCTGAGACAAAACTTTAATTTGTCCGGAGTTTGATCTTCATCTACACAGTGTTAAAGAGTGCAAATTATGCTTTGGATCTTCATTTTCGCTTTGCTTAAAAGCGTACAACATAGCACTTTGCATTCAAAGGTTTGATTTAGAAATCTGAAGCGCCGACTACTCACCCGAATAAATCCATCCAGACTTTTGCCGTACATTTTCTGGAACTCCTGCTTAATCTGTACCATGTCTACCTCCGCCCTCGTCACAACAATCCTTATCAGTGTTTTATCATCTGTGCCCATACCCTATAAAAATAATTAACTTTTACCACAACAACCCCAAGGAAAAGGCTTTTGAAAACATGGTAGGAAAAGGAGAAAATGCTGATAACCAGCATTTTCTCCTTTTCCCACCATGTCTCCTACTATATCACAGACAAACAGCCATCATTCGATGCACATATCATTTGTCGTCTGTAATATTTTCACTTGCACCAGTCTAAAATTTTGTCATTTGGTAAAGAGTTAATCCATTAACACTTTACTAGACGAAATTTTAGACTTGTCCATATTGAAACCATTTGCAGACAACAAATTGAATATGTCTATAATGATGAATTTTGTCTTTAGACGGACAAAAAACAATTTTGAAAGAGAAGAAAATGATAGTTACAAGCATTTTCTGCATTCCTTATAACTCTTTACCAAACGAAAAATTTTTGGACTGGACCAAATTCAAAGCATTTGCAGATGATAAAATAAATGTTGCCAAAATGATCATTTCTGTCTTCGACAAGGTAGAAAACATTGTGGGAAAAGGAGAAATTGCTGGTTACCAGTATTTTCTCCTTTTCCCACAATGTTTTCAAAAGCCTTCTCTTTTAAGGTCATTAAAAGTTAGGATTGTGAGGTAGAGGGCTAACATTTTATAATACAAAATTTTCTCTATTTAGTTCTTTCTTTACTGAACAAAAAAAATTTTGAAATGATCCAAATTGAAAGCATTTACTAAAAAATCATCAAATATAGCTCAAATTGATGATTTCTGCCATTTATAGGGTAAAAATACATTGAGGGAAAGAGAGAAATGCTGGCTATGTTTTCGAAACCTTCCTCAGGGTTGTCAAAACTTGTGATTTAGAGCTAAATAATTATTTTCAAGTTTATTTCTGCAACTATATACCATTTTAAATAATAACCATAGTTAGTTCTTTTACTAACATTAATTCTTTACCAAACGACAAAATTTTAGACTTGCTCAAATTGAAAGCACTTGCAGGCAACAGAATAACACAATAAATTTGAATCAAAAATTAATTTTTTTTGTGGGAGGGTAGAAAACGTTGTTGGAATAGAAGAAAATGCAGGTAACAGCATTTTCTCCTTTTTACACAGTGTTTTTGAAAGTCTTTATCTTTGGGGTCGTTAAAACACAGAATGTTTGGTGAATGGTCAATTTTACCTAGAGACAAAAAAGTTCTGTGGAAAAGATCACTACAATAAAGAATGAACAAAATTAATATAGATCTAAGCACAAACCTTCATTGACTTGTAAAGCTTCTCAGCAAAGTAACCAGCCTTGTTTCGAACAACCTTGACTGTATGACAAAAAATGAAATGATGCTAAACCATTACTGTATACGTGGATATATATGTGTGTCGAAAAATTTGCCAATTATCAATTACAGACATTTTGCATATGGAAATGTTTGCAAATTCAAGGCTCTCATTATTTGTTGGTTTATTTGTGGTAAAATACTCAAACAGGAAAAGTTTACTATTTTTGCAAATTCGCAAAATCGCAAAAATTTCCACTTACACAGTGTCCTCTGAAACAAACTTACATTCATCGACTATGAGTATATCCTTGTAACGATATTTGCTACCAACTCTAGTGCTATGTGAGCCATACTCTGTGAAAAGAGGGCTTAATGCATCTGCCAAAGTATCAACCCAGGTCAGCCTGTGCAGTCCAGGCAGGCTGACCTGGCCTGAAACTTTTCGCTATTGGTCAATTTCCTGTATGTCCAGGGACCAGTCTAGCTCATGATTCAGTCGGTTGTTAAATAAATGGGCTATTACGGATCCATAATTATGTGAGGACTTGCATGGTATCATGCATCACAGAGATGCATTAAGCCCCCCTTTTGCCAGAGCATGGCTGACATTCATTTGAGTCATGCTTTAGTTGTGTTTTCTACAGGTATTTCTATCTCTGTTTCTCTTTTAAAGCCTCTTACAGGCTGAAAAAAAAAAGCCAAAGCCTTTTACAGGATGAAAAAAAAGCTGCCTTTCCATAGAATTTCTACAAAATAACTTGTGAAGTTAGAACATCTGGTTTCATGTCCCTTTAAGGAATGTTCTAACTACATGTAATACACATAGGTTTATGCTTTATGGAAGAAAGTTATGGAAGAGATTATGAACATTATGGAAGAAAGTGCTTGTTTAACCCTTTACCACACAATCCCAACTTTTAACGACCCTGAAAGAAAAGGCACTCTGAAAACTTTGCGGGAAAAGGAGAAAATGCTGCAAACCAGCCTCCTTTTCCCACAATGTTTTCTACCCTTTCAAAAGAAAAATCATCATTTTAGCAACACTTGTCGTTGCAAATGCTTTCAATTTCGTCCATTCCAAATTTTTGTCATTCGGTAAAGAGTTTAAGCTTGATTCTCCTTTCTTCTCCAAATGTTTCCCAAAAATTTTCGTGAAGAATTTTTTTACTTTCCTTTTAGTATTCCCCTTTTATTACATAACCTCCCTCGTTTTCAGTGTGATATACCCATCACAAATTTTCTTATCTTAAACACATCTGATATCACAATTGTGTAACATCATTTTTGACATCATTTTGAACATATTTCATAGAAGTGAATGTTTTTTTCATGGATATTACCATGTGCGCATCTACAGATGGTTTCATATCTTCTGATCTATAATTTGTGAAATATCGATATGTGATAAAAAGAATATGTCATGCGTTCACTTTTGAGATGAAATCCTATTAAACTTGTCAAGAAAAATGTTATTAAACTGGCCAGAGGCTCACTTATTAACATTTTTCCTAGACCCCTTAAACAAAATTTCATCTCAAACGCCAACTCATGTCTGATGCTATCAATAATATTTAAATGGTATGCTTTAACCCTTCTCCAAACTATGAAATTTTACACTTGTCCAAACAGAAGGGATATGCAGATGACAAATAAAATGTCTCTAAAATAAATGGATTAGTCTTTGGAAGGGTAGACAGCATTGTAGGAAAAGGAGAAAATGCTGGTTACCAGTATTTTCTCTTTTTTCCATGATGTTTTCAATGGCCATCTTTCTCAGGATCGTTAAAATATGGGATTTTTAGGTAAACGATTAACAATTTATGAGTTTTGCTCTGTGAAAAGGGGCTTAATACATCTGGGAAGGTGTCAAACAAGGTCAACCTGCACAGTCCACGCAGGCTGACCTGAGTCAAAACTTTTTGCTATTAGTAAATTTTCTGCATGTCCAAAGACCAGTCTCTCTCATGATTCAGTTGGTTATTAGACAAAATAGATTTAATGAATTCATCATAGTAGATGACTTGCGTGGTACCATGCATCATGGACATACATTAAACCCCCCTTTTTCCATAGCACTGCCTATATTTTTTGGTGACATGTCAGGTAAATTACACAAAAACCTACCAATTGCTAACATTCCTATTTCCAGATTTCCTGACATTTCACTCTTCACAACTGTTTCAATATCCCGCCCAGACGTTCTTGAGTATGCATCGAATACAGCTCGCAGTTGCTCGTAGCTCTGCGAGGCCATAACTACATTAAACTGAGATTCATCGGTGCCCCATCTCTTCTCTCCTGCTCGGTATAGTGCCTGTAATATATTTTGTTATCACTGTATAATCAAAATCAGCTTGCACTTTTCAGTGTTATTTTTCTCACCACTTTTACCACACATAAAATATTTTGTTATCAAAGTTTTATCAAAATCTGCTTGCACTTTTCACTGTTATTTTTCTCAACGCTTTTACCACACAGTCCTGAATTTTAACAAATCTTCTGGAAATGGCCTTTTGAAAACATTGTTGGAAATGCTGCTTCCCAGCATTTTCACATTTTCCCACAATGTCTTCTACCCTTTCAACCTAAAATTGCATTATTGCACCATATTTAATTGGTCATCTGTAAATGCTTTCAATGTGAACAGGTTTTAAATTTTTGTGATTCGGTAGAGAGTTAACAGAATGTAACATACATAGGTCATGTCAAGGCGAGAGTTTACATATTCATGTCTTTCCTGGGTTAGGCTGGGACAGTGAAGTGCCTTTCCAAAGGGTAATCCTCCTAGTTGATTAATTTCCCGTTTATTTATCGTCTCCATTAGTAGCCTAAATGGGTGAGGCCTCCCTGAAGGCTGTTTGTACAGGGGATAACTGAAGATTTAGTACAAAACCCATGCTAGGTTCCGCCTGGCTGTTTGTTTTGTCACATGGGTTAATGCAAGATTCAGTACAAAACCCATGCTAGGTTACACCTGGTTCTTTATTGTTCTCAGTGTATAGCACTGTCACACACGGACCTCCGTTTAACGTCTCGCCCGAGAGAGTATTCGTAATTTAGATGGCTAGCCATGGGCCTATAACTCACACGCTCAAGTCGCCTGAGACTTGACATTCATGGGTCCGATGCTCTACCACTTGAGCTATTCGGATCGATCATAATGATTCTACTAGACCTGGGCCCATGCTCAAAAATTGAGGACATGCTCAACTGAGTCCCAGCTCAGACTTAGTTCCAATAAATTTTTTGATGGAAGAAAAATTTGATATTCATTAAATTCTGTAAAAAGAATTGCTTTGATCTACATGGTCTAATATAGTAACAAGAGATACCATTAACTCTTAACCAAATGAAAAACTTTCAGACTAGTCCAAATTGAGAGCATTGAATTTTGTAGATGACAAAATAACTGTCACTGAAAAATTTAAATTTGTTTTGGGAAAGGGTAGAAAACATTGTGGGAAAAGGAGAAAACGCTTGTTACTAGCATTTTCTCCTTTTCCAACAATGTTTTCAAATGTTCTTTTCCGTGGGGTTGATTATGGTTGGGATTGTGTGGTAAAAGGTTATGAGAGTTTTGTGAAGATTTTCAAAGATAACAATTTTTACATTCCTTATTAACCCTTCAACAGGTGACAAAATTTTAGCCTTGTCCAAATTGAAATCATTTGCAGAAGACAATTTCAATGTGGCTCAAATGGTGCAATTTTTCTTTCATAGGATAGAAAACATTGTGGGAAAAGCAGAAAATGCTTGTAACAAGCATTTTCTCCTTTTACCACAATGTTTTCAAAAGGCTTCTTTCCCAGGGATTTAAAAGGTGGCATTGTGAAGTAAGGGGTTAAGGCTCATGTTTGTGTAATGGATACTAGTACACAAATGAACCGTATTATGGGTGTTTACATTAACCATGCTATCCTATCAAAGACAGAAATAATCATTTGAGCCAAATTTAATTTGTCGTCTGCAAATGCTTTCAATTTGGTACGGTCTAAAATTTTGTCGTCTGGTAAAGGGTTAAGGATTATGTTTTGTGTCATGGATACTAGGACACAAATGAACCATATCATGGGCACTTACATAAACCATGCTATTGGTGAACAAATGAACCATGTTATATGGGTACAGAAATCAACTGATAACTGGAAATTTGCTCCTGAGGGAATATGACAGCAAAAAATTCACCTTTGACTGCACAATGCTGAGTTTTAACTCCCCTGAGAAAGAGGGCTTATGAAAACATGGTGGGAAAAGGAGAAAATGCTGATAACCAGCATTTTCTCCTTTTCCCACAATATTTTCTATCCTATGAAAGACAAATTTTATGTTCTGAGTAGCATTTTATTTGTCGTCTGCAAACGGTTTCAATTTGGGCCAGGCTAAAGTTTTGTCGTCTGGTAAAGAGTTAAGAGCTGTGCGAATATGTGAACATAAAACTAAGATCTTACCTGGGCATCCATGTTGGCTTTATTCATGTCAACAGCCTGGTTCTCTTGTCTGTTTCCCTGTTTTCAGACAAAAATAACAACAAGAAAAATCTTTATTATACGAGAAATCACCTGCAACATCAATTTCACATATTTACAACATGAATTAGGCATCCTTTTCACTGAGCATGGCTCATTTTCATTTCAGGATGAGACTTGTAGATTTCAGGATTTTGACCTACCTTTTGTTATGAACCCTGAGTTCTGGTGAACCTCAGGAAATACGTGAATAAATGAACCATTCTGTGTGAAAAGGGAGTTTAACCCTTTCCCAAACAGCAAAATTTGGACTGGTCCAAATCGAAAGAGTTTGTAGATGACAATTTTAAATTTGATGAAAATGGCAGAAAGTTATCAAAAAGGGTAGAAAACACCGTGGAAAAAGGAGAAATTGCTCGTTACGAGCAAGTTCTCCTTTTCCCACAGTGTTTTCAAACAATTTGTACTACAGACACGTGAAAACCAGGGCTTGTTTGGGAAAGGGTTAACAGAGCTCCAGATAAAGGGCGTGATTTTGATTATAGAATTGAAAATATTAATTATTCTCAACTAAACCTTATGTTATGGGTTATGTTATGGGTATTGAAAATGAGCCATGCTCTGGCAAAAGGGGGCTTAATAATAACTCTGCGATGCATGATACCAAGCAAGCCATCGCATGATTATGGATCCATTATAGCAATTTTTTTTAACAACTGACTTAATCATGACAGATATAGGTAGTAGTCAGGCTGACATAAATCTAAACTAGAAAATGGCATAATACATTTTAAGCATGCTCTGTGAAATGGGGGCTTAATGCATCTGCGAAAAGTATCGAACCAGGTCAGCTTGCGCAGTCCGCGCTGGCTGACCTGGGCCAAAACTTTTCGCTATTGGTCAATTTCCTGTATGTCCAAGGACCAGTCTACCTCATGATTAAGTCGACTGTTAAAAAAAATTGCTATGATGGATCCATAATTATGTGATGGCTTGCATGGTATCATGCATCGCAGAGATGCATTAAGCCCCCTTTTGCCAGAGCATGGCTCATTTTCAATCTGCTAAAAAGACCACCTGGACACTGCAAAGTAAAGACTGTGATTGTCTTCAAATCTCACAAATGTTCAGACTAAATCAAAGATATGACTGCACATTCTGTGCAGCCTGATCTTTTTTAACCCTTTACCGAATGACAAAATTTTAGACCAGTCCATGTTGAAAGCACTTACAGACGACGAATTAAATGTGATTTAAAAATTGAAATTCATTATAGGAAGGGTAGAAAACATTGTGGGAAAAGGAGAAAATGCTTGTTTCCAGCATTTTCTCCTTTTCCCACAAAGTTTTCAAAAGGCTGCTTTCTCAAGGTCGTTAAAAGTCGGGATTGTGTGGTAAAAAGTTAAGCTACTCTGTCTACAAAAAGTGGTATAGTTTTGATAGGAATTCTACTGCTAAACCCTTTACCAGATGATAAAAATTTAGACTAATCCACATTGAAAGCCTTTGCAGATGACAAATTGAATGTGGCTCAAATGATGTAATTTGTTTTTGAAAGGGTAGAGAATGTTGTGGGAAAGAAAGAAAATACTTTTTACCTTCCCAGCATTTTTTCTTTTTCCAACAATGTTTTCAGAAAGCTTTCTCCTCCGGGTCATTGAAACTCAGGACTGTGCTATAAAGAGTTAACCCTTTACCACACAATCCCAACTTTTAACGACCCTGAGAACGAAGCCTTTTGAAGACACTGTTGAAAAAGGAGAAAATGCTGGTAACCAGCATTTTCTCTTTTTCCAACAATGTTTTCTTCCCTTCCTGAAACAAATTTCAATTTTCAGTCGCATTTATTGTGTTGTCTGAAAATGCATTTGATTTGGAGCAATGTAAAATTCAGTTGTTTGGTAAAGAGTAAATCATCCTATAGTGTACTTACATTAGCCATAGAGACCATCAGGCGTTTAAAGTGACCAGAAGTGTCGCTTATAATGTCCTTCTCCAGCATTGATCTGAACACTACAATTGATGAATTAACCCTGTACCACACAATCCCAACTTTTAACAACCCTAAATGAGAGGGCTTTTGAAAACATAGTGGTAAAAGGAGAAAATGCTGGTAACCAGCATTTCCTCCTTTTCCCACAATGTTTTCTATCGAATCAATAATGAATTTTATCATTTGGACAACTTTTAACTTGTCGTCTGCAAATACTTTCAATTTGGAACAGCCTAAATTTTGACTCTTTGCCAAATGACAAAACTGTAGACTTTCCCCAAGTTAAAAGCAGTTGATGACATCAAATTCAATAGGGCTAAAATTATGGCATATGTTCTTTAAAAGATTGAACACAAAATAATGGTTACCAGCATTTTCTCCTTTTTGTTCAATGCTTTCAAAAGATAGTTTCCTAAGGGTCATTTAAACACAGGACTGTAAAGTAGAAGGTTAAACATAAAGTTCTTTAGAAAAATAATTTTAGACATGTTAGCATTCAAAGCATTTGCAGACGACAAATTAAATGTGGCTCATAAACTTGTATTTGTCTTTGAAAGGGTAGAAACATTACCAGAATTTTCTCCTTTTCTCACAATGTTTTCAAAAGCCTTCTTCAGGGTCTTTAATGCTCGGGATTATTTGAAAAGGGTAAAGACATAATAATTCAAAGATACCTTTCTGTTTCTTTTTTCTTTATCTCTTTATCAAACGACAAAATTTTAGACTTGTCCAAATTCAAAGCATTTGCAGACGACAAAGTTGATTTCATTCAAATGATGTAATTTGCCTTTGGAAGGGTAAAAAATATTGTGGGATAAGGAGAACATGCTGGTTACCAGCATTTTCTCCTTTTTCAACAATGTTTTCCTAAGCTTTCTTTCCAAGGGTCGTTAAAACATTGGGTTATGTGGTAAAGTATTCACTGCCTTTCCTAATATTCAAAGACAATTTTCCATTTCTGCCCCTAAAAGCCTTATGCTTCCTTAACTTACAGGTTAGTTTTGTTCACTGAGTTCAGTGGTACAATGAAATTGCTTGTAGAAGACAAATCAGATGTGGCTTAACCCTTTACCAAACAATCTCCAATTTTCACAACCCTGAGAAAGAAGCCTTTTGAAAAAATTGTGGGAAAAGCAGAAAATGCTGGTTACCAGCATTTTCTCCTTTTCCCACAATGTTTTCTACCCCTCCCAAAACATACTTCAATATCTGAGTTGCATTAATTTTGCCATCTGCAAAATTAATGCTTTTAATTTGGACCAGTCTAAAATTTTGTTGTTAGGTAAAGACTTAGAGGATGGACAGAAAAGTAAACATTGTGGGAAATAGAAAAAAAATGCTGGTAACCAGCATTTTTTTTTTCCTATGGGCACAATGTTTTTAAAAGTGCCCTTCCTTTGGACTGTAAAAACACAGAATTTTGGTAAAGGGCTTTACGCAAAATACATATATGCATAACACAGTTTAGTTACTTACTGGTTTTATAGGCTGCATTGATTGCCTGTATCTGTTTGTTGTTCCTCGAGCAGAGAATTTCTATCATGGCATCTTCATCTGTTCCCATACCCTGTTTCATGACAGTAAGTAAAATTAGTGGTCATACTAAGTATGTGTATCTCATTCAAAAATATATTCATGAATAAAATTTTGATCAAGCTTCCTTGGTAAGGTATTGAAATTATTGCACAGTAATGAGTCAAGTGTAGAAATGCACCTACCCTATGTGTTTGTATGAAAGTAACAAAAATTGTTTTTAAAAAACACTATGGGAAAACACTGTTGCATCCAAGGCGCACAATCACACACAAATCTTGCACTTTTTGATTCTGAATTTGAAAGTAACGCAACGTCTGATTGGTTAGAGCATATTATTTAGCCATTCAGCAGTTGTGTTACTTTCTAAATCTGGAATTAGAAGACTTAGAATGAAATTTAAAATGGTCGGTGAATACTGACCCAGTTTCACCATCAAAACATTACCCCTTACAGGCAAATTTTCTCTTGTCTGGTAGCACAGCACAAAGGAAAACATTGAGGCAAGAGAAGAAATTGCTTGTAAAAAGGAATACCTCATTTTGCCACAATGTTCCCACATCTTGGACTAAACTTCATACTGATCAGTCAATTTCCAGTCATGTATTTAAAGTCGGCTGTTATGTACTGAACCCTTTACCACGCAATCCAAAGTTTTAACTACGAAACAGTAAAAAAAGTTCAGAAACATTGCTGGAAAAGAAGAAAATGCTGTCAACCAGGATTTTCTCCTTTTCCAACAATGTTTTCTACCACTTCAGAGACAATTTCCTTCAAATGATCCATATTCACCTCATTGTCTCTAAGTGCTGTCAATATGGACAGGTCTCAAATAGTGTTGTGTGGTAAAGGACTAACTGAGATGTAAGGAAGAAGGCTTTCTTGGAAAACAAATGTTAGTAAGCAGCATTTTCTCCTTTTCCTATGGTTTTCAGGGTCATACAAACTCAAGACTAACATTTTGATCAAGTCTACTTTATAAGGCATTAAAATTGTTGCACGATAATGCATCAAGTATGTGTGACCCATGCTCTGTGAAAAGGGGGCTTAATGCATCTGCGAAAAGTATTGACCTAGGTCAGCCTGCGCAGTGTGCACAGGCTGATCTGGGCTGAAACTTTTCGCCATTAGTCAATTTTCTGTATGTCCTAGGACCAGTTTACATGTACCTCATGATTAAGTCAGATGTTAACCCTTAAGCCCCTAAGCGCAACTCACTGACCTTTTGCGGAAAGTTTGGATCAAGATCAGTCTGCACGGAACATGCAGTCTGATCTTGGATCTACACTGTCTGATAAGGAGATATTTTCCACTAAAAAATAAGTTTGAAATAACATTTTTCTGGTTTTCACTATTGGCTTGAAAGTTTCACTAAACTTATTTAGCAGGATAAGGGTTAAAAACAGTGGTTATTATGGATCCATAACTATGCAATGGCTTAATGGGTATCATGTTGTATCATGCAACACGACGATACATCAAGTCCCCTTTTGCCAGAGTGCAGCTCACATAAACACACCTACCCTCATGGCCCTCTTCAGTTCATAAGCATCGTATTCATCAGGTTTCATCATCAAGGCCACAACAACGTCCTCAAATCTACCTCCCAGCTCACTCTTCAGGTCCTGTACCAAATCCTGAAACCAGAGAGACATGCGTGTCTTAACCTTTACCAGATGACAAAATTTTAGCCTTGTCCAAATTGAAAGTATTCGCAGATGACAGTTTCAATGTGACTCAAGTGGTGCAATGTTCTCTGGACAGGGTAGAAAACATTGTGGGAAAAGGAGAAAATGCTGGTTACCAGCATTTTTTTCCTTTTCCCACAATGTTTTCAAAAGGCTTCTTTCCAAAGATCGTTAAAAGGTGGCATTGTGTGGTAAAGAGTTAACTCTTTACCACAAAAATCCTGAGTTTTATACATCCTGAAAAAGAAGACTTTTGAAAACATTGTGGAAAAAAGAGAAAATGCTGGTAACCAGCATTTTCTCCTTAATCCACGTTTTCTACTATTAAATACAGATGTATAGCAATCATCATTTCTGCCACAATTAATTTGTTGTCTGCAAGGGCTTTCGATTCTGTGTAGTCTAAAATTTTGTTGTTTCGTAAAGGGTATAAAAGTGCCAGAGAAATGTTTGAAGACTTCCCTCAGATTTTCTGCCATTCTCTTTCTCTCATTTTAATATTTAATTACTGCCCAAACATGACATATAACTCTTAAAAAACAAAACAAAAATGTTAGATTAGTCCAAATTGAAAACATTTGCAGATGACAAATCAAAATTGGATTCAAATGATAGAATTTAAAATTGAAAAGTTGAAAATACTAAGGTAAAGGGAGAAAATGCTTGTTACCAGCATTTTCTCCTTTTCACCTAATCTTTTCAAAATTCTTCTTTTTTGATGTCTTTAAAGTACTGGATGGTTGGTAAATGGTAAATTCATCACTGCACATACATAATATCTAACAGCCACCCAGCAGAGAATTTTCAAAAAGTCATGTGGAAAAAGGTTGATATAACTGCTCATTCTTACACAACATATTCCACATTAATAAAAAATCATTTTTTCACTTTCAATTCTTTTTTTGCATTTTGTTGGTGTCAAATATATTCCCTACAGTAATGATTTAAAACTTTTTGTTTGCTTTTTTTTCTCCTTCTTTGATGTCTTACAGTTTTCAATATCATTTTGGTCATTTCACAGTGGCCAGTGTAATTATTCTTAACTTCCCTGACCCCGGTTTCATGAAAAAAACTTAATCTCTTACTTCGCTCAAATTTTCTTATGTTCTAATTTGAGTTCCTTACTTGGGGCACGTTTTAGTAACATTAAGTCTTTACCAAGAAAAGTTTAATGAGGTTCAATTTGAAAGCATTTGCAGATGACAGATTCAATGTAGCTCAGACACCTTTCTACTCTGACAGAGTAGAAAACACTGTGGGAAAAGGTAACCAGCATTTTCCCCTTTTCCCACAATGTTTTCAAAAGACTTCCTCCCAAGGGTCATTAAAAGTCTGGAGTGTTTGGTAAAGGGTTAACAGACTTTGGTAAAGTTCTCAAATCCTATGTTGACACAATGTTTAAGATTCATTTCAGCAAAATAATAGACTTAAGTTTCTTGAATGATATAAGTGTGTTTATTTTGTTAAGTCTGAAATATGGTGTCAACTCAGGATTTCAGAATGTTACTACAGTATATTAATATGGTGTGCGGTAAAAATGTCAGAGGTAAAAATGCCATAGGTAAAAATGTCATAGGTAAAAATGTCATAGGTAAAAATGTCAGAGTCAAAGTGGTAAATATGCCATAGGTAATAATGTCATAGGTAAAAATGTCAGAGGTACTAAGTATATGATATGAAAAAAACATGTGGCTCTGGCCTCTCACCAGATCCATTTGGAATTGGTTTTGTGAAAGGTAGAAACAAATTTTATTTTTTGAATTACATTTATTTGTCATCTTCAAGTGTTTTTAATTTGGACCAGTCTAATATTGTGCAGTTTGGTAAAAAGTTAAATAAATGGTACATGCTAGATATAACTTATAATATTTATGTCCATACTTTCTATTGATGTTTCATTATATGTTTTCAAATTAAACTTGAATAAAACCAATAAGATATTGCTGCAATATTGTTTATGAATTGTGATGAATGGGTTGTTTAAGGAAGTTTTCCCTAACATACTGTCCTTTTGAAAACATTGCAAACCTTGGTAAAAACATCTGTGAAAAAGTATCTTGGACAATAGTATGTGATCTTAGAACTTCTGGGCCTGTATTCACCAACCATTCTTAAGAATGTTCTTTGTCTTTTTCTCAAGAAATTTCTTGTTCTACATTTGTCATTCGGTATAGCCAATCAGGAGTTATGTCACTTACAAATTTAAAAAATCTTAGAGAATAATACTAAGAATAATCTCAAGAATGGTTGGTGATTACAGACCCTGTTAGTCCATATACCAATCTTGATTTTGACTGACTGCTATCTTAGATGATTCAGAGGCCAGAAATAAGTGAACCCTGACAAGATTTCGAACTTGCTAAGCCTTGACCAACTGAGCTAACCCCACATATTTATACCATGATAAATACCTCTGACATTTTTACCTATGACATTATTACCTATGGCATATTTACCACTTTGACTCTGACATTTTTACCTATGACATTTTCACCTATGGCATTTTTACCTATGACATTTTTACCTACATTCATTAATATTGGAGGTGTGTGTCTCCAATAACAAACTGAACTTTAGTCAGGAACTGAGTCTGTTAGAAAATTTGAGCAAAATAAGCGACTTAAGTTTCTTCACAAAAGAGGTCCCTAGGGTTTCTTTTCGCAGAAGTTTAAACAACAGCCTTTTCATACCCCTAGCTACTTCCCTCCTAACTCTGAACCAAACAACAAATTTTAGACTTGCTATAGGTCTGATTGAAACCATTTGCAGACACCAAAATTTTATGTGACTCAAAAGTTGAAATTTGTTTTGGAAGAGTAAAAAATAATGTGGAAAAAGAAGAAAATGCTGGTTTAAATACAAGAAGTAGAAATTTATACAAATGCAGAGCTCCTTGATAGAGGCAGTGATTTTGAGCATAGAATTGAAAATATTAATTATAAGGATGAGACAAATAGTCAAATATTTAAATATTCTAAAAACGGCCAAATGTTCGAATATGAATTTTGTATTTGAATAGTCTCTCTGTTCTTCTTTTACAATGCTTAATAAATTGACCATCAAATGAAAAAAAGAAGAAAGGTTTCAAAAAAAGACATAATTCTGTGCTCTGTCACTAATCTGTGTATCTGTTGATGTGTTGTTTACACATGGCAAGCTGTTTTTAACACCTATTAGTTTACATAACACCTTTGATTGGACTTCTAATTATCATCCTCTATTAAACCTGTCCTTATCCAGTCCTGATCGTACTTTATGCCGTTAGATTTGCCGACGCAACTTTGTCAATGATATAATTATGCATAAGATGAGTGTTTGTGGTTGTCGTCATCGCTTCTGTTGTATAATAATTAAGTGTCTGTGGTTGTCGTCGTCGCTTCTGTTGTATAATAATTAAGTGTCTGTGGTTGTCGTCGTCACTTCTGTTGTATAATAATTAACTATTTTTTACACGAAGCAATAAATGGTTTATCAACCCTAGAATTTAAACCTGAAATTCTAAAACCACAGTACTGTTATATACAATCCCTGGTTAAGCATACCTAATTTCATGTCAAGTGAAACTTTTATGGCGAATGAGACAACTGAACTTGCAATACTAAGCATACTTTGATATAGATCTTTACTTTAACCTGGCAGAAGGAAAAGTTGATGCCATAAGAAAAGTAACTTATGCAAGGCGTACGACTGATTTCGCATTCATTGATGACCTTTCTCTATAGAGGTGAGTGAACTAGCTAGTGAAAGTATCCGATGCGCATATTTGATTTTGCTAGATGTACGTGTTGCTGAAAGGGTACCAGTATTCAGACATTCAAATTTCGGACACTGGACCATAAAATAATTCAGGGTTCTGTAATCAAATATTCAAAAAATATTCAAATACTACAATCCAACTATTCAAATACCAGTATTTGTATTCGTTCTCATCCTTACTCAATAATTCTCCACTAAACCCTATGTTATTGAGCGATTCTAATGAGTACCCACAACATAGGGTTTGAGAGAGAAATAATGGATTTAGAATACCATCACTCTCTCTTATCCGGATCTCTGCACATTTCAGTTATGCTGTGGCAGTCAGAGCACTTATCAAGGCTTTTATGGAGTTTCTTTTCACCAGTGATACTTTCATCTCAATGAAAAATCAATAATCAAATATAACTGATCACACAGTATCAGCATCATCATCTAAAACTGATCTACAGGTACTACCATGTAGACAATACTCACTCTACCAAAGCATGTTTTAAACATCTGTTTGATTTGCTGCCTCTGTTCATTAGTTCTATAACCCAATATGTCTATGATTGCTTTTTCATCCGTGCCTATAAATAACAACCAATAGCACCATAGGTTAGCCCTTCATGAGACGGATATACTAAAGACATTTCCAAACTGAAAGCATTTGCAGATGACAAAATAAATTTGATTCAAAAATTGAAAAGTGTTTTTGAGAGGACAGAAAACATTGTGGGAAAAGGAGAAAATGATGGTTACCAGCATTTTCTCCTTTTTCCTCAATGTTTTCAGAAGCCTACTTCATCAGGGTCATTAAAAGGCGGCATTGTTTTGTAAAGGGTTAAACAATTATCTGGTGACAATATTTTAGACTATGTCCAAATGACATCATCTGCAAACAACAAAAGGAAATGTGCCTCAAATTATAATATTTGTCCATGAAACAGTTGAAAACTTAGTGAGAAAAGGAGAAAATGCTGGTGACAGTGTTCCCACTCAAATCTTTTTTTGGGAGTGCCTGCACTCCTAGGAGGACAAGTTTGGGAGTGCAAGAGAAATTCTAGGCATGCACTAAATGATGACAATTTTAGAGCTTTTATGGAGGAAAGTAAGAGTCTGTTGTATGGAAAATTTGTTTTGATGAGTCTCACTCTGCAGTCATCTGCTCTTGAAAACAATATGGGTAATTTAACAAAGAAGTTGCTTGTAATGTTTCCTTACTCACTGGACCAAGTTCAGAGGTACAACTTACAACTAGATGGCCTGTAGAATTTTACAGCAGTTACAGCATGGAAATGATTTTCAAACAAAGTTCACCAGTGACCTTGACCTTTGACTCATGTGACCCCAAAACACTAGGGCACCTCCTTGGGTCATGAGCAACACTTGTATAAAGTTTCAGGGTCATAGGTCAAATGGCTTTTGAGTTAGAGCACAAAAATGAAAAGGTGGACAGATGGACAGATGGATGGAGGGACGACAGGGTGAAACCAGAATACTCCCCCTATTTTGTAGGTGGGGGGATGGGGGGAGGTTATAATAAAGCCAAATAAAGACCTATTCAGATACTGAATTTACTTTCTTGAAGTTTGTAGATAACTTTTGTATTGTCAGATAAATACCACAGGGTTATATTGAGGTACCAGTGCACCTATTTGCTATCCACTGAAAATAATGTACAAAACATACCGAGTCCTTTCATGGCTTTTCTAAGGATCTTAGCATCATTTTCCGCATTAAAGTTTGGTGCTGGTTTCAAAGTGCCATCTTCCTGCAACCAGGAAACACTAGTAATCAAGATAATTGACTTCATGCACATTACCAGCAGCAGACTGTGTTTTGTAAAAATTGTGGCAAAAGAAAATGAGCCATGCTCTGTGAAATGGGGGCTTAATGCATCTGCGAAAAGTATCGACCCAGGTCAGCCTTCGCAGACTGTGCAGGCTGACCTGGGTCGATACTTTTCGCAGATGCATTAAGTGCCCATTTCACAGAGCATGGCTCATTTTCTTTTGTCACAATTTTTGCACAGTCCGTGCAGGCTGACCTGGGCTGAAACTTTTTGCTATTGGTCAATTTTCAGTATGTCCAAAGACCAGTCTACCTCATGATTCAGTCGGTTGTTAGACAAAATGGGCCTTATGGATCCATGATCATGATTCTAATGACTTGCTTGGTATCATGCATCACGGGGATGCATTAAGCCCCCTTTTGCCAGAGCATGGTTTGAATATTTTTGAACAGAGTATTTTTCCCTTTGTCACAATGTTTCACATGTTAACCCTTTACCACACAATCCCCAGTTATAGCTCTTGTAACCAGCATTTTCTCCTTTTCCCACAATGTTTTCTACCCTTCCCAACACAAATTTCAATCTTTGAATCACATTCATTTTGTCGTCTGCAAGTGCTTTCAATTTGGTTGTGTCCAAAATGTTGTCATCTGGTAAAGACTTAACTTTGAATCATTTTGATTACCAGTATCCATATTTCACAAGTTCACTTTAAAGGTCTTTTACTGCAAATTTATTTCAAGTAGGAATCTGTTAACTCTTTACCAAACAACAAAATTCCAGATTTGTCCAAATTGAAAGCTTTTTGCAGATGACAATAAATTTGACTCAAAAATCGAAATTTTGTCTTTTGAAACGTTGAAAACATTGTGATAAAAAGGAAAAAATGCTAGTTACCAGCATTTTCTCCTTTTTTTCTACAATGTTCTCTCAGAGTCATTAAAACTGGAGATTGTGTGGTAAAGGGTTTAAAAGAAAAAAAGCACATTCATCTCTGTCCCAACAGGTTGTATGAGAAAATATTGGAAGAATCCTAAAAATAGAATAAATACATATATTCCTTGACAAAGAAATTAGAGTAAAGAAATGTTGTGCAACTGGGCTAATTCTGTAAAAGAATAAAGCATCTGAAATGTCACTTACCCTAACCTTGTATCCTGTGTGAGGCCCTCCTTGTCCAAGGGCAGTAACATTATTGCCAGGCACTACATTGGGTCCATATCCCATGTTACCTTGACCTGCCTGACCTTGACCATAACCCCCATAACCTCCAGGGGCAGAGGGTGCTGAGGGTGGGTGACCTTGACCTGATTGGATAGGCACTCCCCCTGGTGGCTGGTAACCTCCACCGCTGCCTTGTGGGTAACCAGGGGCACTACCCCCCTGTGGGTAGCCAGGGGCACCTCCACCCTGAGGGTAGCCTGGAGCCCCACCACCCTGGGGATACCCTGGTGCACCTCCACCTGGCTGTGGGTATCCTGGCATTCCACCAGGTTGAGGATACCCTGAGGCCCCTCCAGATGGGTATCCTGGCTGAGGTGGGGTAGGGGTGTTGTAACTTGGATAACCTGTGTTTTGCTGAAATATAAATGGCTATCATTATATTCTCAATTAAGGGAGGCCTTTTACTGCCAAGTTTTCAAGGCCATAAAAAGTACTTATATTACAAATACCTTGCATACAGTCAGTCACTGGAATATTGCAGAACTGAGGTGTTAGCATTGAACAAATTTTTGACCTGAAAGGCATTTTTTTAGCTTTGGAAACAAAAAAAAAAATCACAAGGGGCAAGATCAGGTGACTACAGAGGGTGGTGGAGCAAAAAGCTTTTTTTCTGGTTCAGAAAGTCTTGTTCCTCGCACAATAGATGATGACTGAAACTGATGGTTGAAATAGAGTTCACAGAAAATGAATTCCAGTGTCTTCATAGTAAACCTAAAAAAGACTATGAAAACGCCTTCAAAGATTGGATCCGGAGACTGAAACTTTTGTATATCTGTTAAAGGTGAATACTTTGAGGGAACAAAATAAAAATTTCAGTGAAACCTATCAAATTTTAGGTGCTTAGATGAAATCATATTTGAACACTCCTCGTATGTGAATTTTACCTATGAAGCCTGAAAGCCATAACCTCAAGAACTAACTCAAGGTCTTGTGTAGCTCAGTGGTAAAGTGTAGGACTCAGGTTTGAGCCTAACTGGGAGTGTCCTTTTGCAAGACATTTCAGAGCCCTAGCCTAGTAATGGTGAAACCAAGGACATACATGAACATGTGAACTGTCGCCATGATATGACTGAACTAATGCTTATAGCGATGTCAAACACCATTCAATGAATAAAACAAGAAATAAATCCGCAACAGACAGTGTAGATATAAGATCACACTTTATTCTCTGTCGACTGATCTTGGATGCACACTCTCTGCAAAAAAAATCCTAAATTTTAACCTGGTAGATACTGACATAATGGCAAGAAATCAAAGAGGAAAGTTATTAAACCTGGTATGGTGGCTGCCCCATTCCTGGTCCACCGGGCATGCTCACTGGAGGTGGTTGTGGGTAGCCCGTATTCGGAGGTCCACCCATCTATAAAACAACAGGATTTTTTTTTTTTCTCTGTCCCAACTACATGTACTCTTTTAATTCCATTTGACTCCTTAACCCTTTACCGCACAATGCAGCCTTTTAATGACCCTGGGAAAGAAGCCTTTTGAAGACATTGTGGGAAAGAACTTTGTCGGAAAGAGGCCTTTTGAAAACATTATGGGAATAGGAGAAAATGCTGGTAACCAGCATTTTCTCCTTTTCCCATAATGTTTTCTACCCTATCAAAGAAAAATTGCACCATTTGAGCCACTTTGAAAAAATTGTCATCTGCAAATGCTCTCAATTTGGACAAGGCTAAAACTTTGTTGTTTGGCAAGGAGTTAAACCCACAACAAAGTATCACAAAGTATACTATTCAAGAGAAGTATGATTTCCACTGCAACAGGCGAATCCTTTATCCAACTATCTCAAATTGCAACAGCGTCAGAGAAAAATCGTTTTTGAAAACGTAATAGAAAAACAAAGAGAAAATGCTGGTAACCGGCTTATTCTCTTTTTTTCCCTAAAATATTACTACCATTGAAAGAAAAACCCTGTCAGTTCAAAAACATTTCTATTTTGTTGTTGACCAGTGCTGTCAATATGAATGGGTCTGTTTTGTTGGCTGGTAAAGACTTTATTATATTATTACTATTACAATATTCAACACAATCCAAAGACTTTATTATTACCAAATCTCATAATATTGACCAAGCTGAAATTTAACGCAACAATAGCTGCCAAAAGTAAAATGTGTTTAAATTTAAATCATACCATTTGAAAGCACGGAAATTATTGTGAAGATGAAAATCTGTTATTGTGCGGTCAGTCCAAGTGTTAGTGGCTGACTGAGAAATTTATTTCAAAACTAGGTTAAAATTTGTCAGGTCACTCTATCTTTGTTTACTTTTTACCTTATTTCAAAATTCATTTTTTCTGCCAGCGACTTACACTTGGACCAACCACACAGTAATAGATTGCCACCTTCAGAACATTTTCCATATTTTTAAATGATATGATTTTAAATTAAAATGCATTTTAACACCTGCTTTGTTGTTGGTTTCTTTTGCCACTACTGGGCCTTTAAAGGGGGCTTTTCTGATTTCTATACCCTCACAAAACTTCAATAATGGTTCATTACTGAATTAAGCAAGGTCATAGATGACTAGCTATCCGTAAAGAAGGAAGACTAATATAAGAGAAAAAAACTTTTCACAGGTGTTTCCTTAATGGACTATATACCCATACCAAAATCTAACAAAGGTCTGTGGGAATGTCACATGATCAATAAGATGCATCAATTATGTGGGACTGCATTCAAATATTCAGTATAATGAGGTCATATTTCATCTCATTTAACTCTTCACAACACAATCCCGACTTTTAACGACCCTGAGAAAGAAGCTTTTTGAAAACATAGTGGGAAAAGGAGAAAATGCTGGTTACCAGCATTTTCTCCTTTTCCCAAAATGTTTTCTAGCCTTCCTAAAACAAACTTCAATTTTTTAATGACATTTATTTTGTCATCTGCAAAATGCTTTCAATTTGGACTAGTCTAGAAATTTGTCGTTAGGTTAAACAGAAAAATCACTAATTTTGCAAGGCAACCAACCCATTACTTGAATGCCAAATTTGCGTCTTTTGACTGCACATAACTGTCCAGTGTCTTTACAAAATCACATTTTGTTGTATTTATCAGCATTAAAAAAAAGTTATTTGCAAAAAAAAAAAAAAAAAAAAGAAAATGTGAAAGGGCCCCTTTAAACTTGCTGACTTAAATTACAATGATAGGGCTCCGCTCAAAGAGAACAGAAACAACCACCTGAAATCCTATTTGTCCTGGCATGCCACCAGGAGGGGCACTTCCATATGGTAAACCTCCTGGCTGTCCATATGCGGCAGCTGACGCGGACTCTGGTGTGGGCATGGAAACCTGCAATGGAGGGTATAAAATTTCCTGAACTCCATTCCTGTACATCCATAACCCTTAAGCACTGAAATAATGATTTGGACCTTTTTAATTGGGAAAATCAGCATGAAATATTGCTACTTTAAGGCTGTTTCCAGTAGTGCAGTGTAGATCTATCAGACTGCATGTTCCACAGTTGGTGCAGTCTTATCTTGATCTACACTCTCTGCAAAACCAACTTAAGTCAGTTCCTTGGCTTGAAGGGTTAAGATTTAAATGAATAAGCTTGTGTTTACTTAAAATTTTTATTGAATAACAAATATAACAGTTTTAACTCAGTTTTCATGCTGGTCTCTCTAACTAAACTACAGACTGAAACTTTCTCAAATGATAAGATGCCCAAACCCCAGGCAATAAAATGGTAGACTGGTCCATATTTGAAGTGTTTGCCTTAAATCTGGCTCAAATGATTGGACCTTTGGCTTTGAATTCAGATTTTATTGGATTCACAGGACTGTGTCACCAAAAGGTTTTCACTCCATTGAATTTCATAAGAGTCCCATTTATGCCTGCATAAATCTTCATTGATGTCTCAAAATTGTGTAAAAAAAAGAAAAGGAAAGAAATGCTTTCATCAAGAAATTTCTGGAAGTCATTTTCAGTTTCACTAACACTAAGCAACAGATGGTTCCTGCGATCTATAACCTGGGAATCACTGTATTACTCTATTGCAGGTAGCCATGATGTCATTGTCATTGATTTAAACCTTTACCACACAATACATGTACCAACTTTTAATGACCCTGAGAAAGAAGCTTTTTGAAAACATTGTGGGAACAGGTGAAAATACTGGTAACTAGCATTTTCTCCTTTTCCCACAATGTTTTCTACCCTATCAAAGGAAGATCACATCATATGAGCCACATTAAAATTGTCATCTGCAAATGCTTTCCATTTTGACAGGTATACATTTTTGTCATCTGGTAAAGATTTAAATACAATTGCCTGGTATTATCTTCAGTTTGGTCAGGGTACACATGCAAGCCGAGATATATTTGTAGACAATTTGGAATTGCTATGGTCAATTTGTGTAGTATGAGTTAGAAAAATGTTTGTGTTTTTCCTTGTTCTGTTACTGTTGTAGTTAGAGTTAGATTGACCTAATGTTTTGATCCATTTTTGTCTGCTTTCCAGGCAAGCAATGAGCTTTAATTTGTATTTTGCATCTGAGCTGATTTTCATGTGTATATTGCTACATTTATGACATAAACAGAAAGCTGAAATGCATCACCATTGAGCCACATAGAACCCCTACACAGATACTTAGTATACGACATGTACCTGTGGTTGCTGAGCATATCCCTGCTGTGGAAATGCCCCTGGTGGACCCCCTGGGTAGCCTGGATTAGCCCCAGGATATCCCCCTGGGGGCCCCTGTCCTGGGTAGCCTCCTCCTCCTCCTCCGTATGGATAGCTCATATCTGCAAAATAATTATCCTTCTTTTATGGCTCTACTTCTACTAATGTTCACCCTATTTGTATGATAAAACTAATCAGATATTAATCAGTTTAATGGAAAAATTCTTATTTAACCCTTTCCCAAAGAAGCCCTGGTTTTCACGTGTCTGCAGTACAAGTCTTTTGAAAACACTGTGGGAAAAGGAGAAATTGCTCGTAACGAGCAATTTCTCCTTTTCCCACAGTGTTTTCTACCCTTTTTGATAACTTTCTGCCATTTTCATCAAATTTAAAATTGTCGTCTGCAAACTCTTTCAATTTGGACCAGTCCAAAATTTGTCGTTTGGGAAAGGGTTAAAATCCATTATACTTTAGTTCAAGTATATGTTACCCTCACTACTCATTGGTCACTTACATTATCAAAGAACAGAAGTTAATGGGTTTCAGTTGGATTGTGGAAACCAAGAAAGTCTCAGACCAAATACCTGTTTATCTCTTGACTCTTTACCACACAATCCCGACTTTTAACGTCCCTGAGAAAGAAGCCTTTTGAAAACATTGTGGGAAAAGGAGAAAATGCTGGTAACCAGCTTTTTCTCCTTTTCCAACAATGTTTTCTACCCTACCAAAGACAAATCACTTCATTTGAGTCACACCAAAATTGTCATCTGCAAAGTCTTTCAAATTGGAAAGGCCTAAAATTTTGTTGTGTGGTAAAGAGTTAACCACAGTATAAAATTGTAGACTGGGGCAAACTGAAAGCATAAGCAGATGGTAATTTAAATGTGGCTCAAATGATGGAATTTGTCCTTGATAGAGTAGAAAACATTTTGTGGAAAAAAAAAAAAGAGAAAAAGCTCATAACCATTGTTGAAACAATGGTCAATGGTGAGAGAGGAATGAATCCCATTGTAATGAATCATCAATCCTCAGACAGAAATTGGCCAAACCTTGGATCGAACCAGCGACCTCCTGTTCCCATGTCCTGTATGCTACCAACTGAGCTACCGGGATTCTGTCATACAAAAATAAGCCCTACGGGAAAATTCACCCTACGACGCCCTACGGATAATTTATCCAGGATTTGGCATTTTTGTGGTAAAGGGTTAAATAAACCTATTAGACTTTAGACAAAATACCTGGTTTCAAACAGATGTAACAATTCCAGTAAGTACCCACACATTGCGTGTAAGCAATATTTCTAAATACTAATCTTTACTATATGAAATCCTAACTGTATCCTTTGCTCCGACAACATGTGATGACACATCCCCTTTGTAATTTTGAAATCCTCCTTTGAAAATCTACACTCTTGGTGTTTAAAGAGAATAAAGGTGCAAAACAAAAACATCTTACATAATTCTAACCTATTCAAAGAAAAATACTTGGCCAAAGGAAAAAAAAATAATATTTAAGTTTTTACTTTGTCCCTTGACGAGAAGAAATATCAGTTTCTTATCCGGCTTTTAGCCTATCCGAAAATACATTCATTCTAGAATTTTGACAGAGGTCCAAAAACCTTCAGCCTTCCGCTTTCCAGAAAGGCTTCTTGTGTACATCATATCAAATTTATTTGTTACAAACTCCTTGAATTTCATGAATTCCTTACCTTTCGAAATTAATTTTCTAGATCGGTTTGTCAAGGCCGTTAACCTTGTTTTGGTTCCGGCAGCCAAAACAGGAAGTATTTATTTTCGCACTCAGTATTTTTCGATATTGTAGTGTCATATCTTGCGGGGTATCTTTACAAAATTGCTTTTGTTATGGAAATAAATCAAAACAAGCCAGAATGTAGCGATTGAAAGTTTTGACAAAAATTCTGAATATAAAATGTAGCTTCCCTCTTAGACCTTCACCCATTGTCCCCAGAACCGAATTCACATCAGACACTTCATTTCTTAAATGAAAAGATACCCATAATTTGGCGTAAAAATGGCCAATCAAAATGATAAAATACTTAACCCTTTACCATACGAAGGCTGTTAAAATATTTTGATCACAGGAGAAAATGCTGGTAACCAGCATATTGTCCCTTTTCCACAATGTTTCTTTAGAACCTTTTACAAGACAAATCCATTCGATTTTGTCACGTTTATTTGTCGTCTGCAGATACTTTCGATTTGGACTAGTCAAAAGTTTTATCGTCTAGTAAACGTTTTTTTAATTGAATACATGAAGATATTGTGTCGAAAAGTCATGCTCGTTACCCTCATTTTGTCCTCTTGCAACAATGTTTTCAAACTTGGTTTGCTGTTAATCGCAGTTTCATATGCAGGGGCTAATGTATAATCTCCAATAGCGAAATATTTCGGCCCAGGTCAGCCTGCGCGGACTGCGCAGGCTGATCAGGGTCGATACTTTTCGCAGATGTATTAAGCCCCTTTTCTCAGGGCATGGCTCAAATGTTTTCAGTTTAGACGAGTCTAGGATTTGGTTGTTTCGTGAAGAGTAAAGCGTCTTAAAAAATCTTTGATATCATTGAGAAAAACCCGGGGTTGGGGATGGAGCATTTGGACGTGGGTTTATCTTCTGTTTCTTGAACACATGGTCACAACGTCTACAGTGATTGATTGTATGGTGTTTAACGCCGTCTTCAACATTATTTCAGTTATATCACGGCGGCCAATGCACCTATCCATGCCTTCCTGGAGTTTCTTTTAACAGTACTCCGCACCATGATTATTCTTTCCAAGCCACTGGCTGCTTTCCCACATAACCATCGTCGAAACAATGGTCAGCGGTGAGAGAGGAATGAATCCTGTCGCGATGACTATTTTCAATCCTCGGAAAGAAATTGGCCAAGCCGGGGATCGAACCAGCGACCTCCTGTTCTCAAGTCCTGTACGCTACCGACTGAGCTACGGGGGCTTGGCCACAGCGTCTACAATGCCATCGTTTGATTCAGAAGTCGTGCCACACTTTCGTCAAAAAAATTTGACCGGTCTTTCGTATCCATTTATTTGCGACTGAAGTAAAAGACGTTTTTTTTTTTACGTAGCATATATAATTGAGCCACGCCCTGACAAAGAAGGGGCTTAATGCACCTCCGAGACACTTTACACAAATTAAGTCATCATAAAATTATGGGTCCATGCAATCCATTCAACAATCAACTGGATCTAGCGGTAGTCTGGTCCTTGGACATACAGAAAATTGACCAATAGCGAAAATTTTCGGCCCAGGTCAGCCTGCGCAGAGTGCGCAGGCTGACCTGGGTCGATACTTTTCGCAGATGCATTAAGCCCACTTTTCTCAGAACATGGCTCATTTGTAGATGTTGTTGCTGGTTTGACCGACTACTTTTTCGTGTTGCAGTAGATCAATAAATTAGAAAACATTATGCGAAATGAAGACATTGCTTGGAGCAAGCTATTTCTACTTTTATCACAATGTTTTCACATTAATCAATTATCAATCCTTATTCTGCTAAATAAGTCAAATAAAACTTTTATGCCGATAATTAAAACCAAGATTTTGCTATTTCAAAGGTATATTTTTGGAAAAGATATCTCCTCATCGGACAGTTTAGATCCAAGATCAGACTGCACGTTCTGTGCATGCACTGGAACAAATTAAAAAAACATTTGAGTCACGCTCTGGCAAAAGGGATCTTAATGCATCTCCGTAATGGACTGTACCCGGCCAAGACATCACATAATTAATGGTTAATTGTATGGTTTTTAACGCCTTTTTCAACATTATTTCAGTTATATCGCGGCGGCCAGTGCACCTATCCATGGTTTCCTGGAGTTTCTTTTACCAGTACTCCGCACAATATTCTTTCCAAGCCACTGGCTGCTTTTCCACATAACCATCATCGAAACAATGGTCAGCGGTGAGAGAGGAATGAATCCTGTTGCAATGACTATCATCAATCATCGGAAAGAAATTGGCCAAGCCGGGGATCGAACCAGCGACCTCCTGTTTTCAAGTCCTGTGCGTTACCGACTGAGCTACGGGGCTTGGCATCACATAATTAAGGATCCATAAAATCCATTTTGTCTAACATCCGACTAAATCAAGAGGTAGAATGGTCCTTTGACATACAGAAAATTGACCAATAGCGACAAGTTTCGGCCCAGGTCAGCCTGCGCGGGACTGCGACTAAATCAGGAGGTAGAATTGTCCTTTGACATACAGAAAATTGATCAATAGCGAAAAGTTTCAGCCCAGGTCAGCCTGCGCGGACTGCGCAAGCTGACCTGTAAGATACTTTTCGCAGATGCATTAAGCCCCCTTTTCACAGAGCATGGCTCATTTGCAAACGAGTAATTAGATTTAGCTTAAATGATGATTTTTTTGGCTTTGATTGCACTGAGAACATTGTGGGAAAAGGAGAAAATTCTGGTAAACAGAACATTCTACTTTTTCTCCTAATGTCTTCACAAGTCTTATTTTACAGGGTCGTTAAACTAGTGATTGTGTGGTAAAGAGTTCAAGATATTTTCAACATTATTTCAGTCAAATCACTTCGATTGTATTTAAAACATTGTGGGAACAGGGGACAATGCCAGTAAACAGAATATTCTCCTTTTCTCACAATGTTTTCAAAAGCCTTATTGTGTGATTGTAAGGTAAAGAGTTAAAGACGTTTTCAACATTATTTCAGTCAAATCACGGCGATTAATGCACCTATCCATGTGTCTCTAGGGCCTTTTATACCACAGCTTCCATAGCACTCTTCTCAAGCGACTGGCTGCTTTCCTACATACTATAGAAAATCGTCCAATTTTCAGCGGTAATACAGGTATGAACACTTTTGCTATGGCTACCACTAAACCTCGAGACGAGCTGAGTGAACTTACGACCCGCTGGATCACGACCTATGCACGTTACGAACAGAGCTACCCAGATCTGGACCGTTGGGCACCAAAGGACCCATATAACATTAACTCTTTCAGTGCCATAGGAGAAAACATTGGCTTCTGCGGACTGCATAGATCAAGATCAGACTGCACGTTCTGTGCAGTCTGATCTTGAATCTATAACGCCCGCCTGTTTAGTCAAGCCTATTAACATGAACATCCTAAATGAATTTCAGCGTATTACACACTCTGCCGTCGAAAGAGGTAGAGTTTATCATATTAAGTTCAATAAATAACTAATCCTAAAAGTAGGGGACACCCAGTATGCTTGAGACGGTCGTCTCTCTCGCCGTTCCGTTTGATATTGTACCAAAACGCCACAGCTCCCTCGAAAAAAATGGATTTATCTTTCGGAGAATTTACATCAAGATCAGACTGCAAATATGTTAAGTCTGATCTTGCTCTACACGCCCCGTTTCTCTTTTTGAAACATAACAATAATTGAATTCTGTAATAATGTTTATTCGGCAGGGTGTGGATATCTTGCATAGAGTCAATGATAACTACGGTTGTTTTTGTGTACACTGATGATTTAGATCAGACTGCACATCACACGTCACGTTCATTCTGATCTTTGACTTTCACCTCCTCATTTTTTTGCCAAAAAATGGTTTAGAAACTGTTTCCTCTGGCTTTTCTTTCTCTGCTGAATGACATCAATTTAGATACAAGCGTTTTGAAACAGATGCTGTCATAAAGTAAAATTACCAGAAATCTAAGTTTTGTCGGATTTCGAAGCCATTTCGAATCGTATTAATAAGAATTTCGGAATTTAGAAACTTATTGCCAACCATAAATGAGACCTCTCGCAGCAGTTGCATCAGTAAAAGTACTACAAATCTAAATAAATAGGATTTCGAAGTTCTTTCGAATTTTATGTGTACAAGAATTGCGAATAGAATTTCACAATTTAGAAAAATAACTTGAATACGCTTAACAATTCACCATTCACAAACCGTTAGTGAGAACATTTGCAGCAGTAGCAGTTCTACTTGCTTTCAGATCTGATGCTCCACTGATTTCCAAATGCTTTTTCTTTTGTCAAGCGTTTGAAATAACTGATGTATTTGCATAATCTGTGCTTGAAAAATCGAGACTCCGCGGACATGAATAAGACATAACCTGCTGATTGGCTGAAGCTGACTGAGATCAGTTCTCAACCAACATCAGGTATTTTCGTACTAGACGATCGCGCCAGTCCAGCGCATTGGAAATTTTAAAGGAAGTTTCAACATCTACATGTATATAAGAATTAAAAAAAAAGTTTCTGAATTCATGCTTCAATTAACTATCCAAGTAAAAAACATTTTACGCTATAAGACACGTTGTGGGTACAATATATTGTACTGGTTTGAATGTGGAAAAATTACCATTTTGCCATCTGAGAATACCCGTACAATGGGAAAAAAATATCGCTACAAATACAGTCTTTTTTTAGCGACACAGAAACATTACTTTTAATTTATACCTGTATATTTACCTTATCATAAATTAATGGGTACAAGTAAACGCGTTTGATATCAAACATAGTTACTCTATTTACTAACATGTTATAATATGTTTCTGTTGCGTACTTTCTTACTTACTTTCTTTTCCCTTGCACCAGTCCAGCGCAATGGAAATTTAAAAGGGAGTTTCAAAATTTGTATAAGTATAAAAAAAAATGTTTCTAAAATCATGCTTCAATTAATTATCCATTTCAAGAAACATTTTACACTACAAGACACTTTTTTGACTACACTTTTTACTGGTTTGAATTTGGAAAATTTTCCATTTTGCGATCTGAGAATATCGCATAATGGAAAAAAAATCACTACATTTAGTGTATTTTTAGTGGTACAAAAACATTATTTTTGATTTATACCTGTAGATATTCCTTGCAAAAGATCAATGAGTACAAATAAACACGTTTGAAATCATACATAGTTACTCCATTAGATAACATAATTAATAAATTATTTCCATTGCCTACTTTCTTTTCCATTGCACCCATTGCTCCGTAATATTTCCATTTGCGTACTTTCTTTTCCATTGCACCCATTGCTCCATAATATTTCCATTGCGTACTTAGGCATACCCCAAGTTTGTTAATTGACAGCACACTTTACGTATTTTAAAATCACCCTGCAACCATTTTTCCTTAACTTGAAATTCAAACTTTTCTTAGATTTACACCTCTCTGTTTAACCAGACGACCTATAAATATTTCAATATCCTTTAACTTGAGTGTAATTTATTATCGAATATGATGTGAGACAACCCGACAAGATTACGAAAATATTATGCACCTTTAGTTCTACTATTCTTGGGCACAACTGAGGATTATGAGGTGTTTCATTCTTTCTCATTGAAGTTCAAAACTTTGACGACAGATGTATTACATTGTCCCTAGCCCCTGAAATTCACACTTTTTGTACATATCCTTGTGTAAATTAGTTCAAGTATCCATAAATTTCTTATCGAGAAATCATCATCGACAGAAACATATGAAAAAGAACATTTTCCGGAATTTTGTGGAGAGAAACAGCCATGGCAGTAATATTCCAGTAGCCTTTCAGCTACACTGAATATGTATTTACTGCGGTTGTTTGGAAGCCCTTAGTAACGGTAACCAAGGAAGTCTCTTTATCTTATAGCCACGGATCCATGTACATCATTTGATAACAATATTAATACACTACACGTGAATAAATAAGATGCTCGTATTTTTGATAACTGGATTCATAAGTCTTTTCTGATCTCAAAAAGATCTGCTGCATAGTTTAAATCGTTTACATGAATACTCTGAAAAACTGGGGGCCAGAAGTAAACATAGATAAAACAAAAATAGTAGTTTTCAGGAAAGTGGTAAAATCAAAGAAACTGATAAATGGTATTTTAATAACAGCGAAATTGAAGTGGTAGATAATTTTAACTATTTAGGAGTAATTTTAAACTATACTGCGTCTTTCAATTTGAACAACCAATATTTGGTTGGTAAATCTCTTAAAGCTGTGCATATTCTGATCAATAATGTATTTAAATATCAAGTTAATCCAAAAATATCGTTACAACTGTTCGTTGCTTTTGTGGGATCGATACTGATCTACGGATGCCCAATATGGGGTTTAACCGAAACAAAAGATCTAGAAAGAGTCCACCTTAATTTTTGTAAATTAGTTATTGGCGTCAAATAATATACTTGTAGAGCAGCTATTTACGGTGACTTGTGACGTTACCCGCTTTATATAAACAGGCGTGTTATGTTGGTCAAATACTGGTTTAAGTTATTGAATTCAAAGAATATTTTATTAAATACTATCTATGGTGTTATGATAAAAGATTTAATGGATGGTAAAACAAATTGGTTAACCAAGATAAAGTCCTTACTTCAAGAAAACGGATTTTAAGATTTAAGAATATCTTTACCAAGAGACTTAAGAATCCAGTTATCAAAAATACGCACATCATCGCATAACTTATTTACTGAATCTGGGAAGCATGGTAGAATCAGATTACCTAGAAATCAAGGAATATGTTGTCATTGTGATCTAAATTCCATTGAAGATGAATTCCATTTTATCATTGAATGTCCTGTCTTTTCAAGTTTACGCAAAAAGTTGACCAAATAATACTATACAGTTAGACCAAGTATGCACAAATTTATATGTCTGGTGAAAAGTAACTATTACGATGTTTTGTTTAATCAAACTACATGTAGCTTTCGAAAAAAGGAATATTTATTATTCATAATGTTTTACATATACTATCACATTCCTCCGCAACACCGATTGGGACGAATTGTTTATTTTTTTCAACAATGTATAAATTGACACATAATTTTCCATATTTTTTCACATACTTTGTGTTCATGTTGTAACCACATTATGTTGTGTTCTCGATGTACTTGTATGTACAAGTGGGAAATAAAACTACTTCTACTACATGAATACGTCGTTTGTCAAAGATGGGCAGTTGTTTTCTACAGACATGACTATTTTGATCAAATTGAAACCGGGACATGCTTGCAATCCTAAAATTGGACATTTGTTTTTCTAACAACAAAGAAATCAGCACATTTTATTATAGATTTGTACTGACAGTTCGGTCTGACTCTTCTCAAAACACTAAGCTTTGCACCATTGTATGCAGTAAGGATGCAATTTACCCTTTCCAGGGGTTTAATGCATTTTAGTGACTTATACGCACTTTTAGTAAGAATTTTGCAACTGGCCCCTGTATCTAATTTAGAAGAAATAGGTACGGAATTCTTGCATTTCTTACTAGAAACTAACAATTCTTCAAATACCCGTTTCTTCTGTGCATTCTTCACACAATCAACATTAAAATCACATTTATCTTCACTTTCTGATTTATTTACAATAATGTGAACAAGCTTATTTCTGGATCTACAAGCTGACTTTAAATGGTCCTGTTTTTTACAAGCATGACATTGTTCTCCCTTGGCTCAATTCAGCATGGTACTTGAAGTTAGTCCACGCGTCATTTATCTTGGATTCTTTTTACAACAACAACAACATATACTTTATTTTCACTAAAGTACAAAGTTTTGTACAACATTAGCAAAGGAACAAAACTAAATGAACAGATGTGAGAAAAGATAGACCTCAAAATCTGGATTCTTCATTAGTACTTGTATATAATAAAAAACAGCAGATATTAGCATACAGTAGGTTCTGTTCGTGATTATTGATCATTAACCCTGATGAGTCCCTGTCCATAACTGTAGTTGGTATTCCGGTTAATTGCCAAAATGTTGTTAAATGCCAAATTTGTTAGCCACAAAGGTGTGAATGTGTGAAAAAAAAACAAAAAAAAAAAAATGTCATAATTGGATAATGCATGAGGCGTAAAATGAAAACATAGACCAGAGACCAAACTGTAATGATAATCATGCTGATCTCTGTCTACACTTCCTGCAAAATATGTTGGGAACTGCAGTAAAAAGGAAAAATAAGGATAAAGTCATAATTTACAACTTCTGTTTCTTTTTCTTTTATATGAATATGTTTATTTAATGTTACATGCATGGTAAAAAGTTTAAATAATAAAATTCAAATGATACAGTTTGCTTCAAATGATATAATTTTTGTGTTAAAATGGATATCCACAGATAAGACGCTAAAAAATAGATTCCAATTTAGTCTAGGCAGATCCTGGGTCTGCCTAGCCAAACTTGAATTCTAATTTGGCCCAGGACCAAACAAGAATTCTATTTTGATATAGGCCAAATTAGAATTCTAATTTGGTCTAGACAGATTCCAGATCTGCCTGAGTAGATCCCGGATCTGCCTAGATTCCAATCTGGCCTACGATATATATATTTAGAAACTATATACAAAGATTTGGAGTAAACAATGGTATTTATATAAAAAAAAAATATATATATATATATATTTTTCCCGTTAGCTAAAGTTTTAAGAAATTTGAAGCGAAAAACAAGCTAGATTTTTTTTCAAAGAAGTATTGTTTATGGCCATTTTCTTCGTTCATTTTTGAGCGGCAGAGTTTAAGTTTACGTGCGGCGTATTAACATTTATCGTGTACATGATAGTGATGCGTCCTAGCAGACAGCACTCGTCATAACTCGGCCGATTCCGTACCTACATCTAACCTCTTCCGTATAAAGGAGGTTTCCATTTTGAACTACCGATCACATGATCTTAAACATGCCGGCGTCCACGTAAATCGCTTAGCAACGACATGAACAATCACGGTGAAGTTATTCACATATATCGATCTTTCGATGATAGCTGCCAATGGAATGATAAACCACGCTAAAAAGGAATGTACAGACTGTTTGCCGATGGAAGTATTCTTAGAAAGATATCGATAGAGAACTGTGACTCATGTTTTCTTTTTTAAGCAGAGCCTTACAATTTTAATAACGGTAAAATGGTGTACTTCCGGCGAAGAAATGTACCGCGAAGGTGGATATCAAGCTACGTGATACAGCCGAGGGACTTGATCACCTGATGACCCGAAGTTTGCCGAATGAGCAGACGGGTTACTCTTCGAAGAATATGACATGTGAGAAAACGTGGATGTAAAATAAATAATCTGAGTCATGCTTTGTGAAAATGGAGGCTTAATGCATCTGCAAATAATATCGATTCAGGTCGGCTTGCGAAGTCTGCAAAGGCTGGGTCGAATTTTTTGCTATTTGTGTTTTTTGTATGTTCACACACCGTTTTCTACCCTATCATAGACAAATTCCGTCATTTGAGCCACCTTTGAACTTTTTTCTGCAAATATTTTCTATATGGACAAGTCGGTAAGAGTTAACTCTTTCCCTGACGAATCTTTCAGACCCGTCAAAATACATGTATTTAGAGACTGCAAATTAAATGTGGTACAAATGATCGGGCGTGTCTTTACAAAGGGTATAAAATATGATCGAAAATAGAGGAGTAAATACTGGTTACCGGCAATTAGGCCTACTTCTTCTCCCACGAGGTCTCAAAAGCATCATTCTTCATGGATCTTAAAACGGGGGATCGTTTTATAAAGGGTTATGGACACTACGTAAATTGAATTTTCAACTGCGGAAACTTTTATTTCAACAGCTTGATAAATCTACCGACTTTAACTCTTTACCAGACGACAAAGTTTTAGACTTGCCTAAAATGAAAGCATTTGCACACGACAAATTAAATGTGGCTCCATTGATGGAAGTAGTCTTATCAATGCTGGAAAACATCGTTGGAGAGGAAAAATGCTGGTTACCATCATTTTCTCTTTTTCCAACAATGTTTTCAGAAACCTTTTCTTCCATAGGGTCATTAGTAAAACGGTCCCCAGAAGACAAAGCTTTATACTCGTCCATATTTAAAGCATTTGCAGACGAAAAATGAATGGAAGTAGTCCTAAAAATGGTAGAAAACATTGTGGGAAAGGAAAAAAATGCTTGTTACCATCCTTTTCTCTTTTAGTCCCCAATGTTTTCAGAAACTTTTTTTCCTCCGAGTCTTTGAAACACGGGATTGTTTGATAAAGAGTCAATCGCGTTCACTTACATGTACATCTAATTCTATAGCAGAAGACAAAGTTTTAGACTCTTCCACATTGAAAGCATTCGCAGACGACAAATTAACCCTTAGTCTGCTAAGTGCAACTCAATGGCCTCCTGTGGAAAATATAGATCAAGATCAGTGTAGTCTGATCTTGGATCTTCGCTGTCCGATAAGGAGAATTTTTTTTCCCCAAAAAGAATTATGACATAGCCAAATTCAGGCTTTCACCATCGGCTTTTCTTTAAGTTACTAAGCAGGTTAAGGGCTAAATGAGGATAAACAATATACCACTTTCATCTTAACCCTTAACCCTTTACCACGCGAAAAAAAAAAAATCTATGATAGGGTAGAAAACATTGTTAGAAAAGGAGAACATTCTTGTTACCGACATTTTCTCTTTTTTCTATAATGTTTTCAAATTACTTCTTTCACAAGGTCGTTAAGAGTCGGGATTGTGTGGTAAAGCGCTATACTGCTAGATAAATGAAACAAACATTTCCACTCAATGTTAAAATCCAAAATATTCGGTCTTTATAGTTGATTTTCACCGGAAAGAAAGTACCGTATTGGACAGTGTAGATAAAAGATAAGAGAGCACGTTTTGTGCTGTCTGATCTTGATCTACACTGTCCGCAAAAGTGCCTCGAGTCGCGCTTGGCAGGGATAATAGTGGAACGCACAGTTCTAATTGCGGCGGAAAGATGGGATGACGGAAAGAACTATCTGGGTGCAGAAGCTGATATGCATGTGACACTCGACAGCATTATCCTGCAGATATGACAATCGGGTTTACTAGGGAAATGGTCTCTTCCTTAACAATTTACCCAATACCCCATGACTGCGTTAACGACCCTGCAAAAAAGGGCTCTGGAAAACAATGTGGGAAAAGGAAAAATGCTGATTACCAGCCGGCATTTTTAAGCCGGATCTCAACCATTTACCGCCGAATGCCCCATATTTTTACGACCCTGCAAAAATATGGCGTTAGAAAAACCTGAGGACAAAGGAAAAATGTTGATTACCAGCTAGCTTTTTAAAAGACAAATCCCATTCTTTGAGCCATGTTTAATTTGTTGTCTGAAAAACTGTGATGTCTGGAAAAGAGTAAACCCATTATCCCAGAAAGTTTGCACAGAAAGTGCAGTCTGATCTCGAATCTATATCGTCCGCCCGCATGTTTAGTCAACGTTAAGATAAATTGATCTAGACCTAGGCCCATTTGACTTAAAGAGCTAGGAAATAGATCTGTATATCTCTTAAAATAAAAGTTCTGCTGTTGGAGTAATCGTGTAAAGTATCGGATCCCAAGATCGGTCGTAGGCCTACATGTTGGTCTGATCCTGGTCTGCAGGCTCATGCAACTTGTAAGACAAATGAAGCATTACAGGACCTTGAAAGTTTCGACTCAGTTTATCAATTGTTTGGTCTGGTTTTGTGTGTGTGTGTGTGTGTGAGAGAGAGACTGAGTTCAAAACTTCATTATTGCGCGTAATTCAATATCCAATGAACACGTCATCGGCGTTGTTTGTACAACCATAACGAAGAATACTTTTCAATACTTTGTGGCAGAAGGAGTAAATGCCGGTAGCCAGTATTTTCTCTTCTTTTCCGATTATACTTTTATCCTCTCTGTTAAGACAGGCCACATTATTTAAATTACATTTTATTTGCAGTATCTACATTGATGAGTCTGAAATATTCGTCCAGGAAAGAGTTAACTCTTTCCAACTTGTCCATATAGAAAAGATTTGCAGACGAAAAATTAATGGAGGCTCAAATGACAGATTTTGTCTATGATAAGGCAGAAAATAGTGTAAGGAAAGGAGAAAATGCTGGTGACCAGCATTTTCTCCTTTTTTCTCACAACGTTTTCAAAAGAATTCGTACTCAGGGTCATTAAAACTCAAGACTCTGTGGCGAAGAGTTAAATCACTCGCTCTGTTGTTGTTGTTGTCATGGCGGCTCAAACTGTATTAAATCTATCTACCTTACCATTTGGGCTAGTTTAGCGTGCGGCTTCGGAAAATATTTTTCATGATTAAACGGCGCATCAAAAGTCTATATTTGGGGTAAATTTGGATTAATCATACTGAAGTATTGAACTTTTAGTGATTTCTTGGAACATGGAATTCATACATGTATTCATACATGTATTTACATTGTTGTTGGTTTTGTTGTTATATTCAAGATCGTGGGCGAGTGGCAGTGTTTGTGATGAATGTCAATGTCAGAATAAAACCGTGATATGCACGAAAAATATTTCCCGTGTTTTGCCTGATAACACAACAACTGTTATAATCAAAGATTTAGATTTCTCTTTGTACGTCGAGAAAAACCCGTTTGGTCATGAATCATGGAGACAGGTGTTAAATTTAACTATAAGTGACTCTGATGTCAGAGAAGAGGAACTCTCGCGACGGAATGATTACACGATCAAAACAGGACTGTTTAACAATTCTGGCAATCTTCAATACTTAGCCATAAACAGTGTAAAATATACAAATTCTACCAGGGATGGATTTATGGGATTACATAATTTAGAAGTTCTCGATTTGAGTGGATGTCATCGACAACAATTTTCCAGTTTAGCATCTGGACTCGCCTTTGTTCTGCTGCCAAAACTTCGAGTGTTTAAACTGAAAGGATTTTCTAATCTAACAAATGAGTCTTCGATTGATATAGAATTGTTCTTTCTTTTTCGGAAAAAGAATGTCACAGAGGTTGACCTCAGCTACACAAATATTGTTTTTTCATTAGACGCTTATTTTTTTGCTGATTCGGCATTTCTAAACTTGCAGAAGATAAATCTAGAACGTGCGCGAAGCCTACTGATTTTTTTAATTGAATTATTAATGATGGACACTGGGGGCACTAACTTTCCAAATCTTCAATATATCAACGGTAACTACGCAGAGTTTTCTTGTGGTCTGTTTTCACCACCATTTGCAAAAGGATTTGTCGAAATAGCCAAAGCTAAGCCCTTAATTGAGGTCGTCAGTGATGTTCGATTGCGAGGTGTAATTCCCAAGGGAAAATTTATAGACATTTTGTTATGGCGAAAAAATAACACTATATGTCCTGTAGTCTTGGTGCATGGAGAGACAAGACAAAGGAACTTCGAATGGGTATTACCAGTATGTAAAGGGGGTAGACGTTATGAAAATGTGACAATTAAATATTTAGATGCAAGTGAGAATGGAATTAAAAAAATTGATTCAGAGTTCGGTTTAGTAGGAATAAACATAAAGACTTTAGACTTATCCAAGAATAATTTGGGAGATAACGTGAATCTACTGACAAAACATCCACAAAATTTCACAAAGTTAATGTTATCACATAATGGGATTAAAGAATTGATAAATACTTTTTTTGAAGGACTGCCTATACTTACCGTTCTCGATTTATCTCATAATTTATTGGAGTACTTTATTTTGTCTTTGTCGGACGTTGGAAAACTTGAACACTTAGACATAAGTTTTAATCATATCTCGTACATCGATCCAGACATCTTGGTCTCACCGAGAGCTGGGTTAAATCTATCGGATGGCTTGCAAGACCAATCTAACGGCACTGGGTCCCCCATGCTTACAGTCGTTTTGAACCAAAACCCATTTCAGTGTAAATGTGAAAATAAACATTTCATCCAGGACCTACTTCTTTCAGGCGTGTTTATAGAGAAGGAATCATTAACGTGTCTATTCAGGGATACAACAATTTCTATTGATGAACACGCGCTGTCGAGGATAGACGATTTGTGTCGATGGCAGAGTATAAAGGCTGCAATAGTCACGTGTAGTGTGCTTATATTTGTTATATTTTTGTTTACGATCATTGTGACATGTCGGTTCCTTCGAGCGAGAGGAGAAAAACGTCGTTTCCAAAATCTTCTAGATCGATATAGAACAGATTCGAATAGACCAGAGTACCCCGTGTTTTTGTCTTTTTCGAGTCGTGACCAGGATCTTGCCCATAGATTCGTATTTCCAAGACTAAATCGTGGATTACAAAAAATACTGGAAACAGAAGGCACGTGTGTGGCGACGGGCGACCTGAATTTTTTACCTAGATTCACGGTGGCAGGGGAGATAATTCGATGTATCGAGGCTTCTCGCTTGGCCATATTTTGCATTTCAGAAGCGTTTTGCGAGAGCGGTTACTGTAAAGATGAAGTTATGGTGGCTGATTATACAAGGACGCCGGTTATACTCATGTTTCTAGAAGAACTCGAAACTACTAAGTTGCCCAAACTATTACAGAAGTATTTCTACACATCGACACGCTGTAAGATCATCAAAAATGAAGGGCGCCATGTCTTGGTACCACATTGGGACGTATTGGGCCATTCCATTGTTGAGCTTTTTGAGGGAAAGGAATATTAATTAAATCTAATTATCAACCTGCTGAGTGAAAGCAATCACCGGACAAGTCATTTCAATTTGGTTGCAGTTCTAATTTTGAGTTGAAAATTCATTAAGTAACTTAAACCGGATTATTAATATGGTTCAAAACTGTTCACAACACGGTCCCGATTTTTATCGACCTTGCAAAAGAAAAAATTTGAAACCATTTAGGGACAATTAGAAAATGCTAGTAACTAGCATAATTATATGGAAATTGCAATATTTCAACACATAACCTCCCATATTTTCAGTGTAATAACGAGCGACGGCGAGTTACGGGCGAAACCAAAAAATACAATTTTCAAACAACTGACTGAATATGGCGGTGGAATGATTATGAACATGCAAAAAGTTTATAAACAGCGGACTTCGCAGGCTGACCAGGGTCGATACTTTTTGCAGATGCATTAAGCCACCTTTTCACTGAGCTTGGCCCATATTTATTTTACATCGAATGTGAAACAACCTCTTGAAATTATATTAGTCGTCATTGATGATTGGTACCCGGACAGCAGTATTCGCGCTCACTTGTACATAACCTAGTCTGTATCGAGGAGATTTCCTTTTTGAACTGCCACTCACATGGCGCCCACATAAATCGTGTAGCAAAGACATAAGCAACCAGGGTGAAGTTGTTCACATCTATCGGTCTGACGGTTAAACCTTCCCACGGAACTGATAAACCACGGTAAAACTTGAAAATACAAACGTTTTATCAAGGGAAATATATTTAGGCAGATTTCGATGAAAAATTATGACTATTGTTTCATCTTTTTAAGAGAGGCCTTACAATTTTAAGAACGGTAAAAGGATGTATTTCCGGAGAAGAAATGTACCGTGTAAATGCACATTAAGCTACGTGAAACAGCTGAGGGGCTTGATCAACGGATTACCTGAGATTTGCCGAATGTACTCGCCGCGTGACGTGGATAGTTTCAATTGCTGACCCTGGTCATTTAGGGATTCGAGCCTGGAACTTATGATGTGAGACGCCAACGCTCCGACCCTACACCACTGTTCACCACCCTCCCACAACAATTTTTTGCTTTAGGTGTTTGGCAGACCTTTAAAAACTGACTTGTTACATTTGGAATGTATTCACACACCAAGTCAACGAACAGGACGATAAAATCATCAACATAAAATATGTTCTTTTTCACTTGGCAATAGTGGCATGACAGCTTATTTTAATGAGTTCACTTCAACTATTTACATAATAAATGAACGGCGCTCTGGCAAAATTTGAGGTTGTTTTCTCCATGATTGTAAGGTGGAGCATCTCTAGTTGTGATTCCCAGGAGCGGTTGTCAACTTTGTGACCGTTCATTCGGCGCAAGTACTGGTGTTGTTTCCAGGAAGCAGAATCGAGAGAGATAAGTATAAGGTTGTAAGAGCTTGTTTCTCGATCGATGTCAAACAAATATCTTTAGAAAGGTCCATAACTTCGGTTAGAGTAGACCAATCACTATTAACCCTGTCCCAAACAAGCCCTGGTTTTCACGCGTCTGCAGTACAAGTCTTTTGAAAACACTGTGGGAAAAGGAGAAATTGCTCGTAACGAGCAATTTCTCCTTTTCGCACAATGTTTTCTACCCTTTTTGACAACATTCTGCCATTTTCATCAAATTTAAAATTGTCGTCTGCAAACTCTTTGAATTTGGACCAGTCCAAAATTTGTCGTTTGGGAAAGGGTTAAACTTGCAAGTGGACAGGTTCCCATGGTAGGAACGCTTCTTTTAAGAAACTCTAGCCAGATTGGTTCAAAACTGTATCGTCGTGGTGCATTGTGCCAAGCAAGTCATCACATGATAAGGTGTCCATAAAATCACTTTTGTCTAATAACCGATTGAATCTGGAGGTAGACTGGTCCTTAGACACTCAGAAAATTGACCAATAACAAAGAGTATCGCTCCTGATCAGCCTGCGCGGACTTCACAGGCTGACCTGAAGCGATAGTTTTTGTAGATGCATTAAACCTGCCTTTCACAGAGCATGACTCAAATAATGTTTTTTTTTTTCCCAGATTTTCATATAACGAATCGATTCTTAGTCTACAATTATATTGCTTTCAGACTCATCCAGAAAAAGGTACATGTTTAGCGTTTTTCAACGATAAATCTATACTCGTTTTAGCCAGTTTTTAGCCCATCTCATCTTTATTTCATCAAACTATAATCATTCTTGTAACTGAATGACAAACATTACCTTTTACGGTTGCAAGTTGGCAGAGATTACGATCTAGGGAAAAATGCATTACATTTTCTAGAGCCCCCCCCTCAAAAAAAAAAAAAAAAACGTCGCGATGTTTCCGGTTTTAAATCCAAGATATCCGATATATTCATTCATACCTTGCACCATACATTGATAATTTATTTATGTTTATCTATCTCTACACAACTGACTTCATTCTGACCCATTCTATAGTCTATCAATTTTTTTAAACAGCGTTTGTCTCTCTGGTTGTAAGGATGTAACTTTAATAACTAATTACTTACAAAAGAATTCCGAGTTTTTACGACAGCAATGAAGAAGGCTTTCGAAAATGTTGTGGGAAAAGGAGAAAATGCTGGTAATAAGCATTTTTTCTTTTTTCCACAATGTTTTCTACCCTTCCAAAGAACAAATTTTAATTTGTTAGTCACGGTTGTTTTTTTGTCAGCAAATGCTTTCTACAATTTTGTCGTTTAGTAAAGAGCGAATCTTAACTCATACAGCCAAGAGATCCATGTCTGTATTCACCAACCAATCTTAAGAATATTCTTAGTCCTATACTCTAAGATTGTCCAAATGGTTTAGCCAATCAGAAGTTGTGTTACTTTCAAATCCAGAAAATGTTGGAGAATAAGACTAAGAATGTTCTCAAGAATGGTTGGTGAATACGGACCCCAGTTCAAATAAAACACATTAGGTTATGGAAATCAGCAAAGATATTTAAAGATTTTTCCTTCCACTTTTTCAATGTCATTATATCTTGACCAAGGTAAACCTTTTATTAGACTAGTTATCTTGGTCAAATACTTGTTTAATAAATTGAATTTAAATAATATTTAGTCGAATACTGTCTATGATGTCATGATAAAATATTTTAATGGATGGTAAAACGTAAATGTTGACCAAGATAAAGTGCTTACTTAAAAACAAAGAAAAGGATTCCTGCACATTTGGGAACATCTCAATAAGATTAATCCTTAACTTGATAAAATGTTTACACGTGCTTAAAAAAAAAAAAAAAAAAAAAAAAAAGAAATTCCTGTACGTTTGGGAACATCTCAACACCATTAATCCTTAACCTGATAAAGTGTTTACCCGTCCTTAAAAAAAAAAAAAAAAAAAAAAAAAAAAATCCTGTACGTTTGGGAACATCTCAACACCATTAATCCTTAACCTGATAAAGTGTTTACACATACTTAACAATAAAAACGGATTTCTGTACGTATGGGAACATCTCAACACCATTAATCCTTAACGTGATAAAGTGTTTACACGTACTTAACAATAAAAACGGATTCCTGTACGTATGTTCCTCAACACCATCAATCCTTAACCTGATAAAGTGTTTACACGTACTTAAAAACCGGATTCCTGTACGTTTGGGAACATCTCAACACCATTAATCCTTAACCTGATAAAGTGTTTACACGTACTTAACAATAAAAAACGGATTCACGTACGTTTGGGAACATCTCAACACCATTAATCCTTAACCTGCTAAATAACTTACATGAAACTTTCAAGCTGATAGTAAAAGCCTGAAAATGGCTGTTTTGAAGTCATTTTGGGGGAAAAATATCTGCTTAACGGACACTGTTGATTTAAGATCAGACTGCACGTTCTGTGCAGTCTGATCTTGATTTACACTGTTCGCAAAAGGCCATTGAGTCGAGCATACCAGCCTAAGGGTTAATCAAAGCAATTTATAGTTTCATATGAGCAAGGGTAGTTGTTTCCTATATGCAAACATAGTTTACAAATATTTCCACCAGTACTGTATTATCTATTTTTTATTGTTTCTTAAAGGAGGATTTTAAGATTGAAAATTGTCGAAGAATATCTTGAAAATTATCGAAGACTTTTAAACCAATTCAGTTATCAAAGATACGCATATCTTCGCATAAGTAATTTATTGAAGTCTTTACTAAGAGACTTTTAAACCAATTCAGTTATCAAAGATACGCATATCTTCGCATATGTAATTTATTGAATCTGGGAGGCACGGTAGAATCAGATTACCTAGAAATTAAAGAAATTTCGTCATTGTGATCTAAATTCGATTGAAGATGAATTGCATTTTATCATTGTATTTCCTTTCTTTTCGAGTTTACGCAAAAAAAAGTTTATCAAAGGTTACTCTACAGTTAGACCAAATATGCACAAATTTATATGTTTGATGAAAAGTAATGATTACAATGTTTTGTTTAATTTTTGGAAGTTTATAAAACTAGCTTTTGAAAAAAGGAATATCCGTAATTACTAACGTTCTACATAAACTATCACATTCCTCCGTAAGACCGATTGCGACGAATTGTCTATTTTTTTTTTCCGATAATGTATGAATTGATACATATTTTTTCATACATTTATTTATCCACGTATATTGTGCTACTGTTGTAATTACATGATATTGTATTCACAGTCTACTTGTATGTAAATAAAGCTACTACTACTTATAAAATGTATTGCTTAAATTTCTCTAGAGTATATACAATTTGGAAAATTATTGCTGCTCCAAAAAGAGTGCGACATGTATTAAAAATACAACTCACATATATGCCCTGGGTTTCACCAGTCCGAGGCCAAGTTAGGACTCTGAAGTATCTTGCCCATGGACACTATATAAAAACCAAGTGCTTTCAGAGAGGCTTAAACTCGGGAACCTCCATTTTTTATCAATGTTGAAAACATGCCAAAATAAATATAATGAGAGGGACAGAGCAGAGCAAGACTAGACTGTTGAAAGCCTGTAGTCTGATATTGAATTTACACTGTAATTCATCTATTTCATATGGCATTCCAACGGTCGAGGCACTCATCTAAATAGTTCATGATATAAATGTACGAAACGTATAGTAAAACACTTAAAAACGCTATACACCGAGAAAGGATTTAGGTAAACTAACTGGGCACTCTCTCAATGATACCACTGACACAGCTTTCCTGTTGGTTTAGATCAAGATCAGACTGCATAGATCAAGTACATCTCTTGATCTGTTTAGATCGACTTTAATTTCACTTTTGAACTTCACTGTTCGCAACGTGATTCTAGTTCATGGCCCAATACTATCCTTTAGCAGTGTAGTTATATTTTAAACCTTTACCAAACAAGCCTGAGTTTTAACGTGAGAGAGAAAGTTTTTGAAAGCATTGTAGGAAAAGGAGAAAAAGCTGGCGTCCAGGGAACCAGCATTTTCTCCATTTCCAACAAAGTTTTCTATCCTTTTAAAGACATATTTCACAATTTGAGAGTCGTTGAATTTGTTGTCCACAAATGCTCTCAATATGGACAAGGCTAAGATTGCATTGTCTTGCAAAGAGTTAAGGACTTGAAAAGTATCCATTTGGCAGCGAAAAGAAGATTTAAAGGCCCAGTAAAGGCTTAAGGTACACAATGCGTCTGTAAAAATGCATTTAACTTGAATCATACTACTTAAAAGCATAGAAATTATTGTGCGGATGACATTCTGTTCTCGTATGGTTGGTCCAAATGTTATTCGGTGACAGAAAAATGAAGTTTTAAAACAAGGTAAAAAGTAAACAAAAGATATAGCGACTTGGCAACCTTTTAGCTGGGTTTGCAAAATATTTTTCTGCCAGCGACTTATTCTTGGACCGACCATACAATAACAGTTTGTCATCATCACATTAATTACCATGCTCTGGCATCTCAGTGATGCATTATATCAAGCAAGTCATAGTTATCGGTCCATGGAATGCATTTTGTATAACAACCGATTGAATCATAAGGTTGATCTACAGAAAAGTGACAAATAGCAAACAGTTTCGAACCAGGTCGGCCTGCGCGGACTGCGCAGGCTGACCAGAATCGATGATTGCAGATGCATTAAACCCCCTTTTGACACAGAATTGCTAATCTGTTTATGCCCTCGCAGGAAACAACACTTGCATACAATATAGGAAGAAATTGACGAGAGGTTTTTATCAATGGATGCTCCGACTACTGATCTCACATGGTATGTAAAGCAAACGTCTCAGACAACCAATGTGTTAGTATTGTTTACATAGCATATCTCGGTGAACAGTGCACCTATCCACACTTTCCTCTTTATCACTCACAATTCTCTCTCAAAGCCATTTTTTCACTATTATATGACAAGATCACAGAGAATATTGTTCAATAATGGCAGACAGGTTAATCACTATGTGTGTGTATCCTCAGACTTCAATAAGAAAATGACACTTTAAGTTCCATCGGTCTATCACGGAATATCAAATTTTTCATTGCTCGATCATCGGACACCGTTACTTAAAATAGCACATTGACGCATCATCTCTATATCGTTTTTAAAAACTTTATACTATACCATCTATGTAATACGCATATTTGCTATTTTTAGTAACGGTGTCTGTGATCGAGCAAAGAGTTTTGATATTTCGTAATAGACCTTATTAGCCTCAAAGGCATGTGGTATTACATTTTACCGATCTTATTATCAGAGGACTTTGTCGTGGCTGTTACAGCTAAGCAAGCAGGGATAAGCCAATGCCAATAGTTTAAGAAACAGTTCAATATCCGCATCATCTTTCGCTAGCCAAAGGTGACGATCGCTACGTTGCTCTATTGAATCAAAGTACTGAAAGTACTGACAGGCTAGCGAATTTGATTGATTGTTTGTATGGTGTTTAACCCTGTTTTCAACATTGTTCCAGTTATATAGCAGTGGATGGTGCATATATCCATGCTTTCGTGGAGTTTCTTTTACCAGTATTCCGCACAATATTACTTTCCAAGCCACTGGCTGCTTTCCCACATTTATAGAGGAATGAATCCTGTCGCACTGACTATCATCAATCCTCGGACAGAAATTTGCTGAGTCGGGGATCAAACCAGCGACCTCCTGTTCCCAAATCCGACTGAGCTGCCAGGGCTATCCGAGCTACTGGTTAACTATAATCCGGTTTAAGTTTAACCCTTAACCTGCTAAAAATGTTAAATGAAACGTTCAAGCCGATGGTAAACACCTGAATATTGCTATTTCAAAGTCCTCTTATCGGACATTGTAGATCCAAGATCAGACTGCATGCTCTGCGCACACTGTCCGCAAAACATCATTGAGTCGCAGTAGGACTGGTAAAAGAATCTCTCGGAAAGCATGGACAGGTGCTCTGGCTGCCGCAATATCACTGAAATAATGTTGAAAACGGCGTTAAACACCAATCAATCAATTAGTCAATATCCAATAGCACAAGATGTAGTTAACTACATGTATTTAACTCTGTTTATAAACGAAAAATTTTACACTTGTCCAAATTCAAAGCTGTTGCAGACCATAAATTAAAAGTGGCTGAATTGATGAAACCTGATTCCAAAAGGGCAGAAAACAATGTGGGAAAAGGAGAAAATGATGGTTACCAGCATTTTCTCCTTTTCCTGCAATGGTTTCAATGGGATTTTTCCCCGGTATCATTAAAACTTGGGATTGTTTGGTAAAGGGTTAATATTCAAGACTAGAATAACAGTTCAACATAACAGTTAAACTGTACACAATGATCTAAATAAAGAATGACTGGAGGAATGACAAGGGTTCCCTGTCCAGTGAGGGTTAAAATAATTGGGATTTGCTACAAGTTACATAGGTGTATCTATTTATAGATTCACTCATAATGTTACAGTGGTATAGGAAAAAGTGATTCTCTGCTTTGCATAGGTCACTTAATTTACATATAAGCAAAGACCTTGTACCTTATAAATGACATCTTATCCATTTTATTACTTTAAAAGACGACATGTTTAAATTGGAGTGGTAGAGATTTAGTTGTTTTTGTCAAAATTGTCAAAAAGAATTAAGATTTATAAGAGAAAGAAGTATTTTCTGTGAGGCAGTATTTGGCAACTGTGGGGTTTTTTGTTTACTTTGGCTCTAGGTCAATCTTGATGCCTATGGACTAGCTTCGCTAGTCTAAAAAAGCAACGTTGCTATTATCACCCTTGGCTAGCGAAAAGGTGTATCCAGTTACGTTCTTTCTTCAGTTGAACTGTTGATGTACATACTTTGCTAAATAATTTGAATATGCAATTTTGGCGTTTAACTCTTTACCATATGATAAAATTTCAGACTGGACCAAATTGAAAGCATTTGCAGACGACAAATTGGTAAAAAACAATGTGGAAAAGGAAAAATATGCTGGTTACCAACATTTATCCCTTTTCCCATCATGTCTTAAAAAGTCATTTTCCTCTTGGATGTTAGAACTCGGGATTGTGTGGTAAAGGGTTAAAAAACGGAATGATCGTTTTGCAGTTAGTGATTGGATGTATTTTAACTGGACCAGAAAGTAAGAAATGTCTGTAAAAAAAAGAGGCAGACGGCGTAAATTTGACAGCAAACAGGCAGGGGTCCTTAGAATAAACATTTCTACATTTTTTAACCACAGGTACCTTTAGAATAAACATATCTATATTTTTTATCATTCGCAAATTTCTATTTTTTCATTTGTTATCAGTATCAAGAAGTAGGTCAAAAGCAAGCACATTCAGCTACGCCGAAAAAACGTCATCATACTTATTTGAATACGACCCCCACATGTCGACGCTTGTTATTGATCATGTGACATTACAAATCTTTGAGATATCTGACGTGAAATCTAAAAGTACTTTAACCCTTAAGTTGCTAATCGCGACCCACTGACCTATTGCGGACAGTATAGATCAAGATCACACTGCACAGAACGTGCAGTCTGATCTTTGATCTACACTGTCCGATAAGGTATTTTATTTCCGGTGAAATCAACTTTGAAACCGCAATGTTTGGCCTTTTAGTATCGAGTAGAAATTTGCTTTTCATTTATTCAGCAGCTTAAGTGTTAAGAGGCTACCCATCCAATGACACCCCCCTTCTTTCTAGTCTTTTGATGGTTTGCACGCAATTGCCTTTCTATCAACAGTTTTTTTTTTTTTTTTTTTTGCTTTTTTTTTGGGGGGGGGGTTGAAACGTCTTAAATTCACGTTACTAGGAGATTGTTCGTCTTCACGCGACTTTTTCCCCTCGAGTTTGCAAGTCTTATCATTCAGGTTGAATTGGCGTACGTAAAAACACATATAATCAAGCCGTTGGTTTCATGATTAAAAAAAAATGACAAGACAATTTCAGTGAGAAATAATTCGTTTTGACTTAAAACCACTAAAATGATTTTCGGCACTTTTTAAATCTCTACCAAACAATCCCGAGTTTAAACGACCCTAAAAAATAAGGCTTATGAAAACATAGTCGGAAAAGGACAAAATGCTGATAACCAGCATTTTCTCCTTATCCCACGATGTTTTCTGTCCTTTCAGCTGTTCATTTTTTTTGACAGTGTCCATGGTTTTGCTCTGAAACTCGGTCATCTCCATGGTACTTGCCATAACTGGTAGTTGTTCTACCGTCAAGTCATCTCCCTTTTATCTCTGTCTCTGAGAATAGCACCTTTCAATAACTTGATCTTGTATTGCTTCTTCTTCATTAGCAAATGCACAGTGTACAAATTTACAATGTAGTCTAGAAATAAACTGTTGACAGTTTCAGAAGATTCTTGTTTTCATTGTCTGAACATATAGCGTTCAGTTCACGTATAGTGTTTGTTTTAGGTGTAATTTTTTTTTCAGGGTTTTCACACATCTAACATATGTATCGTCAGTTTCTTCCCCGATTTCAGTCAGTGTGAAGAATACATCTTGCACATGCAATCCTGCGTGATGGTGTAATAATGCTCTTTTCTGTACTACATCTGTTATACCCTTCCCAGTGGTAAACAATTCAAAACCACGATTACATCTCTCCCATGCCTGACCAAGGTGAGTGGGGTTTACGTTGGGATCAAACCTTTCGACAGCTTGTAAATCAATCGCCTTCGCCATTATCTTCGTATCGAAACAGTTCTGGAGGCACAAATTACAATTGAGTCATATGCTTTCCTCCGATTTTCATCTCGTCGCCAGTTGAAGTGGTTTGGGTTGCGAAAGTCAATAACTAAACAACTCATTTCAGACCATGCTCTTTTAATCAGCCTCGTTCGCGTCTCTAACAGCAAGGGGCATAACAAATGTCTTAACACTTCAAGTTCAGTACGAGTTGTCTTTCCTTGCTCCGTTAACCTTTATAAAAACACTGCATAGGTTTAGATGCATTTTTTTTTATTTAAACAACTGGGCAATACTTAAATAGAATCAACTTTTTGATATACTTTTACACACATTTTTTTCCAAAGAACACAATTTCATTTCGAACAGAAATCATACGTCGTAATAAAAACAAGCCCGCTGAATTAATGAAACGGACCTCTTTTTTAAGGAGCTTATAGATGTTAGTTTTTATACAGTGCGACAAATTTAAGACTCTTCCATAGTATTCAAAGAACGAAATAACGGGATTTGTCTTTGAAAGGGTCTTAATTTTGTGGATAAAGGAGAAGCCGCATTTTCTCTTTTCTCCACAATCTTTTCAAAGTCTCTCTCTCCCAGTAATATAAAGTACAGGATCGTTGGGCATATGTTTAATTTGGGGTAAATTAACAAAAACAATATCCACATGGTTAGATGTGCCACTGGTACGAGCAACCTCAATGTAGTTAACCACCCCATCATGACGTAGTAGCCTACATGTAATACGAATTATCGATGTTTACCTATACCTATGAAATAAGCAATACGCTATAGATATAATGGCACTATACATTTCTGTACCATAAGATAGAACCATAATCGAAAACAAGATATGCAGTGCCAAAAGTTACTTTCCATCGTTAAAATTGGACTCTCTTACCGTAAATATTTACATGTGGCTTCACAGCAGCGTGAGTCTATGGTTTTTGGATCTTTCGAAATGGCCAAAAAGATGTGCACAATAAGTGACAAGTATGATGACTAGATGACATCGAACTTCGTCATGGCTCGACCAGCCCACATTACCAACAACTAGATCTAGTAATATAATAAGAAAACAAAGTAACTGCTATTTGAATTACATGTAGCGATACATTTCAAGGTTAACTGGGACATATGTGGTTAAACCGCATGTCATTTCGTTATATAAAGCACCAAATTAGCTACTTATAATCTTATGTGAACCTTTAAATACACTTATGCATCAAATAATGGTAAAAAGGTAAGAATATGGAATCATGGTAGGTGTTGGTGCAGTATGAAAATCACAATGCATTTTTTGATGGGTGGGGCACAAAATAAGCATGTCTTTACCACTGCATGGGGCACATAGATATCAAATTATGTGTTTACTTAAATAATTACTTTGTTGTATAAAAGTAACAAAAGGTTCCACAAACCGTTATTTCATAAAACAACCTTCGATTTCTACAATAAAGTCGAAAAACAGCAAAACGAATATATTATGTAAAGTCTGTAGGTGGGGAATGTAAGATACATGTATAGAAAATCTGCACTTCTTCCGATCTTGTCAGCTGCACAAAATCTATGAGTTTATATGTGAACTTCAAACAGGCATAAATCAAATTTATGTAGGTGACCGATTTAGATAAAATCCAATTCCAGGGCCCAGCTCCTGGACTAACTGGCTGCTTTCCCACATGAACATGACTGAAAAAATATACAGCAGTGTACGGAATCCTGTTTCCGCCATCCACTTTTCGACCTACGAGGAACTCGAAAAGTAGAAATTAGGCACACTAACTTCCACTTTTCTAGCGAAAACGTTACCTCGAAAAGTCGAAAAGTTGAAGTTTTTGACCTGACAATTGTCAAAAAACTTTCGACTTTTCGACCACATGTTTGTCTAGAAAAGTAGAAATTAGGAAGTACTAACTTCAACTTTTCGCGTTAAACTGCTAGGTCGAAAAGTAGAAAAGTGGAAGTTTTTCACATGACAATTGTCAATAAAACTTCCACTTTTCGACCTAGAAAAGTTGAAAAGTCGAAAAGCTGAAAAGTCGAAAAGTTGAAAAGTCAAAAATTCGAAATTAGCCGATTAAAACTTCTACTTTTCTAGTTAGGACTGATCATCACGGGATGTTTGTTTATCTGCACCGAATAATGTTGGAGCCGGTGTAGGGGTAAAAATAAACTGGTACCCGTTGTATCTCCCGTAGCCGTCCGATAGACCATAAAATAAAGATCGATAACATACGGAATCCTGTTTCCGGCATCCACTTTTTGATCTACGAGGAACTCGAAAAGTAGAAATTAGGAAGTACTAACTTCAACTTTTCGCGTTAAACTGCTAGATCGAAAAGTAGAAAAGTGGAAGTTTTTCACATGACAATTGTCAATAAAACTTCCACTTTTCGACCTAGAAAAGTCGAAAAGTCGAAAAGTTGAAAAGTCGAAAAGTTGAAAAGTCGAAATTAGCCGATTAAAACTTCCACTTTTCTAGTTAGGACTGATCATCACGGGATGTTTGTTTATCAGCACTGAATAATGTTGGAGCCAGTGTAGGGGTAAAAATAAACTGGTATCCGTTGTATCTCCCGTAGCCGTCCGATAGACCATAAAATAAAGATCGATAACAGACTGCCAGTTTAGGGTAAAAATTCCTGTGTCACCGGTCCCGCGGCCAATTTATCCTACGAAAAATTAGTCCTAACTAGAAAAGTGGAAGTTTTAATCGGCTAATTTCGACTTTTCGACTTTTCAATCTTTCGACTTTTCGACTTTTCGACTTTTCTAGGTCGAAAAGTGGAAGTTTTATTGACAATTGTCATGTGAAAAACTTCCACTTTTCTACTTTTCGACCTAGCAGTTTAACGCCAAAAGTTGTACTTAGTACTTCCTAATTTCTACTTTTCTAGACAAACGTGAGGTCGAAAAGTCGAAAGTTTTTTGACAATTGTCAGGTCAAAAACTTCAACTTTTCGACTTTTCGAGGTAACTCTTTTGCTAGAAAAGTGGAAGTTAGTGTGCTTAATTTCTGTTTTCGAGTTCCTCGTAGGTCGAAAAGTGGATGGCGGAAACAGATGCCGTAGCAGTGAGAGGGGTTGTATCCTATTCCCATGACTACCATCAATTGTCTGAAAGAAATGGGTAGAGCTGTGAATTACATCAGTGACCGTCGGTTTCAAGCCTTGTATTTAATATACTAAGCCACCTGTCTTGGTTTGGCTTAAACACAAATGGAAATTTGCATTGCATACTGTAATACAATTAAAACGGATGGACAGATCAGGATCTCCATTTACATACCATTCCTAAACCATGTGGTTTAGCTAATCAGAAATAGTGTTTTACTTTCAAATTTTGAAAATCTTGGAGAACAAGACAAAGAACCTTCTTAAGAACTGTTGGTGAATATGGATCCAGTTCATGTAATCAAAATATGATCTCAAAAGTATAAACAAGTTGTCAGTGTTGTGACCAGGGGAGCAAACATGTAAAATCATCTAAGATAAATCTATTGCCCCCAAAACAAACAACAAGAGTGAATGTAATCTGTCTAGTGTGACCTATTTACGTTTAGCAAGATTTAAAGACCAAAATTTAAACTTGTGACCATTGTAACTAGGAAACAAACTTGCTAATCCAAATTTCATATTTGCAAAGTGGCAATTGTCAAAATTATCTTAACTGCTTATCAAATAACAATATTTTAGACTTGTCCAAATTGAAATCTATTGCAGACGACAAATCGAATGTGATGCTAAGGCTGACATTGGAAAGTGTTGCGAAACAGTGTGGAAAAAGGAGAAAATACCGGTCACCAGCGATTTCCCCAGAGCCCCTCCTCCAGTATTTGTTAAACCCTCCTTCGTCACGGAGTTAAAACTCAGGATTGTGTGGTAAAGGATTAAATATTATGAAGACAAATACTAGGACTAAACCTGATGAAGACTTGGCCAAAGATGTATTCCTCATATGATTGGTGTTTGCTACAGTTTTACTTTTAAATTTATCCAAGACATAGTGCATAAAAATGATTCGCTGATGGTAAATAGTTTATTGGTAAAACATGGTCCTTTTTGGGGTAAAAAGAAAATGGCTCTCTCTTTTCTAAACAAGCAATTTGCTCTCTATTCTTAGAGATTCTTTAAAATTTAAGAACACTGGGCTTGTTTTTAACCTGTTCAATTCATTTTCTGAATTTTCGAAGTGATTCAAGATACTCCCGGTTACCAGCATCTTCTCCTTTTCCCACAATGTTCTCTACCCTGTCTCAGACAAATTCCACAATTTGAATAACATTTAATTTATTGTTTGAAAATGCTTTCAATTTGGTTAAGTCTAAAATTTTATCATTTGATAAAAAAGTTAAAACCAATTACTGGAGCCGAGCCCCATTAGCAAAGTCGTTAGCATTTCGACGGTTGATGATAGTCATTACGACACAATTCATTCCTCTTGAACTTGACGCCCTTAAGCACTGAGCTTCTGTATTATCTTAATTCTGAATTTTGAAGATTGGTAATCTTAGTTAATTCATTTCATTTATTAGTATTTAGAGGCCACCTGCCCATCATACAGCATATTGTACATACAATAAATTTATATGACAGAGTTGCATATGTACACACACACACAAATATATATATATATATTTGACATAACATAAATTGGCTACGAGACACAATGCCATTAAAACGAGACAAAAAAAAAAAAAAAAAAAAAAAAAACTGGCATCAACAATGGTTATATCAAACATAAGTAAAATAAGAAAAAATCGTAAATGTGAATATTACACTGAAAACAAGGAAGGTTTTGTGTTAAAAGAAACATACATAAAGGCTTTATTACACTTGGAATCTTTCAGTACCTATCATCACTGAACCATTAAATTTCTCAATACCTAGGATGAAGTTTTCCAGCCACTTATATATATTGTAACATGGCGATTGCACAGTTGTTGTTGGTGCAAAAGAACTCATCGCATCAAACAGTGTAGATTCATGATTAGACTGCACGTTCTGTGCAGTCTGATCTTGATCTACACTATCTGCAAAAGATCCTTCAGTCGCGCTTAGAAGCCTTGGGGTTAAATAACCTATACTGACAGCTTAGATCAAGATCAGATTGCACCGAGTAAGAAGTCTGATCTTCGATATAAAACGCCTACCACCTGATGCTAAACTAATGTCAAGGAATTAATTATCGATAAACAGCGAAGGAGGTCAAGAATAAAGATCAAAAAGCACTTAATGGGAAGTCTGATCTTTGATATAACACACTCGCCATATAGGTCTTCTTTACTGGTTGTCTGTGGCTAATATTACAAAGTTTTATGCCCTGTGTAACGTTACATATTCGATTTTGTGTGCCGAGTTTGTAATACCCAATATGGGTCGAAACTGTCATGGTCCGAGATGTTAAACGATATCGGGACAACTCTGACAAGAAGAAATAAGTCATACTGGGCCAATCAAAACATCAGAAGCATAGCAATTTTGCGAAAATAAATCTTACAAAGGTTTGGAAATGTTCATCTGTTTTGGGGAAAGAGCACATCGTCTGCGTTTTGTCATGCACATTGTGTCTAAAAATAGGAAAGACAAAAGATTCCGAATAGTGTTCGGCAATATCACTCGTCACGACTCGGCGGATTCTGTAACTATATCTATGGATTTGATCAACGGATCACCCGCTGTTTGCCGAATGAAAGTTTCTTTCAGTGTTACAGCCCACTAATTTGCACTTATAAATAAGATCATTAGGGTTCGAAATTATTATTCAAACACTTTCGTACGATTAACATCGCGCATCTCTCATAGTTCTTTGTGAACTTAAACCTAACTATGATGTTCAAACCCAAATATTTTTATTATTTTTGGAGGTTGTTTCTTTCAGCCAGGGATCGTAATATACGATCCCTGTTTCAGCGTAGCGAGATGGATTGCAAGCGGTACTTTTCACTTTTACTCCGTAAATACTCGGATCATGTGGATGGGATTGAAATTTTGGTATACGATTACTAAGGCCTTGGTCTTGGCACGCCAAATACAGGCCGACCATTATCTAAATTAAACCTAATGTAGTCTGTAAGTGCAACAAGCATCTATCTGTGGAAAAAGATTTCTGGAAGCCAGACTGAAATTTATATAATAAGTTTTTGTCTTTTAGACACCCTTCTCAATTTTGTATTTTCCATACTTTTGAATGGTATGATTTAAATTTAAATGCATTTTAACACCTGCATAGTCTTTATTGCCACTGTTAGGCCTTCAAATTGTACAACATAAATAAAACAAGGGATATAATCCAAATACTATTTACAAGGTACAAAGACAAAGACTAAAGAGTTATCTTTCTAAGACATATATATGTAATACTACAACGTGTAAGAGAGCTGTCCACGACCATGTACATGTGCGCCATGCTCTATGAAAGGGGCTTAATGCATCTGCAAACGTTAGGTCAGCCTACGCAGTTCGCACAGGGTGACGTGGGCCGAATTGTTTTGCTGTTGGCCAATTTTCTGCATGTCAAAGAACCAGTCTACCTCATAATTCAGACGGTTGCAAGAGAAAATGAACTGTGGATCTATAGCTATCTGATTACCTGCTTGGTAAAATCTATCACCAGAGTTGTATTAAGCCCCCTTTTGCAAGAGCGAAACTATTATCGTTTTCAGCCAGTTTTTAACCTGTTTCATCATTATTATTTCAAACTATAATTATTCCTATATCTGCATTGCAGATGTTGCCCCTGACGGTTACATGTTGCATAGATAACAGAACAGAACAGATCATTTTATTGATTTAACCTATACAGGTCATCGTCTCAACATTAACTATCAAAACCTCAAACGACAACGTGAACCATACAGGAGGGAACAAAATCCCAGATACAAAACATACATACATATGGAAACTGAAATTAATTTACATGTAAACATTTAAGTTTTCGAACTTCTAAGGCCTACTGGTAATACAACTGGTATAATACTGGTACTGGTATAATATATACTGGTAATATAACATACGCATACATGGAAACTGGAATTAATCTAGACATAAGCATTTGAGTTTACACAGCATCTGAAGATGTCACCTTGAATAACTGTTGCAGACTGTGTAGATCAGGATCAGACCGCACAAATGCGCAGTCTGATCCTAGATCTAAACCGTCCGCTGTCTGAATCCAATCCACACAACTACAAAATCATACAGGAGGTAGTAAGAAAAATATACGTATATATTAAAACCAAAATTAATTTAGACATAGTTAAGATTTCAAACTATCAGGCCTACAGGTAACGTCAGAATATGTCACCCTAGATGGATGTTGCGGACCGTGTAGATCAAGGTCAGACCGCACAGATGTGCAGTCTGATCCCAGATCCAAGCGGTCCGCTGTCTAAAACCAATTCACACAATTACAACAAGGAATAAAGATTCACTTGATAAGAATTACACGTTATAAGCCCAGATTGATGTTGCAGACTGTGAAGATCAAGATCAGACCGCACAAATGTGCAGTCTGATCCTAGATCCAGCCCGTCCGCTGTCCAAAACCTATTCACACAATTACAATTACAACAAGGAATACAGATCAATTGTTAAGAACTACATGTTTATAAGCCTCAAGAAAAAAAAAAAAAAAAAAAGTTTCAGCAAAAGAGTTAAACATTAGTCAAATCGTTGCGTAAGGAGAAAGCCTCATATACATATAGCCCTAGCTTTTTCATTGTAATTAATTTTTTTTGAATTCATCAGTTCGATAAATTTATACATTCTAGGTCTAACATAAAGATATTTTTTAATGTATTTTTTCTTAGATGCAAATAGAGTGGACATATCAGAACGAAATGAAATTCGTCCTCTATGTCCTCTCTAGTGCATAAATTATAAACTCTTTCATGCCGTTCAAGTCTGTTACTACCATGGCGGCCGGTTTCAACATTTAGGCGATGAGATGAAAGACGCAGCTTTGATAAAACAAGTCTGAATCTTTTTGGAAGACGATCTAAATATGGCTCAAAACCAACTGAAGATTTGGAATATCTAAAAGTGCACATCGAGCTTTGCAATACTATTTCGTTACACCATGTCTGTTTAAAAACATCAATAGCTCGATTACGAAATGTATGTAACATGAAAAGTTTTTAAATTAACGTTGTACGAACTAACGAAAGTTTGAGAAAAACCGTAATTATCGAGTAATGTCTTTATATTTGACATCCAATTTCTCGTATTAGTTTTCATGCACTCATTATACATGTACATCTGGGTATAGACAGCTTTGATAATTGAATTATTACTTCGTGTTAATTTGCACCAATACTTCATCATTCTTCCATATCTATGTATAAATAAGGGATAGCGCCCCAACTCGCCATATACACCTAACGTGCTGGTAGATCCATTAACATTAAGAATACGTTTGCAAAAATTTAAATGAACTTTTTCGATGTCGTTGAACTTGCCTGAGCCCCAAACTTCACATGAGTAATGCAGGATCGAACCAACAAAAGCGTCGAATAATTGAATTAGAACTGAGACTTGTATATCATATTTATTGATATTGTTGAAAAGGGCATTCAGCGCTTTGTGGGCTTTTCCAACAATCGTCTCCTGATTTGCTCTGAAAGAGCCGTTGTAACTAAAAACTGTTCCAAGATAGTTAAAGTTGTCAACAACATCAAGAATATCTTGGCCATGGTGCCATCGTTCGTTAGGGTGTAAACCCCCTCTTTTTCGAAAAACCATAACTTTAGTCTTTTCAGTATTGACAGAAAGCCCCCATCGATCACAGTAAACCTTTAATAGATCCAGCCTATCTTGGAGATCATTTGGAGAATTACCAAAGATAACCATGTCGTCTGCAAAAAGAAGTACCATAACGACCGATAGAAAATGCATTTCATTTTTTAGGGCTATTAAAGAAATCACTGTTTTGACGTTTCCGGTTTTAAATCGAAGATCTCCGATATGATAAATGTATTTATCCCTTATACCATACGAGTATTTAACGGTTATTTATCTATGTTTACACTGCTGACTTAATTTTGAACCATTCCATAGTCTGTCACTTTTTGCTTTTTATTTTTCTCTCTCAGATTGTAAGGATGTATCTTTAAAGGTCTATCAAACACCAGGCACCTAAAACAAATACTTTAGGGGAGGGGGCGGGAGAGTGATGTAGGGTCAGAGCGTCGGCTTCTCATATAAGAAATTCCAGGCTCGAATCCCGTAATGAGCGGGTTAAACATTGGAACTATCCATATCACAACGCGAGTACTGGTCAAGGTCTCCCGGTATTATTCATCAATGGCGATTAATATAATTTGTAGAAGTTGTTTGATAAATGGATGTAAACAATATCAGCCGCTATGTGGCATTTTTGAAATACAAACCTATCTGATACGGGCATTCTTGGTACAAAACCGGAGTACTTTTCAAGGCGGAAATCAATGCAGCGAAATTCGAACTAAAGTAAACGTTTACTCAATAAAACGTTATCCCGTATGATTCATCGTGCTAGCCAGCTAGCATGTAACCTATGCACCAGTAATTTTTAAACACAGCCCCTTTCGGATCGGGAAATAGCCCTGGTGCATTTTTGATGATAAGTCTGGATAAAACCCAGATGCACAAGTCCTGGGCTTCCTGAAATCTATATTTGGAAACTCTATACAAAGATTTGAAGTAAAAAGTAGTATTTTTAAAAACTATTTTTCCAATTTGAAATAATCAAATTTTTATGAAATTTGATGCGAAAAACAAGCTAGATTTTTTTTTTTTCACAGAAGTATTGTTTAAAGCCATTTTCTTCATTGCTACTTTTTAGCGACAGAGTTTTAGTTTTGGTACGGCGCATTAATATTTATTCTGTACAGGATAGTGATGCGTCAGAGCAGACAGCGGTCGTCACAACTCGGCCGATTCCGTAACTACATCTAACGTCGCCCGTATAAAGGAGGTTTCCATTTTGAACTACTAATCAAATGATTTTAAACATGGCGGCGCCTACGGATATCGCTTAGCAACGACATTAGCAACCACGGTGAAGTTATTCACATAGGTATATATCGATCTGTCGATGATAGCTCCCAATTGATAAACCACGCTAAAACATGAATGTACAACTCTTTGCCGATGAAAATATTTAAGAAAGATAGGATAAGAATTGTGACTCATGTTTTCCTTTTTATGCAGAGCCTTACAATTGTAATAATGGCAAAACTGTGTACTTCCGGTGAAGAAATGTACCGTGAAGGTGCATATCAAGCAACGTGCTACAGCCGAGGAACTTGATCACCGGATCACCCGAGGTTTGCCGAATGAGCAGACAGGTTAATCTTCGAAGAATATGACATGCGCAGACAACGTGGATGTAAAATAAATAATCTGAACGATGCTTTGTGAAAATGGGGGCTTAATGCATCTACAAAATTATCGATTCCGGTCGGCCTGCACAATATGCAAAGGCTAACATAGTCGAACAATTTTGCTATTTGTATTTTTTGCATGTTCACACACTGTTTTCTACCCTATCATAGACAAATTCCATCATTTGAGCCACCTTTGAACTCTTTTTTCCGCAAATCTTTTTTATATGAACAAGTCAAAAAGACTTAACTCTTTACAAGATGAATCTTTCAGACTCGTCATTATATTTAGAGACTGCAAATTAAATGCGGTTCAAATGATCGGGCTTGTCTTTACAAAGGGTATAAAATATGATCGAAAATAGAGGAGTAAATACTGGTTACCGGAAATTAGGCCTACTTCTTCTCCCACGAGGTCTCAATAGCATGGATCTAAAAACGAGGGATCTCTTCATGGATCTAAAAGCGAGGGATCGTTTGATAAAGTGTCATGGACGCTACGTAAATTGAATCTTTAGCCGCAGAAACTTTGATTTCAACAGCTAGATAAATCTACCGACTTCAACTCTTTACCAGACGACAAAATTTTAGACTTGCCTAAAATGAAAGCATTTGCACACGACAAATTAAATGTGGCTCCATTGATAGAAGTAGTCTTATCAATGCTGGAAAACATCGTTGGAGTGGAAAAATGCTGGTTACCATCATTTTCTCTTTTTCCAACAATGTTTTCAGAAACCTTTTCTTCCACAGGGTCATTAGTAAAACGGTCCCCAGAAGACAAAGCTTTATACTCGTCCATATTTAAAGCATTTGCAGACGAAAAATGAATGGAAGTAGTCCTAAAAATGGTAGAAAACATTGTGGGAAAGGAAAAAAATGCTTGTTACCATCGTTTTCTCTTTTAGTCCCCAATGTTTTCAGAAACTTTTTTTCCTCCGAGTCTTTGAAACACGGGATTGTTTGATAAAGAGTCAATCGCTTTCACTTACATGTACATCTAATTCTATAGCAGAAGACAAAGTTTTAGACTCTTCCACATTGAAAGCATTCGCAGACGACAAATTAACCCTTAGTCTGCTAAGTGCAACTCAATGGCCTCCTGTGGAAAATATAGATCAAGATCAGTGTAGTCTGATCTTGGATCTTCGCTGTCCGATAAGGAGAATTTTTTTTCCCCTAAAAAGAATTATGACATAGCCAAATTCAGGCTTTCACCATCGGCTTTTCTTTAAGTTACTAAGCAGGTTAAGGGCTAAATGAGGATAAACAATATACCACTTTCATCTTAACCCTTAACCCTTTACCAGGCGAAAAGAAAAATCTTTGATAGGGTAGAAAACATTGTTAGAAAAGGAGAACATTCTTGTTACCGACATTTTCTCTTTTTCCTACAATGTTTTCAAGTTACTTCTTTCACAAGGTCGTTAAGAGTCGGGATTGTGTGGTAAAGCGCTATACTGCTAGATAAATGAAACAAACATTTCCACTCAAAGTTAAAATCCAAAATATTCGGTCTTTATAGTTGATTTTCACCGGAAAGAAAGTACCGTATTGGACAGTGTAGATAAAAGGTAAGAGAGCACGTTTTGTGCTGTCTGATCTTGATCTACACTGTCCGCAAAAGTGCCTCGAGTCGCGCTTGGCAGGGATAATAGTGGAACGCACAGTTCTAATTGCGGCGGAAAGATGGGATGAGGATTTTGAATAATAACGGAAAGAACTATCTGGGTGCAGAAGCTGATATGCATGTGACACTCGACAGCATTATCCTGCAGATATGACAATCGGGTTTACTCGGGAAATGGTCTCTTCCTTAACAATTTACCCAATACCCCATGACTGCGTTAACGACCCTGCAAAAAAGGGCTCTTGAAAACAATGTGGGAAAAGGAAAAATGCTGATTACCAGCCGGCATTTTTAAGCCTGATCTCAACAATTTACCGCCGAATGCCCCATATTGTTACGACCCTGCAAAAATATGGCGTTAGAAAAACCTGAGGACAAAGGAAAAATGTTGATTACCAGCTAGCTTTATAAAGCCAACTCCCATTCTTTGAGCCATGTTTAATTTGTTGTCTGAAAAACTGCGATATCTGGAAAAGAGTAAACCCATTATCCCAGAAAGTTTGCACAGAAAGTGCAGTCTGATCCCGAATCTATATCGTCCACCCGCATGTTTAGTCAACGTTAAGATAAATTGATCTAGACCTAGGCCCATTTGACTTAAAGAGATAGGAAATAGATCTGTATATCTCTTAAAATAAAAGTTCTGCTGTTGGAGTAGTCGTGTAAAGTATCGGATCCCAAAGATCGGTCGTAGGCCTACATGTTAGTCTGATCCTGGTCTGCAGGCTCATGCAACTTGTAAGACAAATGAAGCATTACAGGACCTTGAAAGTTTCGACTCAGTTTATCAATTGTTTGGTCTGTGTGTGTGTGTGTGTGTGTGTGTGTGTGTGAGACTGAGTTCAAAACTTCATTATTGCGCGTAATTCAACATCAAATGAAGACGTCATCGGCGTTGTTTGTACAACCATAACGAAGAATACTTTTCAATACTGTGGCAGAAGGAGTAAATGCCGGTAGCCAGTATTTTCTCTTCTTTTCTGATTATACTTTTATACCCTCTGTTAAGACAGGCCACATTATTTAAACCACATTTCATTTGCAGTATCTACATTGATGAGTCTGAAATATTCGTCCAGGAAAGAGTTAACTCTTTCCAACTTGTCCATATAGAAAAGATTTGCAGACGAAAAATTAATGGTGGCTCAAATGATAGATTTTGTCTATGATAAGGCAGAAAATAGTGTAAGAAAAGGAGAAAATGCTGGTGACAAGCATTTTCTCCTTTTTTCTCACAATGTTTTCAAAAGAATTCGTACTCAGGGTCATTAAAACTCAAGACTCTGTGGCGAAGAGTTAAATCACTCGCTCTGTTGTTGTTGTTGTGATGGCGGCTCAAACTGTATTAAATCTATCTACCTTACCGTTTGGGCCAGTTTAGCGTTCGGCCTCGGAGAATATTTTTCATGATTAAACGGCGCATCAAAAGTCTATACTTGGGGTAAATTTGGATTAATCATACTGAACTATTGAACTTTTAGTAATTTTTTGGAACATGGAATTCATACATGTATTTACATTGTTGTTGGTTTTGTTGTTATATTCAAGATCGTGGGCGAGTGGCAGTGTTTGTGATGAATGTCAATGTCAGAATAAAACCGTGATATGCACGAAAAATATTTCCCGTGTTTTGCCTGATAACACAACAACTGTTATAATCAAAGATTTAGATTTCTCTTTGTACGTCGAGAAAAACCCGTTTGGTCATGAATCATGGAGACAGGTGTTAAATTTAACTATAAGTGACTCTGATGTCAGAGAAGAGGAACTCTTGCGACGGAATGATTACACGATCAAAACAGGACTGTTTAACAATTTTGGCAATCTTCAATACTTAGCCATAAACAGTGTAAAATATACAAATTCTACCAAGAGTGGATTTATGGGATTATATGATTTAGAAGTTCTCGATTTGAGTGGATGTCATCGACAACAATTTTCCAGTTTAGCATCTGGACTCACCGGTGTTCTGCTGCCAAAACTTCGAGTGTTTAAACTGAAAGGATTTTCTAATCTAACACATGAGTCTTCGATTGATCTAGAATTTTTATCTCTTTTTTGGAATATGAATGTCACAGAGGTTGATCTCAGCTACACAAATACTGTTGTTTTACCACTCATCCCTTTTTGGACGGGTGTTCGGCCATTTCTAAACTTGCAGAAGATAAATCTAGAACGTGCGCCAAGAGTACTGATTTTTTTAATTGACTCATTAATGATGGACACTCAGGGCACTGAATTTCCAAATCTTCAATATATCAACGGTAACTACGCAGAGTTTTCTTGTAGTCTGTTTTTTCCATTTAGAAAAATATTTGCCGACGTAACCAAAGCTAAGCCCTTAATTGAGGTCGTCAGTGATGTTCGATTGCGAGGTGTAATTCCAAAGGGAAAATTTATAGACATTTTGTTACGGCGAAAAAATAACACTATATGTCCTGTAGTCTCGCTGCATGGAGAGACAAGACAAAATAACATCGAATGGGTATTGCCAGTATGTAAAAGGGGTAGACGTTATGAAAATGTGACAATTAAATATTTAGATGCAAGTGAGAATGGAATTAAAAAAATTGATTCAGAGTTCGGTTTAGTAGGAATAAACATAAAGACTTTAGACTTATCCAAGAATAATTTGGGAGATAACGTGAATCTACTGACGAAACATCCACAAAATTTCACAAAGTTAATGTTATCACATAATGGGATTAAAGAATTGAAAAAAACTTTTTTTGAAGGACTGCCTATACTTACCGTTCTCGATTTATCTCATAATTTATTGGAGTACTTTAATTTGTCTTTGTCGGACGTTGAAAAACTTGAACACCTAAACATAAGCTTTAATCATATCTCATACATCGATCCAGACATTTTGGTCTCACTGAGAGCTAGGTTAAGTCTACCGGATAACTTGAAAGACCAATCTAACGGCACTGGGTCCCCCATGCTTACAGTCCTTTTGAAGCAAAACCAATTTCAGTGTAAATGTGAAAATAAACATTTAATCCAGGAGCTGCTTCTTTCTGGCGTGTTTATAGAGAAGGAATCATTAACGTGTCTATTCAGGGATACAACAATTTCTATTGATGAACACGCGCTGTCGAGGATAGACGATTTGTGTCGATGGCCGAGTATAAAGGCTGCAATAGTCACGTGTAGTGTGCTTACATTTGTTGTATTTTTGTTTACGATCATTGTGACATGTCGGTTCCTTCGAGCGAGACGACAAAAACGTCGTTTCCAAAATCTTCTAGATCGATATAGAATAGATTCGAATAGACCAGAGTACCCCGTGTTTTTGTCTTTTTCGAGTCGTGACCAGGATCTTGCCCATAGATTCGTACTTCCAAGACTAAATCGTGGATTACAAAAAATTCTGGAAACAGAAGACACGTGTGTGGCGACGGGCGACCTGAATTTTTTACCTGGATTCACGGTGGCAGGGGAGATAATTCGATGTATCGAGGCTTCTCGCGTGGCCATATTTTGCATTTCAGAAGCGTTTTGCGAGAGCGGTTACTGTAAAGATGAAGTTATAGTGGCTGATTATACAAGGACGCCGGTTATACTCATGTTTCTAGAAGAATTAGAAACTATTAAGTTGCCCAAACTGTTACAGAAGTATTTCTACACATCGACACGCTGTAAGATCATCAAGCATGAAGGGCGCCATGTCTTGGTACCACATTGGGACGTATTGTGCCATTCCATTGTTGAGCTTTTTGAGGGAAAGGAATATTAATTAAATCTAATTATCAACCTGCTGAGTGAAAGCAATCACCGGACAAGTCATTGCAATTTGGTTGCGGTTCTAATTTTGAATTGCAATTCATTAAGTAACTTAAACCGGATTATTAATATGGTTCAAACCTGTACACAACACGGTTCCGATTTTTATCGACCTTGCAAAAGAAAGATTTTGAAACCATTTAGGGACAATTAGAAAATGCTAGTAACTAGCATAATTATAATGAAATTGCAATATTTTATAACATAACCTCCCATATTTTCAGTGTAATAACGAGCGACGGCGAGTTACGGGCGAAACCAAAAAATACAATTTTCAAACAACTGACTGAATATGGCGGTGGAATGATTATGAACATGCAGAAAGTTTATAAACAGCGGACTTCGCAGGCTGACCAGGGTCGATACTTTTTGCAGATGCATTAAGCCACCTTTTCACTGAGCTTGGCCCATATTTATTTTACATCGAATGTGAAACAACCTCTTGAAATTACATTAGTCATCATTGATGATTGGTACCCGGACAGCAGTATTCGCGCTCACTTGTACATAACCTAGTCTGTATCGAGGAGATTTCCTTTTTGAACTGCCACTCACATGGCGCCCACATAAATCGTGTAGCAAAGACATAAGCAACCAGGGTGAAGTTGTTCACATCTATCGGTCTGACGGTTAAACCTTCCCACGGAACTGATAAACCACGGTAAAACTTGAAAATACAAACGTTTTATCAAGGGAAATATATTTAGGCAGATTTCGATGAAAAATTATGACTATTGTTTCATCTTTTTAAGAGAGGCCTTACAATTTTAAGAACGGTAAAAGGATGTATTTCCGGAGAAGAAATGTACCGTGTAAATGCACATTAAGCTACGTGAAACAGCTGAGGGGCTTGATCAACGGATTACCTGAGATTTGCCGAATGTACTCGCCGCGTGATGTGGATAGTTTCAATTGCTGACCCTGGTCATTTAGGGATTCGAGCCTGGAACTTATGATGTGAGACGCCAACGCTCCGACCCTACACCACTGTTCACCACCCTCCCACAACAATTTTTTGTTTTAGGTGTTTGGCAGACCTTTAAAAACTGACTTGTTACATTTGGAATGTATTCACACACCAAGTCAACGAACAGGACGATAAAATCATCAACATAAAATATGTTCTTTTTCACTTGGCAATAGTGGCATCACAGCTTATTTTAATGAGTTCACTTCAACTATTTACATAGTAAATGAACGGCGCTCTGGCAAAATTTGAGGTGGTTTTCTCCATGATGGTAAGGTGGAGCATCTCTAGTTTGATTCCCAGGAGCGGTTGTCAACTTTGTGACCGTTCATTTGACCACACTTCGGCGCAAGTACTGGTGTTGTTTCCAGGAAGCAGAATCGAGAGAGATAAGTGTAAGGTTGTAAGAGCTTGTTTCTCAATCGATGTCAAACAAATATCTTTAGAAAGGTCCGTAACTTCGGTTAGAGTAGACCAATCACTATTAACCCTGTCCCAAACAAGCCCTGGTTTTCACGCGTCTGCAGTACAAGTCTTTTGAAAACACTGTGGGAAAAGGAGAAATTGCTCGTAACGAGCAATTTCTCCTTTTCGCACAATGTTTTCTACCCTTTTTGACAACATTCTGCCATTTTCATCAAATTTAAAATTGTCGTCTGCAAACTCTTTGAATTTGGACCAGTCCAAAATTTGTCGTTTGGGAAAGGGTTAAACTTGCAAGTGGACAGGTTCCCATGGTAGGAACGCTTCTTTTAAGAAACTCTAGCCAGATTGGTTCAAAACTGTATCGTTGTGGTGCATTGTGCCAAGCAAGTCATCACATGATAATGTGTCCATAAAATCACTTTTGTCTAATAACCGATTGAATCTGGAGGTAGACTGGTCCTTAGACACTCAGAAAATTGACCAATAACAAAGAGTATCGCTCCTGATCAGCCTGCGCGGACTTCACAGGCTGACCTGAAGCGATAGTTTTTTTAGATGCATTAAACCTGCCTTTCACAGAGCATGACTCAAATAATGTTTTTTTTTTTCCCCATTCTTAGTCTACAATTATATTGCTTTCAGACTCATCCAGAAAAGGTACATGTTTAGCGTTTTTTAACGATAAATCTATACTCGTTTTAGCCAGTTTTTAGCCCATCTCATCTTTCTTTCATCAAACTATAATCATTCTTGTAACTGAATGACAAACATTACCTTTTACGGTTGCAAGTTGGCAGAGATTACGATCTAGGGAAAAATGCATTACATTTTCTAGAGCCCCCCCCCTCCAAAAAAAAAAAAAAAAAACGTCGCGATGTTTCCGGTTTTAAATCGAAGATATCCGATATATTCATTTATACCTTGCACCATACATTGATAATTTATTTATGTTTATCTATCTCTACACAACTGACTTCATTCTGACCCATTTCTATAGTCTATCAATTTTTTTAAACAGCGTTTGTCTCTCTGGTTGTAAGGATGTAACTTTAATAACTAATTACTTACAAAAGAATCCCGAGTTTTTACGACAGCAATGAAGAAGGCTTTCGAAAATGTTTTGGGAAAAGGAGAAAATGCTGGTAATAAGCATTTTTTCTTTTTTCCACAATGTTTTCTACCCTTTCAAAGAACAAATTTTAATTTGTTAGTCACGGTTGGTTTTTTGTCAGCAAATGCCTTCTACAATTTTGTCGTTTAGTAAAGAGCGAATCTTAACTCATACAGCCAAGAGATCCATGTCTGTATTCACCAACCAATCTTAAGAATATTCTTAGTCCTATACTCTAAGAATGTCCAAATGGTTTAGCCAATCAGAAGTTGTGTTACTTTCAAATCCAGAAAATGTTGGAGAATAAGACTAAGAATGTTCTCAAGAATGGTTGGTGAATACGGACCCCAGTTCAAATAAAACACATTAGGTTATGGAAATCAGCAAAGATATTTAAAGATTGTTCCTTCCACTTTTTCAATGTCATTATATCTTGACCAAGGTAAACCTTTTATTAGACTAGTTATCTTGGTCAAATACTTGTTTAATAAATTGAATTTAAATAATATTTAGTCGAATACTGTCTATGATGTCATGATAAAATATTTTAATGGATGGTAAAACGTAAATGTTGACCAAGATAAAGTGCTTACTTAAAAACAAAGAAAAGGATTCCTGCACATTTGGGAACATCTCAATAAGATTAATCCTTAACTTGATAAAATGTTTACACGTGCTTAAAAAAAAAAAAAAAAAAAAAAAAAAAAGGAAATTCCTGTACGTTTGGGAACATCTCAACACCATTAATCCTTAACCTGATAAAGTGTTTACCCGTCCTTAAAAAAAAAAAAAAAAAAAAAAAAAAAAAAAAATTCCTGTACGTTTGGGAACATCTCAACACCATTAATCCTTAACCTGATAAAGTGTTTACACATATTTAACAATAAAAACGGATTTCTGTACATATGGGAACATCTCAACACCATTAATCCTTAACGTGATAAAGTGTTTACACGTACTTAACAATAAAAACGGATTCCTGTACGTATGTTCCTCAACACCATTAATCCTTAACCTGATAAAGTGTTTACACGTACTTAAAAACCGGATTCCTGTACGTTTGGGAACATTTCAACACCATTAATCCTTAACCTGATAAAGTGTTTACACGTACTTAACAATAAAAAACGGATTCACGTACGTTTGGGAACATCTCAACACCATTAATCCTTAACCTGCTAAATAACTTACATGAAACTTTCAAGCTGATAGTAAAAGCCTGAAAATGGCTGTTTTGAAGTCATTTTGGGGGAAAAATATCTGCTTAACGGACACTGTTGATTTAAGATCAGACTGCACGTTCTGTGCAGTCTGATCTTGATTTACACTGTTCGCAAAAGGCCATTGAGTCGAGCATACCAGCCTAAGGGTTAATCAAAGCAATTTATAGTTTCATATGAGCAAGGGTAGTTGTTTCCTATATGCAAACATAGTTTACAAATATTTCCACCAGTACTGTATTATCTACTTTTAATTGTTTCCTAAAGAAGGATTTTAAGATTGAAAATTGTCGAAGAATATCTTGAAAATTATCGAAGACTTTTAAACCAATTCAGTTATCAAAGATACGCATATCTTCGCATAAGTAATTTATTGAAGTCTTTACTAAGAGACTTTTAAACCAATTCAGTTATCAAAGATACGCATATCTTCGCATATGTAATTTATTGAATCTGGGAGGCACGGTAGAATCAGATTACCTAGAAATTAAAGAAATTTCGTCATTGTGATCTAAATTCGATTGAAGATGAATTGCATTTTATCATTGTATTTCCTTTCTTTTCGAGTTTACGCAAAAAAAGTTTATCAAAGGTTACTCTACAGTTAGACCAAATATGCACAAATTTATATGTTTGATGAAAAGTAATGATTACAATGTTTTGTTTAATTTTTGGAAGTTTATAAAACTAGCTTTTGAAAAAAGGAATATCCGTAATTACTAACGTTCTACATAAACTATCACATTCCTCCGTAAGACCGATTGCGACGAATTGTCTATTGTTTTTTTTTTCCGATAATGTATGAATTGATACATATTTTTTCATACATTTATTTATCCACGTATATTGTGCTACTGTTGTAATTACATGATATTGTATTCACAGTCTACTTGTATGTAAATAAAGCTACTACTACTTATAAAATGTATTGCTTAAATTTCTCTAGAGTATATACAATTTGGAAAATTATTGCTGCTCCAAAAAGAGTGCGACATGTATTAAAAAATACAACTCACATATATGCCCTGGGTTTTACCAGTCCGAGGCCAAGTTAGGACTCTGAAGTATCTTGCCCATGGACACTATATAAAAACCAAGTGCTTTCAGAGAGGCTTAAACTCGGGAACCTCCATTTATTTAGGGCTGCAAGTATCAATGTTGAAAACATGCCAAAATAAATATAATGAGAGGGACAGAGCAGAGCAAGACTAGACTGTTGAAAGCCTGTAGTCTGATATTGAATTTACACAGTAATTCATCTATTTCATATGGCATTCCAACGGTCGAGGCACTCATCTAAATAGTTCATGATATAAATGTACGAAACGTATAGTAAAACACTTAAAAACGCTATACACCGAGAAAGGATTTAGGTAAACTAACTCGGCACTCTCTCAATGATACCACTGACACAGCTTTCCTGGTGGTTTAGATCAAGATCAGACTGCATAGATCAAGTACATCTCTTGATCTGTTTAGATCGACTTTAATTTCACTTTTGAACTTCACTGTTCGCTACGTGATTCTAGTTCATGGCCCAATACTATCCTTTAGCAGTGTATTTATATTTTAAACCTTTACCAAACAAGCCTGAGTTTTAACGACCGTGAGAAAGAAAGTTTTTGAAAGCATTGTAGGAAAAGGAGAAAAAGCTGGCGTCCAGGGAACCAGCATTTTCTCCATTTCCAACAAAGTTTTCTATCCTTTTAAAGACATATTTCACAATTTGAGAGTCGTTGAATTTGTTGTCCACAAATGCTCTCAATATGGACAAGGCTAAGACTGCATTGTCTTGCAAAGAGTTAAGGACTTGAAAAGTATCCATTTGGCAGCGAAAAGAAGATTTAAAGGCCCAGTAAAGGCTTAAAGTACACAATGCGTCTGTAAAAATGCATTTAACTTGAATCATATTACTTACAAGCATAGAAATTATTGTGCGGATGATATTCTGTTCTCTTATGGTTGGTCCAAATGTTATTCGGTGACAGAAAAATGAAGTTTTAAAACAAGGTAAAAAGTAAACAAAAGATATAGCGACTTGGCAACCTTTTAGCTGGGTTTGCAAAATATTTTTCTGCCAGCGACTTATTCTTGGACCGACCATACAATAACAGTTTGTCATCATCACATTAATTACCATGCTCTGGCATCTCAGTGATGCATTATATCAAGCAAGTCATAGTTATCGGTCCATGGAATGCATTTTGTATAACAACCGATTGAATCATAAGGTTGATCTACAGAAAAGTGACAAATAGCAAACAGTTTCGAACCAGGTCGGCCTGCGCGGACTGCGCAGGCTGACCAGAATCGATGATTGCAGATGCATTAAACCCCCTTTTGACACAGAATTGCTAATCTGTTTATGCCCTCGCAGGAAACAACACTTGCATACAATATAGGAAGAAATTGACGAGAGGTTTTTATCATGGATGCTCCGACTACTGATCTCACATGGTATGTAAAGCAAACGTCTCAGACAACCAATGTGTTAGTATTGTTTACATAGCATATCTCGGTGAACAGTGCACCTATCCACACTTTCCTCTTTATCACTCACAATTCTCTCTCAAAGCCATTTTTTCACTATTATATGACAAGATCACAGAGAATATTGTTCAATAATGGCAGACAGGTTAATCACTATGTGTGTGTATCCTCAGACTTCAATAAGAAAATGACACTTTAAGTTCCATCGGTCTATCACGGAACATCAAATTTTTCATTGCTCGATCATCGGACACCGTTACTTAAAATAGCACATTGACGCATCACCTCTATATCGTTTTTAAAAACTTTATACTATACCATCTATGTAATACGCATATTTGCTATTTTTAGTAACGGTGTCTGTGATCGAGCGAAGAGTTTTGATATTTCGTAATAGACCTTATTAGCCTCAAAGGCATGTGGTATTACATTTTACCGATCTTATTATCAGAGGACTTTGTCGTGGCTGTTACAGCTAAGCAAGCAGGGATAAGCCAATGCCAATAGTTTAAGAAACAGTTCAATATCCGCATCATCTTTCGCTAGCCAAAGGTGACGATCGCTACGTTGCTCTATTGAATCAAAGTACTGAAAGTACTGACAGGCTAGCGAATTTGATTGATTGTTTGTATGGTGTTTAACCCTGTTTTCAACATTGTTCCAGTTATATAGCAGTGGATGGTGCATATATCCATGCTTTCGTGGAGTTTCTTTTACCAGTATTCCGCACAATATTACTTTCCAAGCCACTGGCTGCTTTCCCACATTTATAGAGGAATGAATCCTGTCGCACTGACTATCATCAATCCTCGGACAGAAATTTGCTGAGTCGGGGATCAAACCAGCGACCTCCTGTTCCCAAATCCGACTGAGCTGCCAGGGCTATCCGAGCTACTGGTTAACTATAATCCAGTTTAAGTTTAACCCTTAACCTGCTAAAAATGTTAAATGAAACGTTCAAGCCGATGGTAAACACCTGAATATTGCTATTTCAAAGTCCTCTTATCGGACATTGTAGATCCAAGATCAGACTGCATGCTCTGCGCACACTGTCCACAAAACATCATTGAGTCGCAGTAGGACTGGTAAAAGAATCTCTCGGAAAGCATGGACAGGTGCTCTGGCTGCCGCAATATCACTGAAATAATGTTGAAAACGGCGTTAGTAGATTTAAATAAGCGGTTTCATTAGCCAAATCTGTATCCCCCCCCCCCTAATTTGTCCGCTAACCAGCATCACAAATCACATGTCCCAAAAAATATTTTTGCCACAACAAACCAGCAAACCAATCAACCCATGCAAAAATCAACACACCCTTAACCAACAAACCCACGATTAAGCAAATAGCTAACCATTAAACAATATAACAATTTTATGTAACATTAGCATGCTCACATGAGAGGTAAAAATTCTTCCCCTACTTATTTTTACCTACCCTTTGTATATAACATATAAAAAAATCTTCTTGTAAGCGATACATAAAAATTTTATAAAAAAAATCTTCTCGTAAGCATTACATAAAACTTTTATAAAAAATAATTCGTTAGTGTTACATAAAAATAATTCGTAAGCGATACATAAAAATTTTATAAAAAATCTTCTCGTAAGCGTTACATAAAAATTATTCGATTATCTTACAAAAAATAAATTCGTTAGTGTAACATATAGTGTTATATACTTTATCCCAATAGTCGAAAAAATTGAAAAACTGTATCGGGTTTAAGCATAAGAAGGGTTATACATATCTGTGGTAATACAGTGTTACTTAAAATCTTTTCAAAAGGGAATTAAAAATTTATTCGTAAGTGTCTTTATAAAATTTTTATAAAAAATAATTCGTAAGCGTCTTTATAAAAATTATTCGATTATCTTACAAAGAATAAATTTGTTAGTGTAACATAAAAATCTTTTCGATAGTGTAACAAAATCTTTTTTATGGATTAATTTACCCTAATTTCAATTTTTCTAAAAAAAAATTTAAGAAAATTTTAAAAAAAATTTAAAAAATTAAAAAAAAAAAAAAAAAAAAAAAAAAAAAAAAAAATAACAAAAATTAAAAAAAAATTTAAAAATTTAAAAATTGAAAAATTCTTACAAAAATTTAAACATATAATATACCATATAAGTGTATAATTGTAAAACTATTATGGATATTTCTAAAAAATTATCTCTTAGAGAATATACAGATATAGAAAAATATTTAAAAAGAATTTATGGAGAAAAATCTATTGTCTCTTTCTATCCAGAAGGTAAAATATCTGTTAAAATATCTCCAGAAACAGATTTAATCTGGTTAAAAATCGAAGAAGATTACTGGTTAGACACATTAGAGGAAGAAAGGGAAAGAGAATTAGCAGAAGAAAAAGAAAAAGAGGATAGAGAAATGTTAGATCCTATCCAATGCTTTGGAGAATTATAAACTTGTTAGCTAGTTAGCCAAGTTTTGTGGCTATGTTATAACTCGAGGTAATTAGTTACTTAATAATAAGTAACTAATTAATATTTTCGAGATTTACTCTTTTTCTAAATCTTTGTATAAGTTTATTATTTTTTTTCCACTGGTTTTCCCCAAACTTCCACCATTCTATCTCGTTCCTTGTTTCGATTTGTTTTAAATATTCCAACCTTAAGATATAGAGGAGATTGTATTTTTTCTAAATTTATTTTTTCTAATTTTTCTTGTAATATACAACTTTTTACAATTAGTTTTTTTCCACCTTTTTTTTTTTTTTTTTCTATTTCTAATCTTACATGGTTATTTATTTTTCTAAACTTTCCAATAAAAAATTTATTACATATATATTCTCCCTCTTCTATATCTTTTAATAATTTTGCATCTGGCCATTTATCTTGTTTTTTAATATTTATTTTTTCCCAACAACTTTATAGTAATTAAAGAAAGTTCTTTTAATTTTTTTTCCTTTTTCTTTTATTTTTTCCATTATATCTTGGATTTTTACAATATTTCGATTTTCGAAGTACGAAACAGGATTATAATTCATTTTTAAATCTCCTCTTGTTTTTCCCTCTAGTTCTATATAATCTACTGCTAAAAAATAAATTGGATCTTCTTTTGCATCTCTATATTTTTTTGGTATTTCCTCGAAAGCATTTACTTCCTTTAATTTTTTAATAACTTCTAGAATATTTTGTTCTGGAAAGAAAGCTCCATATTTTTCTTCGGAATTTATAAAAACTACTCTAGTACATTTTGTTTTACTATATTCTCTAAATGCTACTAATTTTTTTTTTTCCATTACTTTCTTGTAAAAGATTATAAATATTGAGAATATCTGTTTTTTTACCTAGAACTTCTACAATTCCAGAAATTCTTTGTCTATATATGGTTAATTATTCTTTTGCTTTATCTAAAAGTTCTTTTTCCTCTAAAACTAAAGATTGTTTCTGTTCTACTAATTTTTTTTCTTCTAATTCGTATAAATTTTTTAAATTTTCTCCCCATTGTAGAAATAACTCCGACTGCTTAATTTATTTTAATATTTTTTCTCTATCCTTTTTACTTTCTAAAGAAACAGTTCTTTTACATGGTATTTCTTTTAAAATTACATCTTCTCTTAATTTTGCCTTTCCTATTTTATCCTTTACTTTTTCTCTTCTAAATATCCACTGTATATTTTCTGTATCTGGGAGAAATATATTAGGGTCTTTTGCTTCTTTTGGATAAATCTTTGTTGCTCCTTCTTTTCCTGTGGTTAAAACTGTTTTTCCTTGTTTTAAAAAACATTTTAGTTTTTCTAAATTTATTTTTATATCTCTTTCGTTACAATCTATATTTAAATCTAAACAAAAAATAGGTAAATTATTAAATCCATATTCTCTCATAACCCATTCTTTTGCTCTTTCCCAGTCTCTTATATTATTTGTATATTCCGGTAGTATTCTTACATGTATTCCTGCATATCTTCTTGTAAGAGTAGAACCATACATTACATGTACTATTTCTCCATTACTTCGATTTGCAATTAAAAAAGTTCTATTAATACTTTTTGCAAGATTTATCCATTGTTGGCTGCCTGGTTGTATATGGAAAACTTCTGCATCTTTTACTCTTTCGAATTCTTCTTCTAATAAAAAAGTGTAATCTTTTTCGTAATCGAAACCATAAACACTTATTTCTAATCTTGTTAATCCCCTTTCTAAAACATCTGGATGGTGGAAAGTTTCTTGTAAATGTTTACTTTTTTCTCCTGCATAAACATAAGAAGAAAGATGAACTGTGGTTCCCTCTCTTACATCTCCTGCTTCGAAATTAGAAGTAATTTTGTTATAATATTTAATAGAATAATTATCGTAACAGTATTTTAAAGTGTTTTTTCCACAACTTTTTTCTACTTCTTCTCTATCTAATAAATATGGAGTTTCCTTACTTTTTTCTTTATAATCGTCTGTAAAATCTTTTTTAAAATATAAGTAATCGTATAGTTTATCTCTATCTAATGTTCCAGAAAAGTCTCTCGTGTAATCTATTTGGAAAAGACCAAATCCTCTTTTGTTTAATTTATTTTCTATTCTTGGTAAAGCATCTAAAACAATTTCTTTTTCTAATTCCGATGTATCTACTTTTATAACATAAACACCAAATGGTTCTTCTTCTTCTTTTTCTATTCCATGGTACTTAATATATCCATTTAATGCTCTTCTATTTGTTTTTATTTCTATATCGCATATGGTTTTTATTATTTTTCTTTCTCCAGAAGAGCAAAATCTTATTGTACTAGTAAATCTAGAATAAAGATTTGTTTTAAGTTCTTCTTGGACAACCATATCTATATATTGTCTTATTACACTTTTTTCTTTTTTCCCATCGTTTCCAGTTTTTGTTTTTAGAGAAATATTATCTCCATATCCTTTTGTTATTTCCTCCTCTATTACAAATCCAAAAAAGAAAAGATCATCTAAAAATGTTGGTTTTCCTAGTATTTCTTTTAATGTTGTTAAACCATAAGAATTTTCTAAATAATTTACATTTCGAATATCTGTAAATAAATTACTTTCGTGGTTATTTTCTAAAATTATATGGTGTAATACATTTTTATCTAGTCTTATTCCTAAATTTTTTAAATCGATAGAATTTATATAATCTGGAATAATATCTTTAGATTTATTTTCGTTAAAATCCATTTTCTATTTCTTATCTACTAAAAAATTACTTAACTTAAAATAGAAAATTATTAGTTTTACCTACTAATTATTATATATTTACTTTAAAATATATAATAGAAGAAAATTATAAAACACTTGCAAATATTCTTTCGAACATTTTTTTTGCTAATTTATCTCTCTCTCTTTTTTTTGTTTTTCTTCTTCTGTTTCTTCTAAAACGGAATTTAGTTTTTTGCTTAAATTTTTTATTTTATTTTCTATTGTGTTATTTATATATTCTTTTATTTCTTTGTTTAAATTTACATCCATTTCTTCTATTTTAAAAAATATTAAAAATATTAAAATTAAAAAAACTTTTTAATTAACTTTTTAATTAACTTTTTAATTACATTTTAAATTATATTTTAAATTACATTTCAAATTATATTTTAAATTACATTTTAAATTAAATCTATTAAGAAATCTACTTTAAAATCTAATAAAAAAAAGCATATAAAAAAGCATATAAAATTATTAAAGATTATAATTTAAAAAAAAATGAAAAATCTTTAGAAAAAATAAGATAATTGTTTAAAATATGTTTTATAATTTTTCGAAAAAAGAACAAAATAAAATCAAAAATAATAATAGAAAGATTAAAAGATTAATAAAATCTTTACATTTATTTGCAAAAACTAGAAAATAATACATATATTTGTTTATTTCTAATGGAATAAACAAATAAACAAAATATAGATGGGGAACAACGAAAGTATAAATCTAAAGATAGAAACAAATAATAATTCTATTGCAATTTCCCAGATGTCGAGAGTAAAGGGAATATCCCAGATGTCGAGAGTAAAGGGATTTTTTATAAAAAAAATAAAATCTTAAATCGAAAAAATTAATTTTTAAAAATAATTAATTATTATCTTAACAACAACATTAACAAAAATAAAACAACATTAACAACAAAAACAACAATTTAAACATTTTTTTACTTTTAAAAATGGGTTTTTATAGTTTAGTACCAGAAAAAAGAGAACAACTTGTAAAAGAATTTGTTGCAACAAAGAAAAGAATTCGAGATAACCTTCTAGCGATAAGAACAGGAGAAATAGAACAACAACAAGATCTTACAAATTTTTTTAAACCTGTTATAGAAGCACAAAGAGAAACAGCAACAAAAATTGCAGAACAATTGGTTCCTATAAGAGAGGAAATTAAGCAACCACCGCAACAACCAAGACAACAATTACAACAAGACGAAGTAGAAAAGCTAAAAAATTATACAATGTTAAAGGATAACTACTATAATCTAACTAGAAAACACTCGGATAATTTAGATAGAACATTTGGAATTAAACTAGAGGATGGGAATTTTTTTCTAGGAGATAGAATTATAAGATACGATGGGGAAAATTATTGGATTGGTAATAGAAATTATCCTGCAACTCCTGGTTTAGAAGAACTTCTTTTTTCTTCCGAACCAGACAGTTATAGTTACAACGATAAAGATAAGGAAAATTGGGGTAATATGTAAAGTAATGTTATTTTTAGAGATAACAAGCCATCTAAACCACCAAAAAGTAGTGGGAGTTATAAATATACAGAATTAGTTAAACCTATTTACGAAAGTATTAAACAAGAAAGAAAAAAAACAAGCGGAAAAGGTGTTGTTATTCTTCCTTCCAATCCAAATGCTCTATTAGAAAGATTAGACCTTTTAATGTCAAGTAAACAAGCTGGTAACACAGGTGTAAGAAACGAGTTGGTAAGCATTTGCGACGAGTTAAAAAGACAAGATGTGTTAAAAAGAGAAGAATATAGAAACATTCTAAATTTAATTTATGGAATTTATTAAGAAAAAACATATATTATAATTTTCTTTATGATATATGCAAAACAAAAAAAATATTGCGATTTTTAAAGTCGATTATAAACAAGAGAAAACAGTTAAACCAAGATGTTATAGGTTTTTTGTAATAAATTTTTAGTTAACACAACCATCTATCTAACCAACTAACCAACAAGCAACTTAACACATTCTCTATATCTCTATTTATCTTTAATTTATTCTTTGGAAAAAGGAGTAATAATTACCTTACAAGACACTATCTAGAGAAATTTTGTAAGATAATCGAATCTATTTTTATGTAAGGGTATCGAGTAAGATTTTAAGTAACACTATATTACCACAGATATGTATAATCCTTCTTATGCTTAAACCCGATACAGTTTTTCAATTTTTTCGACTATTGGGATAAAGTATATAACACTATATGTTACACTAACGAATTTATTTTTTGTAAGATAATCGAATAATTTTTATGTAACGCTTACGAGAAGATTTTTTATAAAATTTTTATGTATCGCTTACGAATTATTTTTATGTAACACTAACAAATTATTTTTTATAAAATTTTTATGTAACACTTACGAGAAGATTTTTTATAAAATTTTTATGTATCATTTACGAGAAGATTTTTTTATATGTTATATACAAAGGGTAGGTAAAAATAAGTAGGGGAAGAATTTTTCCCTCTCATGTGATACTGATAGTTTTATTCTTGAAATAGACTACTGAAGATTTTTGTAAGGATATAGCAAATGATGCTGATACAATGTATGATATGAGTGGTTACCCTAAAGAGCATGATTTACACAGTGAAAAAAATAAATAGGTATTAGGTATGTTTAAAGATGAATTAAATGGAGATATTATGATTGAGATGGCTGGTTTGGGTGCAAAAACATATGCTTATGAAACATTTCCTATAAAAAGAGAAGAAAAACTGATGAAAATCCAAAACCAAAACCAATTTTAGATAAAAATGGAAAATTAATATGGGAAGGTGTTGATGAAGGTAAAAGATGTAAGGGAGTTAAAAAGTCTGTTGTTGAAAAAAATAAATAAATAAATAAATAAATAAATAAAATTAGAAAATTATAAAAATTGTTTGGATACAAAAAAAGATCATTATAGAACTATGCCTGTGTTAAGAAGTAGAGAACATGAAATAAACACTGAAGTGATAAACAAAAAAGCATTAAGTTATGCTGATGATAAAAGATATATATTAGATGATGGTAGTAATGATACATTAGCTTGGGGTCATTATAGGATAGAAAAATTAACTGAAGAAAGAAAAAAATATGAAAAACAAGGAGCAAGACTAAAAACATATTAAAATATTTAACCCAGTAAAAAGGTTAAATATTTATAATTCATTAATTATATAATTTTCAGTTTTACACAGGGGACATTTCATATTAAAGCTTTTAACATAATTAAAGTTTTTTAAAATAAACACAACAAATAGGTATATGACCACAATCAACAAAATGTATATTTGGTATTGCTTCAAAACAAACAACACAGTTATCTGATTTAAATAAGCAACCATTGTTAATTTTTTTAGGTTGTTCTTCACAAAAATTACCATCTTTGAAAAATAAAAATAATTCAGTAGAGGTATAAATTTTTGTTAATATATCTAAATAAAATAAACTTTTTGAAGAAAAAAGGTTATTTGATTTTATTTCATATGATTCTTTAAATCCATCTCGTACCATTTTGTAATTAGTTATTTTAGAGAGGGGAATGTTATCACTTATAAAATTAATATCTATACTAAATTCTTTTTTATTTCTTAATTTTTCTCTACTAATTGAATAGTATAATGCTGCTAGTACTCTTTTAAAATTTCTAAACTCATTACAAGGTTTTAAAAAAAATAGTGATATAGCCATTTTTCCATTTAATATTGGTCCTTTTAAAAATAAAGGCGTTCTATCATTTAAACATCTATTTAAATTTTTTCTCTCTTGTTTTGTTAAATTCTCCAAAACTTTCTTCATCTTTCAAATATTATTTTTACAACTTAACAAACAAAAATTCAAATTTTATTTTAATTTTACAAAATTTTAAAATTTTAAATTTTAATTTTAATTTGAGTAAATTTTTTTATTTTAAAAATCCCTTCAACCCTCACAATAACATCATGGGTTAAATGTTTCTTCTTAATTGTTTTACTTTCCATTTTAAATATTTACCAACAAACCGGTAAATATTTATTTATGTGTTATGATGTTTGTGCATTTTTTTTTAAATTTATGATAATATTATGATATTATAATATTATGCAATTATGCAATGCATGCAACAATTTTTTTCTTTTTTTTTAATTTTTTAATTTTTTTTTTAAATTTTTAATTTTTTTTTTTTTTTTTTTTTTTTTTTTTTTAATTTTTAAATTTTTTATGATATTATGCAATTATGGAATTATGCATGCATGCAACAATTTTTTTTTTTTTTTTTTTTTTTTTTTTTCTAAATTTACCAACATGTTAAGCCATCCACAAACATATAAGCCGGTTAGCCGTTGCATGATGCGTTGGTTGATTGCTGGATAAAAGGTTAAGCAAAAAACTGATGTAAGGGTTAGCTTGGTAACCGATATGTTGATGCGTTGGTTTTTTTTCTTAATAAAAATTTTTTTAAAAAAATAAAAATTGATTTAAGTAAAAATATTTATAAAAAAGGTTTTATCATTTTGTTTATGAACTTAATATGTTGTGCTTGTTAAGTCATTATATTACATAATTTTATGAGCATGTTAATGTTACATAAAATTGTCATATTGTTTAATGGTTAGCTATTTGCTTAATCGTGGGTTTGTTGGTTAAGGGTGGTGGGATTTGTTAAGTGTGTTGATTTTTGCATGGGTTGATTGGTTTGCTGGTTTGTTGTGGCTAAAATATTGTTTGGGACATGTGATTTGTGATGCGGGTTAGCGGACAAATTAGGGGGGGGATACGGATTTGGCTAATGAAACCGCTTATTTAAATCTACTGGCGTTAAACACCAATCAATCAATTAGTCAATATCCAATAGCACAAGATGTAGTTAACTACATGTATTTAACTCTGTTTATAAAACGAAAAATTTTACACTTGTCCAAATTCAAAGCTGTTGCAGACCATAAATTAAAAGTGGCTGAATTGATGAAACCTGATTCCAAAAGGGCAGAAAACAATGTGGGAAAAGGAGAAAATGATGGTTACCAGCATTTTCTCCTTTTCCTGCAATGGTTTCAATGGGATTTTTCCCCGGTATCATTAAAACTTGGGATTGTTTGGTAAAGGGTTAATATTCAAGACTAGAATAACAGTTCAACATAACAGTTAAACTGTACACAATGATCTAAATAAAGAATGACTGAAGGAATGACAAGGGTTCCCTGTCCAGTGAGGGTTAACATAATTGGGATTTGCTACAAGTTACATAGGTGTATCTATTTATAGATTCACTCATAATGTTACAGTGGTATAGGAAAAAGTGATTCTCTGCTTTGCATGGGTCACTTAATTTACATATAAGCAAAGATCTTGTACCTTATAAATGACATCTTATCCATTTTATTACTTTAAAAGACGACATGTTTAAATTGGAGTGGTAGAGATTTAGTTGTTTTTGTCAAAATTGTCAAAAAGAATTAAGATTTATAAGAGAAAGAAGTATTTTCTGTGAGGCAGTATTTGGCAACTGTGGGGTTTTTTGTTTACTTTGGCTCTAGGTCAATCTTGATGCCTATGGACTAGCTTCGCTAGTCTAAAAAAGCAACGTTGCGATTGTCACCCTTGGCTAGCGAAAATGTGTATCCAGTTACGTTCTTTCTTCGGTTGAACTGTTGATGTACATACTTTGCTAAATAATTTGAATATGCAATTTTGGCGTGTAACTCTTTACCATATGATAAAATTTCAGACTGGACCAAATTGAAAGCATTTGCAGACGACAAATTGGTAAAAAACAATGTGGAAAAGGAAAAAAATGCTGGTTACCAGCATTTATCCCTTTTCCCCATCATGTGTTAAAAAGTCATTTTCCTCTTGGGCGTTAGAACTCGGGATTGTGTGGTAAAGGGTTAAAACACGGAATGATCGTTTTGCAGTTAGTGATTGGATGTATTTTAACTGGACCAGAAAGTAAGAAATGTCTGTAAAAAAAAAGAGACAGACGGCGTAAATTTGACAGCAAACAGGCAGGGGTCCTTAGAATAAACATTTCTACATTTTTTAACCACAGGGGCCTTTACAATAAACATGTCTATATTTTTTACCATTCGCAAATTTCTATTTATTCATTTGTTATCAGTATCAAGAAGTAGGTCAAAAGCAAGCACATTCAGCTACGCCGAAAAAAAAGTCATCATACTTATTTGAATATGACCCCACATGTCGACGCTTATTATTGATCATGTGACATTACAAATCTTTGAGATATCTGACGTGAAATCTAAAAATACCTTAACCCTTAAGCTGCTAATTGCGACCCACTGACCTATTGCGGACAGTATAGATCATGATCACACGTGCAGTCTGATCTTTGATCTACACTGTCCGATAAGGTATTTTATTTCCGGTGAAATCAACTTTGAAACCGCAATGTTTGGCCTTTTAGTATAGAGTAGAAATTTGCGTTTCATTTATTCAGCAGCTTAAGTGTTAAGAGGCTACCCATCCAATGACATCCCCTTCTTTCTAGTCTTTTGATGGTTTGCACGCAATTGCCTTTCTATCAACAGTTTTGTTTTGTTTGTTTGTTTGTTTGTTTGTTTGTTTGTTTGTTTTTTTTTTTTGGGGGGGGGGGGTGTTGAAACGTTTTAAATTCACGTTACTAGGAGATTGTTCGTCTTCACGCGACTTTTTCCCCTCGAGTTTGCAAGTCTTATCATTCAGGTTGAAGTGGTGTACGTAAAAACACATATAATCAAGCCGTTGGTTTCACGATTAAAAAAAAAAATGACAAGACTATTTCAGTGAGAAAAAATTCGTTTTGACTTAAAACCACTAAAAGGATTTTCGGCACTTTTTAACTCTTTACCAAACAATCCCGAGTTTAAACGACCCTAAAAAATAAGGCTTATGAAAACATAGTCGGAAATGGACAAAATGCTGATAACCAGCATTTTCTCCTTATCCCACGATGTTTTCTGTCCTTTCAGCTGTTCATTTGTTTTGACAGTGTCCATGTTTTTGCTCTGAAACTTGATCATCTCCATGGTACTTGCCATAACTGGTAGTTGTTCTACCGTCAAGCCATCTCCCTTTTATGTCTGTCTCTGAGAATAGCACCTTTCAATAACTTGATCTTTTATTGCTTCTTCTTCATTAGCAAATGCACAGTGTACAAATTTACAATGTAGTCTAGAAATAAACTGTTTGACAGTTTCAGAAGATTCTTGTTTTCATTGTCTGAACATATAGCGTTCAGTTCACGTATAGTGTTTGTTTTAGGTGTAAATTTTTTTTTCAGGGTTTTCACACATCTAACATATGTATCGTCAGTTTCTTCCCCGATTTCAGTCAGTGTGAAGAATACATCTTGCACATGTAATCCTGCGTGATGGTGTAATAATGCTCTTTTCTGTACTACATCTATTATACCCTTCCCAGTGGCAAACAATTCAAAACCACGATGCCATCCCTCCCATGCCTGACCAAGGTGAGTGGGGTTTACGTTGGGATCAAACCTTTCGACAGCTTGTAGATCAATCGCCTTCGCCATTATCTTCGTATCGAAACAGTTCTGGAGGCACAAATTACAATTGAGTCATATACTTTCTTCCGATTTTCATCTCGTCGCCAGTTGAAGTGGTTTGGGTTGCGAAAGAAAATAACTAAACAACTCATTTGAGACCATGCTATTTTAATCAGCCTCGTTCGCGTCTCTAACAGCAAGGGGCATAACAAATGTCTTAACACTTCAAGTTCAGTACGATTTGTCTTTCCTTGCTCCATTAACCTTTATAAAAACACTGCATATGTTTAGATGCATTTTTTTTTTTTTTTTTTTTATTTAAACAACTGGGCAATACTTAAACAGAAGCAACTTTTTGATATACTTTTACACACATTTTTTTCCGAAGAACACAATTTCATTTCGAACAGAAATCATACGTCGTAATAAAAACAAGCCAGCTGAATTAATGAAACGGACCTCTTTTTTAAGGAGCTTATAGATGTTAGTTTTTATACAATGCAACAAATTTAAGACTTTTCCATAGTATTCAAAGAACGAAATAACGGGATTTGTCTTTGAAAGGGTCTTAATTTTGTGGATAAAGGAGAAACCGCATTTTCTCTTTTCTCCACAATCTTTTCAAAGTCTCTCTCTCCCAGTAATATAACGTACAGGATCGTTTGGCATATGTTTAATTTGGGGTAAATTAACAAAAACAATATCCACATGGTTGGATGTGCCACTGGTACGAGCAACCTCAATGTAGTTAACCACCCCATCATGACGTAGTAGCCTACATGTAATACGAATTATCGATGTTTACCTATACCTATGAAATAAGCAATACGCTATAGATATAATGGCACTATACATTTCTGTACCATAAGATAGAACCATAATCGAAAACAAGATATGCAGTGCCAAAAGTTACTTTCCATCGTTAAAATTGGACTCTCTTACCGTAAATATTTACATGTGGCTTCACAGCAGCGTGAGTCTATGGTTTTTGGATCTTTCGAAATTGCCAAAAAGATGTGCACAATAAGTGACAAGTATGATGACTAGATGACATCGAACTTTTTCGTCATGGCTCGACCAGCCCACATTACCAACAACTAGATCTAGTAATATAATAAGAAAACAAAGTAACTGCTATTTGAATTACATGGAGCGATACATTTCAAGGTTGACTGGGATATATGTGGTTAAACCGCATGTCATTTCGTTATATAAAGCACCAAATTAGCTACTTATAATCTTATGTGAACCTTTAAATACACTTATGCATCGAATAATGGTAAAAAGGTAAGAATATGGAATCATGGTAGGTGTTGGTGCAGTATGAAAATCACAATGCATTTTTTGATGGGTGGGGCACGAAATAAGCATGTCTTTACCACTGCATGGGGCATATAGATATCAAATTAAGTGTTTACTTAAATAATTACTTTGTTGTATAAAAGTAACAAAAGGTTCCACAAACCTTTATTTCATAAAACAACCTTCGATTTCTACAATAAAGTCGAAAAACAGCAAAACGAATATATTACGTAAAGTCTGTAGGTGTGGAATGTAAGATACATGTATAGAAAATCTGCACTACTTCCGATCTTGTCAGCTGCACAAAATCTATGAGTTTATATGTGAACTTCAAACAGGCATAAATCAAATTTATGTAGGTGACCGATTTAGAAAAAAATCCAATTCCGGGGCCCAGCTCCTGGACTAACTGGCTACTTTCCCACATGAACATGACTGAAAAAATATACAGCAGTGTTCGGAATCCTGTTTCCGCCATCCACTTTTCGACCTACGAGGAACTCGAAAAGTAGAAATTAGGCACACTAACTTCCACTTTTCTAGCAAAAACGTTACCTCGAAAAGTCGAAAAGTTGAAGTTTTTGACCTGACAATTGTCAAAAAACTTTCGACTTTTCGACCTCATGTTTGCCTAGAAAAGTAGAAATTAGGAAGCACTAACTTCAACTTTTCGCGTTAAACTGCTGGGTCAAAAAGTAGAAAAGTGGAAGTTTTTCAAATGACAATTGTCAATAAAACTTCCACTTTTCGACCTAGAAAAGTCGAAAAGTCATAAAGTTGAAAAGTCGAAAAGTTGAAAAGTCGAAAAGTCGAAATTAGCCGATTAAAACTTCTACTTTTCTAGTTAGGACTGATCATCACGGGATGTTTGTTTATCAGCACCGAATAATGCTGGAGCCGGTGTAGGGGTAAAAATAAACTGGTACCCGTTGTATCTCCCGTAGCCGTCCGATAGACCATAAAATAAAGATCGATAAAATACGAAATCCTGTTTCCGCCATCCACTTTTGGATCTACGAGGAACTCGAAAAGTAGAAATTAGGCACACTAACTTCCACTTTTCTAGCAAAAAAGTTACCTCGAAAAGTCGAAAAGTTGAAGTTTTTGACCTAAAAATGTCTAAAAACTTTCGACTTTTCGACCTCACGTTTGTCTAGAAAAGTAGAAATTAGGAAGCACTAACTTCAACTTTTCGCGTTAAACTGCTAGGTCAAAAAGTAGAAAAGTGGAAGTTTTTCACATGACAATTGTCAATAAAACTTCCACTTTTCGACCTAGAAAAGTCGAAAAGTCAAAAAGTTGAAAAGTCTAAAAGTTGAAAAGTCGAAATTAGCCGATTAAAACTTCCACTTGGAGCCGGTGTAGGCGTAAAAATAAACTGGTACCCGTTGTATCTCCCGTAGCCGTCCGATAGACCATAAAATAAAGATCGATAACAGACTGCCAGTTTAGGGTATAAATTCCTGTGTCACCGGTCCCGCGGCCAATTTATCCCACGAAAAATTAGTCCTAACTAGAAAAGTGGAAGTTTTAATCGGCTAATTTCGACTTTTCGACTTTTCAATCTTTCGACTTTTCGACTTTTCGACTTTTCTAGGTCGTAAAGTGGAAGTTTTATTGACAATTGTCATGTGAAAAACTTCCACTTTTCTACTTTTCGACCTAGCAGTTTAACGCGAAAAGTTGAAGTTAGTACTTCCTAATTTCTACTTTTTTAGACAAACGTGAGGTCGAAAAGTCGAAAGTTTTTTGACAATTGTCAGGTCAAAAACTTCAACTTTTCGACTTTTCGAGGTAACTTTTTTGCTAGAAAAGTGGAAGTTAGTGTGCCTAATTTCTACTTTCGAGTTCTTCGTAGGTCGAAAAGTGGATGGCGGAAACAGGATTCCGTAGCAGTGAGAGGGGTTGTATCCTATTCCCATGACTACCATCAATTGTCTGAAAGAAATGGGTAGAGCTGTGAATTACATCAGTGACCGTCGGTTTCAAGCCTTGTATTTAATATACTAAGCCACCTGTCTTGGTTTGGCTTAAACAGAAATGGAAATTTGTATTGCATACTATAATACAATTAAAACGGATGGACAGATCAGGATCTCCATTTACTTACCATTCCTAAACCATGTGGTTTAGCTAATCAGAAATAGTGTTTTACTTTCAAATTTTGAAAATCTTGGAGAACAAGACAAAGAACCTTCTTAAGAACTGTTGGTGAATATGGATCCAGTTCATGTAATCAAAATATGATCTCAAAAGTATAAACAAGTTGTCAGTGTTGTGACCAGGAGAGCAAACATGTAAAATCATCTAAGATAAATCTATTGCCCCCAAAACAAACAACAAGAGTGAATGTAATCTGTCTAGTGTGACCTATTTACGTTTAGCAAGATTTAAAGACCAAAATTTAAACTTGTGACCATTGTAACTAGGAAACAAACTTGCTAATCCAATTTTCATATTTTCAAAGTGGCAATTGTTAAAATTATCCTAACTGCTTATCAAATAACAATATTTTAGACTTGTCCAAATTGAAATCTATTGCAGACGACAAATCGAATGTGATGCTAAGGCTGACATTGGAAAGTGTTGCGAAACAGTGTGGAAAAAGGAGAAAATACCGGTCACCAGCGATTTCTCCAGAGCCCCTCCTCGAGTATTTGTAAAACCCTCCTTCGTCACGGAGTTAAAACTCAGGATTGTGTGGTAAAGGATTAAATATTATGAAGACAAATACTAGGACTAAACCTGGTGAAGACTTGGCCAAAGATGTATTCCTCATATGATTGGTGTTTGCTACAGTTTTACTTTTAACGTTATCCAAGACATAGTACATAAAAATGATTCGCTGTTGGTCAATAGTTTATGGGTAAAACATGGTCCTTTTTTGGGGTAAAAAGAAAATGGCTCTCCCTTTTCTAAACAGGCAATTTGCTCTCTATTCTTAGAGATTCTTTAAAATTTAAGAACACTGGGCTTGTTTCTAACCTGTTCAATTCATTTTCTGAATTTTCGAAGTGATTCAAGATACTGCCGGTTACCAGCATCTTCTCCTTTTCCCACAATGTTCTCTACCCTGTCTCAGACAAATTCCACCATTTGAATAACATTTAATTTATTGTCTGAAAATGCTTTCAATTTGGTTAAGTCTAAAATTTTATCATTTGATAAAAAATTTAAAACCAATTACTGTAGCCGAGCCCCATTAGCAAAGTCGTTAGCATTTCGAGGGTTGATGATAGTCATTACGACACAATTCATTCCTCTTGAACTTGACGCCCTTAAGCACTGAGCGTCTGTATTATCTTAATTCTGAATTTTGAAGATTGGTAATCTTAGTTAATTCATTTCATTTATTAGTATTTAGAGGCCACCTGCCCATCATACAGCATATTGTACATACAATAAATTTATATGACAGAGTTGCATATGTACACACACACACACACACACACACACATACTTGTAAAACGTCCCAAACGGGGACCTAAGCTCTAAACCTACCGATCGGGGACCTGTATTTCCGATCATCGTGAGCAACTCAGATGAAGAATTTGACGGTTTTAGGGCTGCTTAATTCGTTTGTAGTTGTAAAAAACATCCTAAATTGAAGATTTTCCAACTGAATTTTTTACAAGCAAAACGGGGAACCAAGTTGTGTAAACCAAACGGGGACCTTGTGTATACCAAACGGGGACTTTGTGTATACATACCAAATGGGGTCTTCGTATATAGGGAAGTGGAAATCGAACATATCAAACGGGTAACATAGCACGGAGTGAAATTTTTGTATGATATTTGATTTTCAGCGGGAAAATAATTAGATCTACCTTCTAAAAGCAAACCGATGAATGATTGTTAAAATCATTTAAGGAAACATCTCCATCACATACAAGCAATTGTATGGTGATCGGGAGAATGACAATAGGGATACAAACAATAAAAATAATTACAAAACTTTCAGTTAAATTACAAAGTACATGTAGATCTATCAGGATAACACTTTCAAGTAACATTATAAGGGCACTGCCGAGTGATACTGTTTATAATTTGATCGTTTAATTACTTACAGGTTTACTCCATCGGTTGCTTACATTTCTATCTTTTCTTTTTACTCAAAGGAAATTTGCTGTTTACATGTCAATCATCCAGGTCGTGCTCAGTCGTTGCGATATTCAAATGACATGCAAACATGGAAAATCATGACTATAACGTGAGAAAAATGGTTATTCGTTCATTGATAAAAGACCATACAGAAGACGGAGAATATCAATCAAGTAAAATATCAGTATGATACCAAACACTCGCAATTATAATTACAGACGTTATGACAAGCGGTTTTACCATTTGTTTTATGAATGATCCTTCGGAAAAACTGCAGCAAATTTAGTTTAGATATTCATAATTATTTTTAAATGAAAAGAAAAGAAAAAAGGACAACTGTTATTTGAAATAATAAGGAATGTAGGTCAATCTACACAACTCGGAAGTTTGGAAAGGCGAGGCTGGAGAATAAGCAGTAACATAAAGACCTCGGGAACATAAAATTTTAATACTATATGATTGCAGAACATGCCCAAACTGTTGCGCATACCTACACGGAAAGAAAAGAATTGTGACAGCATGACAAAATCTGCAAATTTGTACTGAAATATTAAACAAGAGTGACCTTTGAAAAATGAAAAAAAAAGACGGCATAAGAGGTACTCGGAAATTAATATTGAAGCTCTACTGGAGTTCAATATGAAGAGAGATAATTAAGGTAACCACGCCTCTTTTTCCTCGGTTTTTTTTTTTTTTTTTTTTGCGAATTATTGACATTAAATTTTCAGACAGATATATTTTTCAAAGAAGCTGCTGCTACTTGACTGGTGAGTCTAAGATATGTGTAGGCTGTATAGTAATGAGTAGAATTGTATTGCATCAAAGAAATACATTTTTTTATTTTTTATTTATTTTTTTTTTTTTTTTACGAATCCATTTGCTAAGGTGTTAGTAAGCGCCAAGGTAGCTCAGCGACTTTATATTGGTGTAATAAATGGGAACGCACATAGGCCCGTTTAGGCCAGCTGAATATACGACGCTAACTCTAGCACTTGAAGTAAGCAGGACATAACGAAAATGTCTTTATAAATCATTATAACCAATGCTATAGAGAATGACAATAAAGGCCTTCAATTTACAGCAGGATCTCCTTCTACAATTTGAACTTCAACCGGTCAGATGAAATTTGGCCTACTGCATTACACACACTTTAAAAAATACATTCCAAGCAGAGTCTAATCGTAAGCAACATGAGATAAATGTCTGAGTATCTACGCACAGAAGCAGATGCCTCATGTGAACCGACCAAGAGCTATTCGGTGCATCTGTCTAAAATTTGTCTCACATACACTATATTGTTCAACAGACGGAGGGCTGGAGAGGTTTTAAAGATGAAAATTGACGTTTTCAAAAAAAAAAAAAAAACACACACATACAGACATAACTCGAAAAGGCTTCTGTAAATCTTTGTATCTATAGACCAGAAATCACATCGTCTACCAGTGAACTATGCTTGGAATGTACTTTTTGAAGTGTGCGTAATACAGTAGACTAAATTTCATCTGACAAATTGAAGTCAAATAGTATGGAAAGAGCTCCCACTATAGATTGCAGTCTTCATTGTCATTCTCTATAGCATCGCTTCCTAAAATTTGATGAGATTTTTGTTATGTACTGCTTACTTTCAGCGCCAGAGTCGAATAGGTGTTAATGGCGCTGTTAAACCTGTGTAAGTGTATTAAAAGCATAATGATAAAATTCACTCGATAAGTCTGACTTTTCCTCTGGTACAGAGTTAAATGTAAGCAGGGCATACAGATGAACACAATAAAATGTTAACTTGTTTTTATTTTCATACATCATTTGCAATTTAAAACAAAGTACTTTTTCTTGTTTATTAACCCATTCTCACTTAAATACCGGGTTTCATCTACTTAACGCGTCGGGGGTGCCGTGCATAACGACGACAGGGTGCTCTTATCTCAAAGTCGATTTTCCGAAATTTAGCCGTCATATAGTAGAGCAGGTATAGTACTTTAGTAATAGCACAAACCAGTTTACACGTCATACATATTTATTGATCAGAAGATGTCAGGAATGTTTTAAAATGACGTCGACTACTTTGACAAGACCATAATTCGCCGATATATTAGGATATGGGTAAAATATTATTTGTTTAGTGTCCGAATCTTTAGAAAATTAATTACCATTTGAGAAAAAAAAAAAGTGTGGTCGTCATAAGTTTTTCCTTGTTGTCCGAATGTATGTCCGACAGAAGAGGGGTAAAAGACTATCCGACAAATTAAGATCTATTTCGGCATGTTTTCAATTTTGAAATATAAGTGTTTTAATTATCCTACCTATTTGGGTCACCTATTCCGTCTACCCATTCTGTCAAGATTTCATGCTTGTCACGGGTACACAAATGTTTGCAGTAAAATTTGGATGAGAGGTATGATGTAACGTGCATTCCAAGCGAGAGGGTCGTAATGCAAGCGTTTGTTGTACATATTTACATTTGCTCTGCTCCAAGAAATTCGTACCCGGTGACTGCCAGTCCACACAAAATGATTACGCAATAAGCCAGTATCATGCCTTCTGTACATTAGCTGATAGTGCCTTTTTGCGTTTAGTAATGGTTGTTTCTAGAACACCTGGGCAGTCGTGTCAATATGTTTTATGTAGTCAGCAGAAAACAAGTTGGGCTGTTTTCTAATAAAAAAAAATCCTTGCAGCCAAAATAAAAAAAGAATGCATAGTTTTACATATAAATGGATTACCGATAAATAAAGAAATGACGAGGTTTAGTATTTATTTATTATTTAACAGATCTATCTTTTATAGAGGGTCAACCATTTCCCGCATATTCACAGAAACTTAAAACTGTATAAGGTAACGATACGAAAAAAACGAGAAACTGCTTGGAAAAATTCAAACCCTTCAAGAACCTTTCAAAACTTCAGTTGCTTTGCGACCTGTGTTGATTCCCTGTAGTCGACTGAAGTGCACTTATGTAATACAAGATAAACCAAAACAACAAACAGCCGATTTTTTGTATGTATATGAAAAGGGCGTTTGTATATAGATTCGGAGGCGTAAGGGCGGGATGAAAAGTGGGCAGGGCGGCGCGCCCTGCTGTTCCGCTCTAGAATAAACACAACACACCCCTCTTAGTAGCAGAAGCTTCTTGTCCAGTCTTAGTTGAATTTAGTTTTTCAATAATACGGAAAACAATGAGGAAAAAGAGGTACTAATTGGCGTGATAACCCTAAAGTAAAACTAGCCGTTAAAAGTAAACAAAGCGGATGTTAAAAATGCATTTAAATGTAAATGTAAATGCCTGATTTTAAAATTTGCTTTTCTGCCAGCGACTGATACTTGGACCGACAACACAGTAACAGATTGCCATCTTCACAATATTTTCCATTCCTTTGAATGGTATGATTTAAATCAAAATGCATTTTAACATCTGTGTTTTCTTTGCCGCTATTGGGCCTTTAACTATCTCTCTTTATATTGAACCCCACAGAGTTTCAATATTCATTTCCCAATATCTCTTATGCTATCTAACTCTTTCTCTTTTTTAAAGGTCTTTCTTGTTTAATCTTTATATCCTCAACTTACGAAGTAGAGGGGGGCATACTGGTTTCATCATGTCTGTCTGTCTGTCCATCCATCTGTCCGTCCGTCCGTCAATCTGTCCATCTTTTCGTTTCCGTGCTCTTAACTCAAAAGCCGTTTGACCTAAGACCTTGAAAATTTATACAAGTGTTGCCCATGACCCAAGAAGGCGCCCTATTGTATTTGGGTTGCATGAGTCAAAGGTCAAGGTCACGGGTGAACTTTGTTTAAAAATCGTTTCCGTGCTCTTACTCAAAAGGCATTTTACCTAGGACCCTGAAACTGTATAGAAGTGTTGCTCATGACCCAAGGAGTGCCCTCTTGTTTTGGGGACACATGGGTTAAAGGTCACGGTCACGGTCATGGGTGAGCTTTGTTTTGATAATATTTTCCGTTCTCTGATTGTGCTGATTCAGTGACAAGGTGCTGGTGTGGGGGTGGTATTTTTCCGCTTCGTGACAATTCTAGCTCGGTACAAATTTGCAATTTTGTTGTGCTGTCACAATTTTTATCTTTCCGTGTAGGTATGCGTATAAATTTTGGCATGTTCTGCAATGACACAGTGTTAAAATTTGCTGTTTGAGGGGTCTTTATGCGACAACTAATTCTCCAGCCTCGCCTTTCCAAACCTCTTAATTGTGTTGATTTACCTTCTTTCCTTGTTTTTTCAAACAGGAGTTGTTCTCTCTTTTTTTTTTTTTTGTTCTTTTCATTTATACAATTCTAAACATCTTAACTAAATGTTTCTGCAGTTTTTCGACGGATCATTTATATAACAAACTGTAAATCGCTTGTCATAATGTCGGTTGTCATTATTACCAGTTTTTTGTACCATATTGATGTTTTACTTGATTGATCGTCTCTATCTCTTGTTTGGTCTTTTTCTTAATGAATGAATAATCATTTTCCCCACGTAATTGTCCTGATTTTCCCGCATGATTGCAAATTTAGATGCAGATTTCTTCCGCAATATTTTTCTTGATATCCAAACAACTGATAAGATAGATAGATAGATATTTTTATTTTTCACTTGTACATGATAGTGTACATCATGTTACAGCATCCTATGTTTTTCAAATTAACAATAGTCAACAGTGACATACATATGGAGAGAGAGAGAGAGCGAGGGAGAGAAATATTTACTAGATTCATATATCATAATGCATAAGGTACAAATAGGAAGATGTAAAAAAAAATAACGTTGAAACCACAGGAGTGTCTTTCAGAACATTACTTACTTGTGGGGTCAGTGCAGAGTCAGATCAGACCGCACAACATGTGCAGTCCGATCTTGGAACTGTACTTTCCACTATTAATTTTGGTTAGCATTCCTTTTATAGAATGCAAACTTAATAAACTCACTTGTTTTCAAAATGGTATTGTATTCCTCAGATTTCATCAGACTTACAAATTTAAACATGCCCGGTTTGACGTAGTACTTTTTATCTATATATTTCTTACGAGGATTGTAATAAAGTCTTAGTGTATCTGGAATTCATCTGACAAAGCATAACTGTTCTTAGAGGGGACGTAGTTACTGTATCTGTGCCACTGTCCTAACGTAAATTTTGAAAACAAAATAACCGCATGTTTTTATAATTCTATACAAATATCTATGGGGTAACGACATATGAAGATTAATTGAAAAGGAAATGGGTTTCCAAGCTCTAGAACATAAAAAAAAATGTTTCGCGTCAATCTGCACGAAAAAGAAAGTAGTTGTAATTTTACGTATATAATTATATAACCTCAAGACAGTAAATATTTTCTTGACAATGTTTCACTAGTTGAAGGAAAAAAAATGAAAGGAGTAATCTAGTTTTTGCGTATACATAGCTTATAATCTTGCAATCGTATTTTCTTCATTTATGCGGTCGATGTTTTTCGCACAATTTTGACCGAAGTCATAAGATAGAAATTGTTAGTTTTCGACATGACCTTGTTTGAATATAAAACTACAAAAATGATTCATTTAACTCGTTCAGGGCCATAGGCATTTCCATAGGCGAAAACAGGGGCTTATGCGGACGGCATAGATCAAGATCAGACTGCACAGAACGTGTAGTCTGATCTTTGATCTATGCCCGTCCGCTTGTTTTGGAAAGCCTACGAGGTAAAACTCTCTTAGTTTAAATGGATGGTATTTTAAGCCGTCAGAAGAGGTCATATTTATATACATGTATTTGGAGCTGAAAGGGTTAAAAATAATAAATACTTCAGCTTTCTGCATTTTGCTGATCTGCACCAATGTGTGTTCTTGAAATAGCTCAGTAGAAATGGCGGCAAAGTGTATGAATTTTTTACGGCACAATCGGGGAGCTGTACTTGACAAAGTGTAAGAATTTTTTACCGCACAACTGGGGAACTGGATTCCAAGAGATACACACCAACTCGGATCATACCAGAATATGTGTATAATGTGTGTGTGCTCTTAACCGTCCAATCGGGGAATGCGTCAGATTACTAATTTAATTTGACATGTTGATAATTAGGGGGTCTGGAATGCGAATTTGAAATAAAAACCAAACGGGGACCTCCCCGTTTGGTAGGTGTTCCCCGGTTGGTTGGTGTGTATTCTCACAAAGTTCCCCGTTTGGTCTATTTCACACACACACACACACACACACACACACACACACACACACACATATATATATATATATATATATATATATATATATGACATAACATAAATTGGCTACGAGACACAATGCCATTAAAACGAGACGAAAAAAAAAACCTGGCATCAACAATGGTTATATCAAACATAAGTAAATAAGAAAAAATCGTAAATGTGAATATTACACTGAAAACAAGGAAGGTTTTGTGTTAAAAGAAACATACATAAAGGCTTTATTACACTTGGAATCTTTCAGTACCTATCATCACTGAACCCTTAAATTTCTCAATACCTAGGATGAAGTTTTCCAGCCACTTATATATATTGTAACAAGCGATTGCACAATTGTTGTTGGTGGAAAAGAACTCATCGCATCAAACAGTGTAGATTCATGATTAGACTGCACGTTCTGTGCAGTCTGATCTTGATCTACACTATCTGCAAAAGATCATTGAGTCGCGCTTAGAAGCCTTGGGGTTAAATAACCTGTACTGACAGCTTAGATCAAGATCAGATTGCACCGAGTAAGAAGTCTGATCTTCGATATGAAACGCCTACCACCTGATGCTAAACTAATGTCAAGGAATTAATTATCGATAAACAGCGAAGGAGATCAAGAATAAAGATCAAAAAGCACTTAATGGGAAGTCTGATCTTTGATATAACACACCCGCCATTTAGGTCTTCTTTACTGGTTGTCTATGGCTAATATTACAAAGTTTTATACCCTTGTGTAACGTTACATATTCGATTTTGTGTGCCGAGTTTGTAATACCCAATATGGTCGAAACTGTCATGATCCGAGATGTCAAACGATATCGGGACAACTCTTACAAGAAGAAATAAGGCATCATACAGTCATACTCGGCCAATCAAAACATCAGAAGCATAGCAATTTTGCGAAAATAAATCTTACCAAGGTTTGGAAATGTTCAACTGTTTTGGGGAAAGAGCACATCGTCTGCGTTTTGTCATGCACATTGTGTCTAAAAATAGGAAAGACAAAAGATTCCGAATAGTGTTCGGCAATATCACTCGTCACGACTCGGCGGATTCTGTAACTATATCTATGGATTTGATTAACGGATCACCCGCTGTTTGCCGAATGAAAGTTTCTTTCAGTGTTACAGCCCACTAATTTGCACTTATAAATAAGGTGATTAAGGTTCGAAATTATTATTCAAACACTTTCGTACGATTAACATCGTGCATCTCTCATAGTTCTTTGTGAACTTAAACCTATGATGTTCAAACCCAAATATTTTTATTATTTTTGGATGTTGTTTCTTTCAGCCAGGGATCGTAATATACGATCCCTGTTTCAGCGTAGCGAGATGGATTGCAAGCGGTACTTTTCACTTTTACTCCGTAAATACTCGGATCATGTGGATGGGATTGAAATTTTGGTATACGATTACTATGGCCTTGGGCTTGGCACGCCAAATCCAGGCCGACCATTATCTAAATTAAACCTAATGTAGTCTGTAAGTGCAACAAGCATCTATCTGTGGAAAAAGATTTCTGGAAGCCAGACTGAAATTTATATAATAAGTTTTTGTCTTTTAGACACCCTTCTCAATTTTGTATTTTCCATACTTTTGAAAGGTATGATTTAAATTTAAATGCATTTTAACACCTGCATAGTCTTTATTGCCACTGTTAGGCCTTCAAATTGTACAACATAAATAAAACAAGGGATATAATCCAAATACTATTTACAAGGTACAAAGACAAAGACTAAAGAGTTATCTTTCTTAGACACACACATATATATATATATATATATATATATATATGTGTGTGTGTGTGTGTGTGTGTGTGTGTGTGTGTGTGTGTAATACTACAACGTGTAAGAGAGCTGTCCACGACCATGTACATGTGCGCCATGCTCTATGAAAGAGGTTTAATGCATCTGCAAACGTTAGGTCAGCCTACGCAGTTCGCGCAGGGTGACGTGGGCCGAATTGTTTTGCTGTTGGCCAATTTTCTGCATGTCAAAGAACCAGTCTACCTCATGATTCAGACGGTTGCAAGAGAAAATGAACTGTGGATCTATAGCTATCTGATGACCTGCTTGGTAAAATCTATCGCCAGAGATGTATTAAGCCCCCTTTTGCAAGAGCGAAACTATTATCGTTTTCAGCCAGTTTTTAACCTATTTCATCCTTATTATTTCAAACTATAATTATTCCTATATCTACATTGCAAATGTTGTCCCTGACGCTTACATGTTGCATAGATAACGACCGATAGAAAATGCATTTCATTTTTTTTAGGACTATTAATGGAATCACTGTTTTGACGTTTCCGGTTTTAAATCGAAGATCTTCGATATGATAAATGTATTTATCCCTTACACTATACGAGTATATAACGGTTAATTATCTATGTTTACACAGCTGACTAAATTTTGAACCATTCCATAGTCTGTCATTTTTTGCGTTTTATTTTTCTCTCTCGGATTGTAAGGGTGTATCTTTAAAGGTCTACCAAACACCTAAAACAAAAACTTGTGGGGAGGGGCTGGGGGTGTGATGTAGGGTCAGAGCGTCGGCTTCTCACATAAGAAGTTCCAGGCTCGAATCCCGTAATGAGCGGGTCAAACACTAGAACTATCCATATCACAACGCGAGTACTGGTCAAGGTCTTCCGGTATTATTCATCAACTGCGATTAATATAATACGTAGAAGTTGTTTGACAATGGATGTAAACAATATTAGACGCTAGGTGGCATTTTTGAGATACAAACTTATCTGATACGGGCATTCTTGGTACAGAACCGGACTACTTTTCAAGGTAGCAATCAATGCAGCGAAATTCGAACTAAAGTAAACGTTTACTCAATAAAACGTTATCCCGTATGATTCATCGTGCTAGCCAGCTAGCATGTAACCTATGCACCACTCATTTTTCAACACAGCCCCTTTCGGCACGGGAAATAGCCCTGGTACATTTGTTGTGGATAAGTCTGGATAAAACCCAGATGCACAAATCCTGGGCTTCCTAAAATCTATATTTAGAAACTCTATACAAAGATTTGAAGTAAAAAGTAGTATTTTTAAAAACTATTTTTCCCCTTTGAAATAATCAAATAAAAATAATCAAAGAAATTTGATGCGAAAAACAAGCTAGATCTTTTTTCACAGATGTATTATTTAAAGCCAATTTCTTCATTGCTACTTTTTAGCGACAGAGTTTTAGTTTTGGTACGGCGTATTAATATTTATCCTGTACAAGATAGTGATGGGTCATAGCAGACAGCGGTCATCACAACTCGGCCGATTCCGTAACTACATCTAACGTCGTCCGTATAAACGAGGTTTCCATTTTGAACTACCAGTCACATGATCTTAAACATGGCGGTGCCTACGGATATCGCTTAGCAACGACATGAGCAACCACGGTGAAGTTATTCACATATATCGATCTGTTGATTATAGCTCCCTATGGAATTGATAAACCACGCTAAAACACGAATGTACAACTGTTTGCCGAAGAAAATATTCTTAGAAAGATATCGATAAGAATTGTGACTCATGTTTTCCTTTTTGTGCGGAGCCTTACAATTGTAATAACGGAAAAACGGTGTACTTCCGGCGAAAAAATGTACCGTGAAGGTGCATATCAAGCAACGTGATACAGCCGAGGGACTTTATCACCGGATCACCCGAGGTTTGCCGAATGAGCAGACAGGTTAATCTTCGAATAATATGACATACGCAGACAACGTGGAGGTAAAATAAATAATCTGAATCATGCTTTGTGAAAATGGGGGCTTAATGCATCTACAAAATTATCGATTCCGGTCGGCCTGCACAATCTGCAAAGGCAAACATAGTCGAACAATTTTGCTATTTGTATTTTTTTTTTTTTTTTTTTTGCATGTTCACACGCTGTTTTCTACCCTATCATAGACAAATTCCATCATTTGAGCCACCTTTGAACTCTTTTTTCCGCAAATCTTTTTTTATATGAACAAGTCAAAAAGACTTAACTCTTTACCAGGTGAATCTTCCAGACTCGTCATTATAGTTAGAGACTGCAAATTAAATGCGGTTCAAATGATCGGGCGTGTCTTTACAAAGGGTATAAAATATGATCGAAAATAGAAGCGTAAATACTGGTTACCGGCAATTAGGCCTACTTCTTCTCCCACGAGGTCTCACTAGCATGGATCTAAAAACGAGGGATCTCTTCATGGATCTAAAAACGAGGGATCATTTGATAAAGGGTTATGGACACTACGTAAATTAAATCTTTAGCCGCAGCAACTTTGATTTCAACAGCTAGATAAATCTACCGCCTTCAACTCTTTACCAGACGACAAAATTTTAGACTTGCCCAAAATGAAAGCATTTGCAGATGACAAATGGAAGTAGTCTTATCGATGCTAGAAAACATCGTGGGAGTGGAAAAATGGAAGTAGTCTTTTCAATGCTAGCAAACATCGTGGGAGTGGAAAAATGCTGGTTACCATTTTTCCTCTTTTTCCAACAATGTTTTCAGAAACCTTTTTTTTCACAGGGTCGTTAAAACGGGATTGTTTGGTAAAGGGTAAAGTGTATCGACAATCGCTTTCACTTACATTTAGCTCTACAACAGAAGACAAGTTTTAGACTCGTCCGTATTGAAAGCATTTGCAGACGAAAAATTAAATGTAGCTCCATGGATGGAGGTAGTCTTAAAAGTGGTAAAAAACATTGTGGGAAAGGACAAAAATGCTCGTTAACAGCATTTTTTCTTTTGGCCCCTCAATATTTTCAGAAACTTTTTTTCTTCCGGGTCTTTGAAACACGAGATTGTTGCAGAAGACAAAGTTTTAGACTCTTCCACGTTGAAAGCATTCGCAGACGACAAATTAACTTTTAGTCTGCTAAGCGCAACTCAATGATCTCTTGCGGACAGTGTAGATCAAGATCAGTGTAGTCTGATCTTGGCTCTACGCTGTCTGATAAGGAGAAGTTTTACCCCAAAAAGAACGTTGACATAGCCAAAATCAGGCTTTTACCATCGGCTTGAAAGTTTATTTCAAGTTTCTTTTAAGTTATTAACCCTTTACCACACAAAGACGAGTATTAACGACCCTGAGGAAGAAAACTTTTGAAAACATTGTGGGAAAAGGAGAGAATGCTGGTAACCAGCATTTTGTCCTTTTCCCAAAATGTTTTCTAATCTACCAAGGACAGATTTCATTATTTGGGCTACCTTTAATTTGTCGTCTGGAAATGCTTTCATTTTCGACCAGTCTAAAATTTTTCCGTTTGGTAAAGAGTTAAGCAAGTTAAGGGCTGAATGAGGATAAATAGTATGCCCCTTTCATCTTAATCCTTAGCCCTTTACCACGAGACAAAATTTTAGACTTATCCAAACCCAAAGCATAACGCAAACGCAAAATTTGATGTGGCTAAAATGTTGGAAGTTTTCTTCGATAGGGTAGAGAAAATTGTGGGAAAAGGAGAAAATGCTGGTTACCACCATTTTCTGTTTTTCCTATGAAGTTTTCAAAAGTCTTCCTTCTCAATGTCGTTTAAAGTCGGGAATGTATGGTAAAGCGCTATACTGCTAAATAAATGAAACGAAAATTTCCACTGAATAGTAAAATCCAAAATATTATGGTTTTTAAAGTTGATTTCCCTGGAAAGAAAATGCCATGTAAGTCTGCCAGTTTTGTGCAGTCTGATCTTGATCTACACTGTTGGCAAAAGCGCTTGTCGCACTTGGCAGTCTAAGGGATAACAATGGAATGCGCAGTTCTTATTGCGGCGGAAAGATTAGATGCGGATTTTGAATAATAACGGAAAGAACTATCAGGGTGCAGAGGATGATTAGATTGTAACTCTACAGCTATACCCTGTAGATACGACAATCGGGTTAACTCGGAAAATGGTCTCTTCCTTATCAATTTACCCAATACCCCATGTGTTAACGACACTGAAAAAAAAGGCGCTAGAAAACATTGTTGGAAAGGGAAATATGCTGATAACTAGCCGGCATTTTTAAGGCTAGATCCCACCAATTTACCAAATATAACTACCCCATGTTTTTACGACCTTGCAACCCATTACCCCAGAAAGTTTGCACAGAAAGTGCAGTTTGATCTTGAATCTATATCGTCCACCCGCATGTTTAGTCAAAGTTTAGATATATGGATGTAGACCTAGGCCCATTTGACTGAAAGAGCTAGGAAATAGTTCTATAGATCTCTTTAAAAAAAGTTCTGCTGTTAGAGTAATCGCTCAAAGTATCGGATATTATTGATCAGATTTCAAAGATCAGTCGTAGGCCTACATGTTGGTCTGATCCTGGTCTGCAGGCTCATGCCACTTGTAGAAAAATGAAGCATTATAGGACCTTGAAAGTGTCGACTCATTTTATCAATTGTTTGGTCTGTCTGTGTGCGTGTGTGTGTGTGTGTGTGTGTGAGAGACTGAGTTCAAAACTTCATTATTACGCGTAATTCAACATCAAATGAACACGTCATCGGCGTCGTTTGTACAACCATAACGAAGAATGTTTTTCAAAATTTGTGGCAGAAGGAGTAAATGCCGGTAGCCAGAATTTTCTCTTCTTTTCCGATTATACTTTTATACCCTCTGTTAAGACAGGCCACATTATTTAAATCACATTTTATTTGCAGTATCTACATTGATGAGTCTGAAATATTCGCATGTGAAAGAGTTAACTCTTTCCAACTTGTCCATATAGAAAAGATTTGCAGACGAAAAATTAATGGTGGCTCAAATGATAGATTTTGTCTATGATAAGGCAGAAAATAGTGTAAGAAAAGGAGAAAATGCTGGTGACAAGCATTTTCTCCTTTTTTCTCACAATGTTTTCAAAAGAATTCGTACTCAGGGTCATTAAAACTCAAGACTCTGTGGCGAAGAGTTAAATCACTCGCTCTGTTGTTGTTGTTGTCATGGCGGCTCAAACTGTATTAAATCTATCTACCTTACCGTTTGGGCCAGTTTAGCGTTCGGCCTCGGAGAATATTTTTCATGATTAAACGGCGCATCAAAAGTCTATACTTGGGGTAAATTTGGATTAATCATACTGAACTATTGAACTTTTAGTAATTTTTTGGAACATGAAATTCATACATGTATTTACATTGTTGTTGGTTTTGTTGTTATATTCAAGATCGTGGGCGAGTGGCAGTGTTTGTGATGAATGTCAATGTCAGAATAAAACCGTGATATGCACGAAAAATATTTCCCGTGTTTTGCCTGATAACACAACAACTGCTATAAACAAAGATTTAGATTTCTCTTTGTACGTCGAGAAAAACCCATTTGGTCATGAATCATGGAGACAGGTGTTAAATTTAACTATAAGTGACTCTGATGTCAGAGAAGAGGAACTCTCGCGACGGAATGATTACACGATCAAAACAGGACTGTTTAACAATTTTGGCAATCTTCAATACTTAGCCATAAACAGTGTAAAATATTCAAATTCTACCAAGAGTGGATTTATGGGATTACATAATTTAGAAGTTCTCGATTTGAGTGGATGTCATCGACAACAATTTTCCAGTTTAGCATCTGGACTCACCGGTGTTCTGCTGCCAAAACTTCGAGTGTTTAAACTGAAAGGATTTTCTAATCTAACACATGAGTCTTCGATTGATCTAGAATTTTTCTTTCTTTTTTGGAATAAGAATGTCACAGAGGTTGATCTCAGCTACACAAATACTGTTTGTTTGTTTTTTTTTTTTTTTTTTTTTCATTAAGCGCTTATTTTATGGATGATTGGACATTTCTAAACTTGCAGAAGATAAATCTAGAACGTGCGCCAAGCCTACTGATTTTTTTAATTGAATTATTAATTATGGACACTCGGGGCACTAAATTTCCAAATCTTCAATATATCAACGGTAAATACGCAGAGTTTTCTAGTGGTCTGTTTTTACCATTTGCAATATCATTTGCCGAAGAAACAAAAGTTAAGCCCTTAATTGAGATCGTCAGTGATGTTCGATTGCGAGGTGTAATTCCCAAGGGAAAATTTATAGACATTTTGTTACGGCGAAAAAATAACACTATATGTCCTGTAGTCTCGCTGCATGGAGAGACAAGACAAAGGAACGTCGAATGGGTATTACCAGTATGTAAAAGGGGTAGACGTTATGAAAATGTGACAATTAAATATTTAGATGCAAGTGAGAATGGAATTAAAAAAATTGATTCAGAGTTCGGTTTAGTAGGAATAAACATAAAGACTTTAGACTTATCCAAGAATAATTTGGGAGATAACGTGAATCTACTGACAAAACATCCACAAAATTTCACAAAGTTAATGTTATCACATAATGGGATTAAAGAATTGATAAAAACGTTTTTTGAAGGACTGCCTATACTTACCGTTCTCGATTTATCTCATAATTTATTGGGGTACTTTATTTTGTCTTTGTCGGACGTTGGAAAACTTGAACACTTAGACATAAGTTTTAATCATATCTCATACATCGATCCAGACATCTTGGTCTCACTGGGAGCTGGGTTAAATCTATCGGATAGCTGGAAAGACCAATCTAACGGCACTTGGTCCCCCATGCTTACAGTCTTTTTGAACCAAAACCCATTTCAGTGTAAATGTGAAAATAAACATTTCATCCAGGACCTGCTTCTTTCTGGCGTGTTTATAGAGAAGGAATCATTAACGTGTCTATTCAGGGATACAACAATTTCCATTGATGAACACGCGCTGTCGAGGATAGACGATTTGTGTCGATGGCCGAGTATAAAGGCTGCAATAGTCACGTGTAGTGTGCTTATATTTGTTATATTTTTGTTTACGATCATTGTGAAATGTTGGTTCTTTCGAGCGAGAGGAGAAAAACGTCGTTTCCAAAATCTTCTAGATCGATATAGAACAGATTCGAATAGACCAGAGTACCCCGTGTTTTTGTCTTTTTCGAGTCGTGACCAGGATCTTGCCCATAGATTCGTACTTCCAAGACTAAATCGTGGATTACAAAAAATACTGGAAACAGAAGACACGTGTGTGGCGACGGGCGACCTGAATTTTTTACCTGGATTCACGGTGGCAGGGGAGATAATTCGATGTATCGAGGCTTCTCGTGTGGCCATATTTTGCATTTCAGAAGCGTTTTGCGAGAGCGGTTACTGTAAAGATGAAGTTATTGTGGCTGATTATACAAGGACGCCGGTTATACTCATGTTTCTAGAAGAACTCGGAACTACTAAGTTGCCCAGACTGTTACAGAAGTATTTCTACACAACGACACGCTGTAAGATCATCAAGCATGAAGGGCGCCATGTCTTGGTACCACATTGGGACGTATTGTGCCATTCCATTGTTGAGCTTTTTGAGGGAAAGGAATATTAATTAAATCTAATTATCAACCTGCTGAGTGAAAGCAATCACCGGACAAGTCATTGCAATTTGGTTGCAGTTCTAATTTTGAGTTGAAAATTCATTAAGTAACTTAAACCGGATTATTAATATGGTTCAAAACTGTTCACAACACGGTCCCGATTTTTATCGACCTTGCAAAAGAAAGATTTTGAAGCCATTTAGGGACAATTAGAAAATGCTAGTAACTAGCATAATTATATGGAAATTGCAATATTTCATCACATAACCTCCCATATTTTCAGTGTAATAACGAGCGACGGCGAGTTACGGGCGAAACCAAAAAATACAATTTTCAAACAACTGACTGAATATGGCGGTGGAATGATTATGAACATGCAAAAAGTTTATAAACAGCGGACTTCGCAGGCTGACCAGGGTCGATACTTTTTGCAGATGCATTAAGCCACCTTTTCACTGAGCTTGGCCCATATTTATTTTACATCCAATGTGAAACAACCTCTTGAAATTATATTAGTCATCATTGATGATTGTTACCCGGACAGCAGTATTCGCGCTCACTTGTACATAACCTAGTCTGTATCGAGGAGATTTCCTTTTTGAACTGCCACTCACATGGCGCCCACATAAATCGTGTAGCAAAGACATAAGCAACCAGGGTGAAGTTGTTCACATCTATCGGTCTGACGGTTAAACCTTCCCACGGAACTGATAAACCACGGTAAAACTTGAAAATACAAACGTTTTATCAAGGGAAATATATTTAGGCAGATTTCGATGAAAAATTATGACTATTGTTTCATCTTTTTAAGAGAGGCCTTACAATTTTAAGAACGGTAAAAGGATGTATTTCCGGAGAAGAAATGTACCGTGTAAATGCACATTAAGCTACGTGAAACAGCTGAGGGGCTTGATCAACGGATTACCTGAGATTTGCCGAATGTACTCGCCGCGTGATGTGGATAGTTTCAATTGCTGACCCTGCTCATTTAGGGATTCGAGCCTGGAACTTATGATGTGAGACGCCAACGCTCCGACCCTACACCACTGTTCACCACCCTCCCACAACAATTTTTTGTTTTAGGTGTTTGGCAGACCTTTAAAAACTGACTTGTTACATTTGGAATGTATTCACACACCAAGTCAACGAACAGGACGATAAAATCATCAACATAAAATATGTTCTTTTTAACTTGGCAATAGTGGCATGACAGTTTATTTTAATGAGTTCACTTCAACTATTTACATAATAAATGAACGGCGCTCTGGCAAAATTTGAGGTGGTTTTCTCCATGATGGTAAGGTGGAGCATCTCTAGTTTGATTCCCAGGAGCGGTTGTCAACTTTGTGACCGTTCATTTGACCACACTTCGGCGCAAGTACTGGTGTTGTCTCCAGGAAGCAGAATCGAGAGAGATAAGTATAAGATTGTAAGAGCTTGTTTCTCAATCGATGTCAAACAAATATCTTTAGAAAGGTCCGTAACTTCTGTTACAGTAACCAATCACTATTGACCCTTTCCCAAACAAGCCCTGGTTTTCACGTGTCTGCAGTACAAGTCTTTTGAAAACACTGTGGGAAAAGGAGAAATTGCTCGTAACGAGCAATTTCTCCTTTTCCCACAGTTTTTTCTACCCTTTTTGACAACTTTCAGCCATTTTCATCAAATTTAAAATTGTCGTCAGCAAACTCTTTGAATTTGGACCAGTCCAAAATTTGTCGTTTGGGAAAGGGTTAAACTTGCAAGTGTACAGATTCCCATGGTAGGAACGCTTCTTTTAAGAAACTCTAGCCAGATTGGTTCCAAACTGTATCGTCGTGGTGCATTGTGCCAAGCAAGTCATCACATAACAATGGATCTGTATAGTCACTTTTGTCTAATAACCGATTGAATCTGGAGGTAGACTGGTCCTTTGACACTCAGAAAATTGACCAATAACAAAGAGCATCGATTCAGGTCAGCCTGCGAGGACTGCACAGGCTGACCTGGGGCGCTAGGTTTTGTAAATGCATTAAACTCGCTTTCACAGAGCATGACTCAAATGGTTTTTTCCCCCAGATTTTTATATAACGAATCGATTTATAGTCTACAATGATAATCCTTTCAGAATAAGCCAGAAAAAGTATATGTTTAGCGTTCTTTAACGATAAATCTATACTCGTTTTCAGCCAGTTTCTAGCCCATCTCATCTTTATTCTAACAAACTATAATCATTCTTGTATCTGAATGACAAACATTACCCTTTAGGGTTGCAAGATGGCAGAGATTGCGATCTAGAGAAAAATGCATTTCATTTTCTGGAGGCCATTAAAAAAAAAAAAAAACGTCGCGATGTTTCCGGTTTTAAATCGAAGATATCTGATATATTCATTCATCCCTTGCACCATACATTGATAATTCATTTATGTTTATCTCTACACAACTGACTTCATTCTGACCCATTCTATTGTTTATCATTTTTTTTTTAACAGCGTTTGTCTCTCTGGTTGTAAGGATGTAACATTAATAACTAATTATTTACAAAAGAATCCCGAGTTTTTACGACAGCAATGAAGAAGGCTTTCAAAAATATTGTGGGAAAAGGAGAAAATGCTGGTAAAAATCATTTTTTCCTTTTTCCACAATGTTTTCTACCCTTTCAAAGAACAAATTTCAATTTGTTAGTCACGATTGGTTTGTTGTCAGCAAATGCTTTCTACAATTTTGTCGTTTAGTAAGGAGCGAATCTTAACTCATACAGCCAAGAGGCCTGGTTCAAATAAAACACATTAGGTTATGTAAACCAGTTAAGATATTTAAAGATTGATCCTTCCGCTTTTTCAATGTTGTTATATCTTGACCAAGGTAAATCTTATATTAGACTTGTTATCTTGGTCAAATACTTGTGTAAATAATTGAATTCAAATACTATTTAGTCGAATACTATCTATGATGTCATGATAAAATATTTTAATGGATGGTAAAACGTAAATGTTGACCAAGATAAAGTGTTTACTTAAAAAGAAAGAAAAGGATTCCTGCTCATTTGGGAACATCTCAATATGATTAATCCTTAACCTGATAAAGTGCTTACACGTACTTAAAAAACAAAAAAAAAACAAAAAAAAAAACAAAAAAAAACGGATTCCTGTACGCTTGGGAACATCTCAACACCATTAATACTTAACCTGATAAAGTGTTTACACGTACTTAAAAATAAATAAATAAATAAATAAATAAAAAACGGATTCCTGTACGTTTGGGAACATCTCAACACCATTAATCCATAACCTGATAAAGTGTTTACACGTATTTAAAAAAAAAAAACCCTGTACGTATGGGAACATCTCAACACCATCAATCCTTAACCTGCTAAAAAACTTACATGAAACTCAAGCTGATAGTAAAAGCCTGAATATGGCTATTTCTAAGTTATTTCGGGGGGCAAAAATATCTACTTATTGGATACTGTGGATTCAAGATCAGACTGCACGTTCTTTGCAGTCTGATCTTGATCTACACTGTTTGCAAAAGGCCATTGAGTCGCGCATACCAGCCTAAAGGCTAGTCAAAAGCAATTTATAGTTTCATATGCGCAAAGGTAGTTGATACCTATATGCAAACATAGTTTACAAATATTTCCACCAGTACTGTATTATCCACTTTTTATTGTTTCCTAAATGAGGATTTTAAGATTGAAAATTATCGGAGAATATCTTTAGGAAGAGACTTTTAAACTAATTCAGTTATCAAAAATACGCACATCTTCGCATAAGTTATTTATTGAATCTGTGAGGCACGGTAGAATCAGATTACCTAGAAATAAAAAAAAAAAAAAAAAAAAAAGAAAATCGTCATTGTGATCTAAATTCGATTGAAGATGAATTTCATTTTGTCATTGTATTTCCTTTCTTTTCAGGTTCACGCAAAAAGTTTATCAAAGGTCACTATAAAGTTAGACCTAGTATGCACAAATTCAATTTTTGATGAAAAGTAATGATTACGATGTTTTGTTTTAATTTTTGTAAGTTTATAAAACTAGATTTTGAAAAAGGAATATCCGTAATTAATAACGTTTTACACAGACTATCACATTCCTCCGTAACACCGATTGCGACGAATTGTCTTTTTTTTTTTCCCGATAATGTATGAATTGATAGACTACATATTTTTTTCCTACATTTATTTATCCACGTATATTTTGTTACTGTTGTAGTCACATCATCTTGTATTCACATTCTACTTGTATGTAAATAAAGCTACTACTACTTATAAAATGTATTGCTTAAATGTCTCTAGAGTATATACAATTTGGAAAATTATTGCTGCTCCAAAAAGAGTGCGACATGTATTAAAAATACAACTCACATATTCATGTATGCCCTGGGTTTCACGAGTCCGAGGCCAAGTTAGGACCCTGAAGTATCTTGCCCATGGACACTATATAAAAACCCAGTGCCTTCGGACAGGCTTAAACTCTGAACCCTCCATTTATTTAGGGCTGCAAGTATCAATGTTGAAGACATGCCAAAATAAATATAATGAGAGAGACAGCGCAGAGCAAGACTAGACTGTTGAAAGCCTGTAGTCTGATCTTGAACCTACACTGTAATTCATCGATTTCATATGACATTCCAACGGTCGAGGCACTCATCTAAATAGCTCATGATATAAATGTACGAAACGTATAGTAAAACATTTAAAAACGCTATACAGAGAGACAGAATTTAGATAAATTAACTCGGCACTTTCTCAATGATACCACTGACACAGCTTTCCTGGTGGTTTAGATCAAGATCAGACTGCATAGATCAAGTACATCTCTTGATCTGTTTAGATCGACTTTAATTTCACTTTTGAACTTCACTGTTCGCTACGTGATTCTAGTTCATGGCCCAATACTATCCTTTAGCAGTGTAATTATATTTTAAACCTTTACCAAACAAGCCTGAGTTTTAACGACCGTGAGAAAGTTTTTGAAAGCATTGTAGGAAAAGGAAAAAAATGCTGGCGTCCAGGAAACCAGCATTTTCTCCATTTCCAACAATGTTTTCTATCCACTTAAAGACATGTTTCACAATTTGAGAGTCGTTGAATTTGTCGTCCGCAAATGCTCTCAATATGGAGAAGGCTAAGATTGTGTTGTCTTGCAAAGAGTTAAGGACTTGAAAAGTATCCCTTTGGCAGCAAAAAGAAGATTTTAAGGCCCAGTAACGGCTTAAAGGCTTAAAGTACACAATACGTCTGTAAAAATGCATCTAACTTGAATCATATTATTTTAAAGCGTGGAAATTATTGTGAGAATGACAATCTGACCTCGTATGGTCGGTCTAAATGTTATTCGATCGCAGAAAAATGAATTTTTCAAACCAGGTAAAACGTAAACAAAAGAAATAGCGACTTGGCAACCTTTTAGCTAATTTTGAAATTAATCTTTCTGCCAGCGACTTATTCTTGAGACGACCGTACAATAACAGTTCGTCATCGTCACAATGATTACCATGCCTTTAAATAGTATGATTTAAATTTAAATGCATTTTAATACCTGCATTGTTTACTTGTGGCAGCTAATGGGCCTTTAAAGTGTGGGGGGGGGGCGGGATGTTTCAGCCTTAAGCCTCAGGTATGCCTTATACCAAGCAAGACTTCCCATAATTATCAATCCATGGAATGCACCCTGTACAACAACCGACTGAATCATAAGGTTGATCTACAGAAAATTGACCTATAGCAAACAGTTTCGATTCAGGTCAGCGTGCGTCGACTGTGCAGGCTGACCAGATCGATGATTTTTGCGGATGCATTTAACCCCCTTTTCACATAGAATTGCTGATCTGTTTATGCCCTCGCAGGAAACAACACTTGAACACAATATAGGAAGAAATTGTAGAGACGTTTATTGATAGATGCTCCGCCTACTGATGTCAGATGGTATGTAAAGCAAACGTCTCGGACAAACAATGTGTTAGTATTGTTTAAATAGCATATCTCAGTGGACAGTGCACCTATTCACACTTTCCTCTTTATCACCCATATCACACACATCTCTCTCTCTCTCTCTCTCTCTCTCACACACACAAAGCCATTTTTTCATCATTATGGCAAGACCACAGAGAATATTGTTCAATCATGGCAGACAGGTTAATCACTATGAGTGTCCTCAGATTTCAATAAGAAAATGACACCTTTAATGGCCCGGTCCCAAGGCACTTACGGATGCAAAGAGGATGTAAAACGTAAAAAAATCTTGCCATCCGTTGGAAAACGCTATGCATCCGTTGTGTACTCATTGCATACGTGTTTCATACGCTCTTTTCACCGAGCATCCGTCCACTGTGATTTCATCCGCGCAAAAAGTTTTGAGCTGCACAAAACTTTTAGAACGGATGAACTTTCCGCCGTGTACGATATAAATCCGCGACATATACGAGCAACAAACTTTCTATGTCCGTTATCATCCGTTAAACGTCCGCTGTATCCTCTCTGCATCCTCTGGGCATCCTCGCAACTCACATCCGCTGCAGCTGAAAACGGAAAGAGGGGGGAAAGATAAAGTACATGGAACGTCTATACATCGTAGGTAGCATGGAAATAGAAAGGATGTAAGGCTATACATCACGTATATAAAATATTCAAAACGGACAAAGCCCTTGTATCTGGGATGTATCTCGTATATTTAGGATGTCTGTAGTATGTCTAGAGTATGTAGATGGACACCTAGCGGACAACCGATATTTTGTATAAAAAGGAAGAGAACATCATCTGGATCTCAGTATGAGTCGAGCAGACGCGGCGTACAGACCTCACCACCCTTGGTTCTTGTTCTTCAACATCATCAATTGTTCTCCACCAGGGATAATCAAAGAGTCCATATTATAGCTGCAATCATTCAACAGCAGAACCACAACCTGTTCAGACTGTATCAAGTTTTAGACAGAAGGAGACGTCCAAGAGCTTTGAGGGTCCGAGGATGGATCGTGAGAAGATGTAGTAGAGATGTATCGATGTAGCCGCCAGCACGTCTTTACGCTTTATGCTGACTGCGTGCGTGCCGCATCCCTTTCTATCCGCGGAGCGGACGCAATTCATACCCCACGCATGCGCAGTGAACGGTTTGCATCCGATATACATCAGCGCGGCATCCCCTTTGTTTCCGTTAGGAGTACGTGGTGCATCCGCTTCATCCGCTAGGCTTCCGATGAACATCCGTTTAACATCCCCGCTACATACTACCAACGTCCGTTCTTTTCCGTTCTGTTTTCGCAAATTTTCGCCATTTTTGTCCATTTCTGGAGCGGATGAAAACGGATGGAGCCACCTCCGAAATTTTGCTCGTCCGCTGTGTCCTTTTTGCATACGTTTTGTGTCCATCGGCCAGTGGGACCGGGCCTTAAGTTCCACCGGTCTATCACGGAACATCAAAATTTTCATTGCTCGATCATCGGACACCGTTACTTAAAATAGCACACTGGCGCATGGCATCTATATCGTTTATGATAGGTTTATACTATACCATCTATGTAATACGCCTTAGTTATTTTTATTAATGGTATCTGTGATCGAGCAAAGAAACTTTTGTATTTCATGATGGGCCTATTGAGCTTCAAAGGCCTGTGATATTATATTTTACCGATCTTATTATCATAGTACTTAGTCGTGACGGTTACCACTGAGCAACTAGGAATAAGCTGATGCCAATAGTTCGTACGTTCTTTCCTGAGTTGAACTGTTAATGCACATTTGCCAAATAATTTGAAGATGTAATTTTGGCGTTTAATTCTTTACCAGACGAAAAGAATTCAGACTGGACCAAATCGAAAGCATTTGCAGACGACAAATTAAATGTTGCACAAATCATGAAATCTGTCTTAGAAGGGTAGAAAACAATGTTGGAAAAGGAGAAAATGCTGGTTACCAGTCATTTTCCAGGGCGGGGTCGTTAAAAGCCTGGACTATGTGGTAAAGGTTTAAACAGGAAATTATCGTTTTGCAATCAATGACTGCAAAATGGTTGTTATTGCAGTTAGTGACTGCGTGTATTTCAACTGGACCAGAAACAATAAATGTCTGTAAAAAGAGACAGACGGCGTAAATTTGCCCGCGAATGAGCAGGGGCCCTTAGAATAAACGTTCCGCGTTTTGTTTAACCACAGGGGCCTTTACAATAAACATGTCTATATTGTTTACCAATCACAAATTTCTATTTATTCATTTGTTATCAGTATCAAGAAGTAGGTCAAAAGCAAGCACATTCAGCTACGCCGAAAAAACGTCATCATACTTATTTGAATACGACCCCACATGTCGACGCTTGTTATTGATCATATGACATTACAAATCTTTGAGATATCTGACGTGAAATCTAAAAGTACTTTATAAGGCTACCTATCCAAGGAAAGAAACACCAATTTTTCTCACGCCCTCTTCTTTCTGGTCTTTTGATGGTTTCTCGCAATTGCCTTTCTATCAACAGTTTTTCTTTTTGTTGAAACGTCTTAAGTTCATGTTTCTAGATTTTTCGTCTTCGCGCGACTTTTTTCCCCTCGAGTTTGCAAATCTTATTGTTCAGGTTGAAGTGGCTAACGTAAAACCACATAAAATCAAACCGTAGATTTCAAAATAAAAAAGACAAGACTATTTCAGTGAGAAAAAATTCTTTTTGACTTAAAACCACTAAAAGATTTTTGGCGCTTTTTAACTCTACCAAACAATCCTGAGTTTAAACGACGGCTTATGAAAACATGGTAAGCAGCATTTTCTCCTTCTCCCACAATGTTTTCTGTCCTTTCGGAGACAAATTCCGTCAACTGAGCCACATCGAATTTGTGGCTTGCAAATGCTTTCAGTTTGGGCAAGGCTTCAATTTTGTCGATTGGTAACAAGTTAAGAATCTTAAAAAAAAATCTTTGATATCTTTCAAATAACAAAAAGGGGTAGGGCCGTAAGTTCATCTTCTGTTTCTTGAACACATGGTCACAGCGTCTACAAGGCCATCTTTCGATTCAAACGTTGTGCCACACTTTCGTCGAAAAATTTGGCCGGTCTCTCGTATCCATTTATTTGCGACTGAAATAAATAACGGATTTTTTTTCGCGTAACATGTATAAGTGAGCCACGCTGTAGCTTAAGGGAGCTTAGTGCATATCCGCGGACGTCATCATGAAATTATGGATCCTTGTAATCCATTTTGTCTAACAATCAACTGGATCTAGATGTAGAATGGTCTTGGAAATACAGAGAATTGACCAATAGCGAAAAGTTTCGGCACAGGTCAGGCTGACCTGGACCGATACTTTTCGCGGATGCATTAAGCCCACTTTTCACAGAGGTTGGCTCAATGTTATCCCGTCTTTCCAAGTGCAAAGAAGAAAAGGAGTAAGGAGCGCGCTATTATTACCATTTCATTAGTCTTAGAAATGGATTTGCAGGGGATCGACCCCGCTACCTCCCATTCTCAAGTAGGACAGCCTAACCACTCGGCTAAAGAAGCGGTTAAAGCTCTCGAGAGAGCAATGCTTTGATGTGCAATATATTAAAGATCTGTATTTTTATACAAAAGGAATGAAAGTCAACAAGCTGCATATCTACTCGAAAATACATCGACGCTGGTTTGTCCATCTTTTAAGACGCATTTGCGGATGCCGAACATTACGAATCCTCTTATAGGCACCGTATTTATAACAAAGAGGTTCTGGGCAAGAATCCCACTTGTGGGGCTGTTTGAGTGTCAATTCTTTGGCAAGACACATCAGAGTCGCATCAGGCTACTGGTGAAACCTAAAAATACATGAATAAGTGCTATTCGTCATTATGATTGATAATTATTTAACAATTATGGGCCTTATGTGATTCCTGTACCCCAGTGATAAGAAAGAGAGCCATAAATTCTAATTCTTAAATATGAAAAATGACTCAGCTGGGAATCGGACCCTCAACCTCTAGTTTTCGACTCTACCGTGCTTAAAACAAACTGAATATTGTAACTACCTTTTAATTATCAATGACAATTGTGCGTGCACGATTCATAAACAGCAGAAATAACAGACGGACAGACAAACGAGGGACTGACTGACTGACGTTCTGGCTGACTGACTGAATGACTAGATTTGAGTTTACCATACTCTCAATCACGAGTCTATCAGCCATATTACTTATGCTTGTCCCCTTTTGACATCGATTCTGGAAAAGCACAACTTAGGTCAATGACTCTAGATAATAGCTTCCTTGAAACAGAACCCAAAATCGAACATGGCGTAGGCAATTCAAGAATAAAACAGGTGAACTCGGAATTCAAATCTGTAACCTATGATGTAAGAGGCTACCAATCAATCCTACAATGCAGCCCTATCGCAAGGCAGTCCAAGAGCCTCGACCCCGAGTCGAACCGAGGATGCCTGTATTTCAAATTATCAGATTATTTCGTATTTAAGAAATAATGATTTTGTTTTACGAAATAATATTTCATTTTTACGAAATAATATTTCGTTTTTACGAAATAATATTTCATTTTTACGAAATAATATTTCGTTTTTACAAAATAACATTTCGTATATACGAAAAAATATTTCGTATTTAAGAAATACTATTTCGTTTTTACGAAATATTATTCCGTAAAAACGAAATAAAGTGAGAAATTTGCATATTAAAAAAAAATCGAGCATGTCACTTTAGGTTTCCGTACTACAAAAGCACGTTTTAGATTCGGTAATGTATATTTTGTACAAAATTGGTCTCATTTTATTCACTAATCAAACTGGATCACATGAAAGTGAGAACAAGAGGGCCATGATGGCCCTGGATCGCTCACCTGAGTCAATAGAGGAAATTTCACTCCAGGGTCATAATGACCCAATTTAAAACTCATCTGAGATATTATAAACCCTTTACCACACAATCATGGATTTTAACGCCCCTGTAGAAGAAGCCTTTTGAAAACATTGTGGGAAAAGTGAAAACCTTGGTAACAAGCATTTTCTCCTTTTCCCACAATGTTTTCTTCCCTATCCATAACAAATTTCAAATTTTGAGTCCCATTTATTTTGTTTTCTGCAAATGCTTTCACTTTGGACCAGTCTAAAAGTTTGTCGTTTGGTAAAGAGTTAGGACAAACATTCTGACCAATTGTCAGGTTAACTGAGCTGAAAATGTGGCCTCTGGAGTGTCCAAAATGTATTTCTTCAATTTGACCTAATGACCTAGTTTATGGTCATCCATGATTTAATTAAGGCAAACATTCTGACCAATTTTCAAGTCAACTGAGCAAATAATGTGGCCTCTAGAGTGCCCACAAGGTATTGCTTTAATTTGACCTAGTGACCTAAGTTATGACCCTAGGTGACCCAACTTCAATCTCATCCAAGATTTAATCAAGACAAAAATTCTGACCAATTTTCAGGTCAATTGAGTAAGAAATGTGGCCTCTAGAGTGCTCACAACGTATTTCTTTAATTTGACCTAGTGACCTAGTTTATGACCTCAAGTAACCCATATTCAAACTCAACTGAGATTTAATTAAGAAAAACATTCTGACCAATTTTCAGGTCAATTGAGTAAGAAATGTGGCCTCTAGAGTGCCGACAACGTATTTCTTTAATTTGATCTAGTGACCTAATTTATGACCCAAGGTGACCCGAATTCAAACTCATCCGAGATTTTATTAAGACAAACATTTTGACCAATTTTCAGGTCAATTGAGTAAAAATGTGGCCTCTAGAGTGGCCACAACATATTTCTTTAATTTGACCTAGTGACCTAGTTTATGATCCCAGGTAAGCCATATTCGAACTCATGCGAGATAACATCAAGACAAACTTTCTGATCAAATTTTCTGATTAATTTTCAAGTCAATTGAGCAAAGAATGTGGCCTCTAGAGTGTCCAAGAGGTATTTCTTCAATTTGACTTATTGACCTAGTTTATGACCCTAGATGACCCAAATTCAATTTTATTTAAGATTTCATGAAAACAAACATTCTGACCAATTTTCAGGTCAATTGAGTAAGAAATGTGGCCTCTAGATTACCCAGAAGGTATTTCTTTAATTTGACCTAGTGACCTAGTTTATGACCCTAGGTGACCCAAATTTAAACTCATCCGAGATTTTATCAAGACAAACATTCTGACCAATTTTCAGGTCAATTGAGTAAAAATGTGGCCTCTAGAGTGTCCACAGGAGAGAGTAAGACAGAGAGTGCAAACGCAAATTAATCCATATGTGTGATATTTACTTAAATAACCGGAGCCTATATTTTTTTTTCCCGCACCCCTTTTTCTTCGCAGGTTCCCAACCACTCAAACCCCATTTTTTCTTCCTGTGGTTACATTTTCCAACCACACATTCCCATTTCCCCCTTCCTTCCTTTTTTTCTTTTCTTCGCATTTTCCAAACTACGGCCTGCCCATCATTTCCTCAGTTACTCAGTTACTCAGTCAGTCAGTCAGTCAGTTCCTCAGTTCCTCAGTTCCTCAGTTAGCCAGTTGTCTCAATTCCTCAGTCAGTCACTCACTCAATCAGTCACTCAGTCAGTCAGTCACTCAGTCAGTCAGTCAGTCAGTCACTCAGTTCCTAACTCACTCAGCTTTTCTCGGTTTTCTCGAGTTTGTCGTTATCACGACATCCTCAGTCAATCAAGGGAGGGGGCGAAATGAGGCGGATCTCTAGAAACAGTGAACAAAAGAAAAACAAAAAGAAAAAACCAACCAAACAAGCCAAAAACAAACAACTCCTTATTTAAGTAAATATCACACATATGCATTAATTTGCGTTTGCACTCTCTGTCTTACTCTCTACATCGTTGAGCGCACCGCACATACATTCGCATCTATTCCAATACAAACAAAAATTTTTGAATTTTTTTTTTTTTTTTTTCTTGTACTAATAAAAAATGGAAATAGCAAACGGTAAAAAACAGGGAAAAACACAGAGGAAATCAAAGAGGTTAACTAAAAAGGAAAAAGAGCTAATGGGGGATTTTTTAAGTATATGGAGAAAGAGATGTATTGCAATAAAAATGAAAAGGGACAAACAAAATTTTAAATGTTATGACAAAGAAACGAACAGATTTAAAGCTTATGAATTAAGTAAAGATGAAAGTTTCATTTCTGTTAAACCTACACGCTGGTTAGCATATATTGATGATATGAAACAAAGACTTGAAAGAGCTTTTAACGAAAGGTATATTGTTACAAAAGTTGCTCATATATTATCACACAACCTTATAGAATATTATCCTGTATGTCCTCATATAATATATGATGAAAAAGAAAAAGAAAAAAAATATTATGGTACTATGATGAAATATTTTCCGGAAGTTTTAAAAATATGGATAGACAAACCAAACAAAAAAATACATTTAACTTTTACTGACAACAATACAAATTTATATTTTGTTTCTGATTTTGATAATGAACCTCCAGACCAATGTTTTAAAAGTTATACATTTGATGAATTAAAATATTATTAAACAATGTATATATATTTTTACATATATCTACATTACAAATGCTATTTTTCTTGTATAGTATTCATCTCGTATTTCATCTAGAAAGTCAAAAAACATTGATCTTAGTTTTTCTTTTGCTTCATCTTCTGTAAGTTTTAAAAAATCATCTTTAACTTCTTCTGGATTTGTACAGTATACAGGTTGACTTAAAACATATACTTCAACTTTTTCTTGCCATCTTTCATAAAAATATTTGTAAACATTTTCTATTACTGGACGTAAAAACATTTCAAACACTTCCCCGTTTTCTTGAACTATTTTATCTAATATGTTTGTAGTATAGATCTTTTCAAACTGATTAAATCTTTGTATATATATGTCTGTTGCCTCTCGTGAAGAAAATCTTTTTTTGTTTTCCTGTTTTTCACTCATTTTTTAAAATTTTTTTTTTCTTAAAATATTTTTTTTTTAATCTTCTTCATCTGAAAAGTAACCTATCGGCACCGTATTAATTCCATCTTCTAAAATATGTCTCACATCTTGTAAAGGGTTTAAGGCAATCTTCTCAAACTTTTCAGTATACACTTGATGACTTGAACTTTTAAATCCTAAAAATTTAACATGCTTTTCTTCTTGTTCAAATATACATTTTAGGTAATCATTAAACTCTATATCTTTAGAAATACAACAATCAACCACACCTTTAAGTTTTAGGTTTTCATTTAACTTTCCTTTGTCTTCAACTCTATAGGCGTATGACTTAGCACAGGTAGCAGCATAATCTTTAATTGGTTTTCCCTTTGTCTCATCTTTAAAAAATCCCAGTCTGTTTTTATTAGTCATTGAATGTAGTGGATGGTTTTCCGGATATTTCCAAGTATCAAAACATACATTAACATCTTCTTTCATCTCTTCATATATGTCATCACTTTGAATATCTAAAATCAAGGAGTCAGTATCAGTATACAACAGTTTTACACGATCTCCAAATTTTGGCTTAAGATAGTCATAGTATAGTTGATACATCTTTAACTTTGCTATCTCCAAAACACAAAATCCAATATATATAGGTTTGTTAGCGTTAACCAACGTTTTCTTTTTTGTTACACTTACCAAATCTGGACTAAATATTTTAAATCCTGTATACTCTGGACTTTTTAAAAGTTTCTCAGCTCTTTTTTCAGTGTTAACTATTTCAACATTTGACCGTTTTCGTGGGTTCTCTATTGTCTTACCATATATAGCATTAATTGAAAGCTTAAAAAAATTCTGTTTACTTATCTCCTTTGCCTCTCCTCGTTTCTTTGTATTGTTTGTAATATATGGTTCGAGCCATTTAGATACTTTAAAAACATATCCTCTGTGTATCTTTGTAATCTTTACTCCAAGCTTTACGTAATACTTTAACAATTCGCTATACACCAAATATTCTTTTTTGTTTCTTAAATTTGTCACAAGCTTTTGAACTCCGTTAATTGTCAAATGTTCCGGGCAAGGTGGATAATCTTTAAAATATTCTTTCTTGTCTCTCGGTAACTCTAAATCACATACTATAGCACATGGAAAATTTTGCCATTTGTTTAATTCATCTTTTCTAAGTTTCCTCTCAATCTCAAATGGCATCATCTCACTCATTGCCTCACCGTAAAGGTTGTTTTTGTCAATGTAGAATATGAAGTTACTCGGTTTGCTTGGATCATAGTCACTTAAATACTTGTTATTGGCTGAAGCATATCGACTGACACACATAGACACACCTCCTCGTATGCCTTTTTCAAAGTCTTCGTAAACATCTCTGTCAGTGATGAGGTTAATTCTTTGTTTTGTAAATTTTAACATATTCATCCAAGATGCTCCAGGTAATGTATACCCGTAAACTATTGGATCTAATCCATAAGTTTCTTTGTTAAGTTTTCTAAAGTTCTCCACTACATCAGCCAGTAAAAAAGTATCCAATTCACAATATTTCAGTTGATAGTCATTCATTGTATGACAATCAAAAACATCCCAAGCTTTTAAAGCATGTTGATAGTCTTCATTGGTAACCCCTTCTTTTTTCAGAGATGAGTAAAAATTTTCTACAGGGGGTAATACAGTGAATTTTGTTTTTTCAAAACTGTCCATCCATTCATACGGATAGACACCTTTTCTTGTTAACATATCCAATGACACACCAGGGAAAGCCGAAGCTGTAAATTTAAAATTGTGTTTGTTTTTTGGTGTATCATCTACAAGCTGAGACAAAGCAGAAGACAAAAATTTAAAACTATCTAAGAAACGAACTTCATGGCGTTTGTTGTTAACGAAACAATATTTACTAAAAGATATATATTTTTCTTCATTTGATGGTAACACAGAGAGATGACCTGAATATTCTGCTAATCTTAAAATACAAAGATGAGCATCATATCCACTTAAGTTATGACAAAGAACTGAGGTTAAGTTTGAAGCTTTCCCCAAATTTAAAAATATTGTATTAGCTTTTGTTACTTCTTCCATTAATTTTTTAACAAATATCCTAGCAATATCCTCTCCTTCTTTCTGTATGACATATGAAACTTTACGACTTTTGTAAATTTTTTCATCACTAGAGACAACAACAAAACAAAAGCCGCTGGGTTCGTGTTTGTGTGTTTTGTTTCCTTCTTCGTCTTTAACTGGAATTAAAAAGCTTTCAAAATCGAAATATATCGTAATGTTAGGTGGCTTGTCTTGTTTAGCTTTGAATTCAAGAACAGCGGCATCTGTGTCTTCTTCTGGTAGTTGAAGTAATGTAGTATCAGAACAATTTTTTAAATGTTTGTTTAAAATATCTTCATCTTTAAAACCTCTTTGACATTGATAACAAAAGTACAAACGTCCGTGATGATAGGAAAGCTGAGAAGAAAGAAGACGAGACAAATCAGAAACAAGATAGTAATGTTCTTCATGTAGCAGTAAAAATATTTTTTCACTCGCCCATTTTTTCCCACCGTCAAATATCACTGGTGTACGTTTGTTAATGTTGTCTACGCCATATACAATTAAATGAATATCAGAGTTAGCAGTTTGAAACTTTTCAAGATCATTGGCAGACGTTGGAAAATTGATATCTGTAAAGTTAGCGTATTTGTTAGGTTCTTCTTTTTGTATCTTTCTTAAATCTTTGGTAACTCTTCCTTTGTCCTTGTCTCTTGGGTTGAAGTGTCGAAGTATACACCAGTAAAAACATTTGTCATCTCCGGAAAGTATACAAATTAAAGCATGCTTTGACATTAACCATTGTGGGAGTTTATTGTTTCCACACCCTCCTCTAAACGGGTTGTACTTTCCATAGTTAATACTTACACAATCAAAATTTAAAAAAGTCCAACCGCTACCCTCATAATCTTTTTTGTAAAAATTAGTTAATACTTCTTGTACCATTTCATTAATTAATTTTTGTTTGTTGTTTAGTTGAGTAACAACATGAGGAGAAGAGTTAAAATAGAATTTTTTAGTTTGTTCTCCATTTGTCATTTTAGAACATACTGAAAGTATTGCCTTGTATCCCACATTTTTAGACAAAGACAAACTAGCTGAAGGTTTAAACTTTGAAAGGTATGTTTCAAGATTTACACTTTTTGAAAATTGTGGCACCTCCAAAAATGTTTGTTTGAAATATCCGTTTAATGCTGAATGAGCAACTGTTGTTTTTGCTACGTTGTTTGATCTTGTTGATTTACCAATTGAAGGAAGTGGCTCCGTAGTTTTAACCATCTTTACCACTCCGTTTTTAACTACATATTTAAAATTCTGCGCCATAATTTTAAATTAAGTAATTTTTTTTTAACTTAAAATTAATGAAGATGCCAAAAAATCAAAACGCTGAAACAAAAAAGAAGAATACAGAGGTAACTCCTCCAGCTCCTACTCCAGCTCCTACCCCGGCTCCTACCCCTGCTATAGTTTACACTCTTGGCCCAGAGAATGCTATTAAAGGTGAGAAGAAGACAGACAAAATATTTTTTTCAGATATCAGACAAAATGGAAAGACTGGGATATTTACAAATATTGTTAGTAAGACACCAGAAGACAGACCAACACTTCTAACGTTTGGCCAAAACAAATACATTAACATAGAGCTAAATGAAATGTTTACCCAGTTTCTATATGGGATATATGATAGATTTGACCCCGAATTTATTGATTTGATTAATGACGCCTATCAATTTGAAGGAGTTCTTCAAACATATCAAACACAAGGATTTGTAAAATGTAAGGTAGACCTTGAAAAGTTTAATAGTTCTTTCTTCTCAACAGTTGAGAAGGAGGGAGCCGTTAAAAGCATACGACCTTTAAAAAATGCTGATTTCATGTATGATCGAATTACTTCAGGTGTCTATACTTTGAAGGTAACCGGGTTGTGGAGAAAAGAAAGCCTTGTTAACGGTAGACTTCAAACAACTCACAGTGGTTTGAGTATCAAGGTGCTTAATGTTCTAGTAAATGGATATTCAAACAGTGAAGCTGAAGATGAAGAATATGAAAGTTTACAACTTTCACAACTTCGTGAAGATAGTATCACACTAGCAGATTAATATATATATAGGTTATTCCATGGTATATTTTCATATTATTGTTGCTCGGTTGTTATTTTTTCTTTTTAAATATTTTTGAAAATATTTAAAAAAATCTTGTACTAATAAAAAGGGGTGGGTTTTGTTTCGGATGGGATAGGATAATTTCACCGTTTGTATTTCCATATATTTTACCAGTACACCGGTAAAATATATATATACATATTCATTTAAAAGTTCTGAAAATTCTGTTCAGGTTCAAATATTGGAACGTAAAACCTTCCAAATCCATGCCTATACTTACCTTGGTTTCTTGGAGTTGATCTATCAATTACAGCAAAGCCATACGGCTCAGCCCAACATGTATACAAAAAGTGTTTAAATTCATCCAATGTCATATCTCTGCTAGCATAGTCTGTATAGATATTCATAATATCCCTATCTGGTAAATCAAACAAAATGATAAAATTCGAATTACCACGTATAGTATGTCTAGGCAAAGAAAAAAAAGATTGAGACAAGTAAAAACAATCAGTGTTTGAATGTCTCCCTCTTGTGTAATATTTTTCTGGAACATCCTGTTTCTCCTTTAACAAGTCATCAAAGATCATTAAATTCTTGTTTGTATTACTCAATTCACGAGGATCGGGAACCTGATCATCCTCTTCACTAAAACACGGTGTGATTATGGTTCCCTTCTTTTTCTTTTGTTGATCTTTTAATTCTTCAATTAATTCCTTTCGTGAAATATTTCTGTTTTCAATTTCTTGCATATTCTCAAATATTCCGTTAACTGTTTCTTTGTTTAATTCTGCTTCAAAGGCCTCCCTTAATAGTATGTATTCAGGTTGTTGCTTCATTGACTTTCCAAATATATATAGATGATCGTAATCTAACCAACCAGGACGAAGAAGAAGATTTAAAAGTGTTGTAGTCTTACCACATCCACTTTCACCTATTATTAAACCTCTGATGCTCTTAGGTAACATAGGGCTGTTCTTTCTTTTTGTCTTGTTTAAGTTACAGCTGTAATTTTTAATTTCCATGTTCTTTAATTTAGTAAATTTTTAACTAAAATTAAAAAACAATGACGTTGATATATTGTGTAAAGTGTCGAAAAAAGACCGATACAACAAATTTAACACAGACAACAATGAAAAATGGACGGCCTGCTTTAAAGGGTCAATGTTCAATATATGGAACACAAAAGACCCAATTTTTACCAGGCTCAGCTAGTAGTAAAATAAAAAAGGGCAAAGGTATAGTAAATGATTTTATAAACAACCTTCCTATTGAGATGCATTTACCAGGGTATAATTTCTGCGGACCTGGTACCAAACTTAACAAACGTTTAAACCCAGATTTAACACCTAAGAAAAACAGCAAGCCTGTTAATCGTGTTGATGAGGCGTGTTATCACCATGATATTGGCTATATGAAACATACAGATACAGCTACCCGTAATGTTTTAGATGCTGAAATGTTAAAAGAACTAAAAGGCATATATAACCCTTCAATACGTGAAAAAGTAGCTAGAGGTTTCATTTATCCGATAATTGGATTTAAGAAGCGTTTTGGTATGGGATTAAAAAAAAAAAGTTGCTCGTAAAAAAACCTAAAACATTAGCTGATGAACTTCATCGTCCTCTTCGTCGGCATTTTCCTACCCGTCGCATAGTTGTTAAAAACATAGATGACACATGGACAGCAGATTTAGCTTTCATGCCTAAAAAAATTAAAGTCGGAGAAACAGAAGGTATCGAAGAAATTTTAAAACAAGAACAAGAAAGAGGAGAAAGACAGACGGCCTCTGAAAAACAGACAGACAACTTACATATTTTCTTGGTTGTTCTTGATGTGTTTAGCCGATATGCCTGGGTTCGTCAACTAGAGAACAGACAGTCTAACAGTGTTGTTAAAGCTTTTGAGGATATTTTTAAGACGTCAAACAGAAAGCCTAAAAAATTATGGACTGATAGAGGGGGTGAATTTATTGGATTAATAGACAACTCGAAAGAAGAAGAAAAACCTAAAACAGATTTTCAGTGTGAACATTGTAAGACTTATGTGAAAACAAAAGGAGCTTTAACAAATCATTTAAAACGTTTGTGTCCTGTTTTGTTTCCAGAGAAAGCAAAGGAAGAAAAGACAAGATTAAAAGGAGTTGAGTTGTATCATACTGAAGGGAAACACAAGGCAGCAATAGCAGAACGATGGATTAAGACTTTAAAAGATAGAATTGGGAGATGGATGACAGACAGTAATACAACAAACTATTTACCTCATTTACAGGAGATAGTGAAAGATTACAACAACACACCACACAGAAATTTTAAAGATCGATATACACCAGAACAAGCGAGTAAAAAAGAAAATGAAGAAAAGATTTACAAAGAATTCATTAAAAATGCTCAACCAAAAAAGTTTAAAGCTGATAGAACAACACAAAAGATACCTTTAGAAGTTGATGACTTAGTTAGGATACCAAGAAGAAAAGCAGAAGGATTTGAAAAAGGGTTTTCAGCTAATTGGACGAGAGAAATTTTTAAAATTCGTGAGATCAAGGATACAAATCCTACAACATATTTTTTAAGTGATGCTAAAGGCCATCATATTACAGGAGCTTTTTATAGACAAGAACTACAAAAAACACGTTTTAACTTTCAAGAGTGGATGGGGGATACTAAACCAAGGATTAAAGAAAATGCTATTCTTGGTATGGAGGCGGTACAAAAAGAAGCTACAAGGCAAAAAGAGAAGAAACAAAGACAACGAGAAAGGAATAAACAATCAGCTAAAGGGTTGGAGGTTTCTAACACTGTTAAAAGTCTCCCTATTAAATCTTTAAATAATTTTGAACTTACTAATATATGTAAACATTTCTCTGGTTGGAGGGGTGTATTTTCAAGAGATGCTTTACCTAAAAAACCTAATATTTATGAATGTGGAATTCTAAATCTTGATGATAGCGAAGGCCCCGGAACTCATTGGACTTGTTGGCATCGAAACAAAAAGCTTAAATTCTATTTTGATAGTTATGGTTTACCTCCTCCTCTTGAGTTTCAGAAATATATGAAAAGTCCGATTTTGTATTCATCCGATCAGATACAACAAGCGGGAACCGTGATATGTGGTCATCTTTGTGTTCATGTGTTACAAAAACTTAACAAAGGTTATCATCTTCAACCGGTAACTTCGCATTTAATGGATTTAAAAGAAAAAGAATTAATTTAAAAACATGAGTAAACCTATTACAAAATTTGGAGAATTAGAAAAAGAAATTACAGAGTTAGAGGATGAAATTGTTTCATTACCTTTTATCGTTAATAATTTTTTAAGTAAAGATGGAGGGGAAATTACAGGAGCAATAGATATGTCAGGGCAACCTATTAAAAATTTGCCAGAGCCTGTGGATGGTCAAGATGCCGCCACCAAAAATTATATCGACAGCAGTCAAGGTCACAGCTTTTTTAGAAGATTACCTGGACGAGGTTATGCAGCTGTTAAAGATTTAGATATGAATGAAAATAGATTACTTAATTTAGGTATGCCAATCGACAATTTGGAGGCAGCCAATAAATTATACACGGACATTACAGCGAATGACGTAAAACAAAGTTTAGAAGGACACAATCCTTTCTATTTAAATACAGACAAACATAAAGCACGGGGAGATATTGATATGTTAAATTTTAAAATTGAGGGGTTACCTATGCCGGTGAATGAAAAGGATGCAAGTAATAAAATTTTTACGGAAACATTAGTAGAAAATAGAAGGAGACAGTTGGAAGCAAACAATCCGTTTAATTTGGATGGAGGGGATTTTGTAGCAAAGAATAAGATAAATATGAAAGGGTTTAAAATAGAAAATGTAGGATTTCCAAATTTACCGGAAGATGTCGCTACTGTCGCATTCGTAGAAGAAGCAAACATCTGGGAACGTAAAAACGGAGGATTTGTTGCAAAGGATCATATATATCTCGGAAAGAAAAAATTGGGGGGATTGAGAGAACCTACAGCAAACGGGGAAGCAACAAACAAAAAATATGTTGACCAAGAATTAAAAAAAGTATCAGATGAAACATTAAAAAAAGGAAATGATGGATTTTATTCTGCAGAGACTAATTTAAATCTAAATAATTTTAGACTTTTCGGAGTGCCAGATCCAACAAGAGAAGATGAAGTAAGTAATAAAAAGTATGTTGATGAAAAGACTGCTAATATTCAACCTGTAGCTGCCGGTGGAGTTGATCCCGCTGAGATAGATAAAATAAAAACGGATCTTGAGAAAAACCAGGCTTTTAATACAAGAAATCAGAAAACGTTTAATGCTCGAGGAAATATTAACATGAAACAAAAGTCAATACGGAATATTCCAGATCCCATTGAAATTACAGATGCTGTGCCTCTTGGCTATGTTAATGAAATGAAAGAGTTTTTTGAAGATCGTATTAAAGAAGTAGAAGATGAAGTAAAAGAAGCAAAAGAAGCTGTTGACCGTGTTTCAAGATTACAACCTGGAGGTGGAGCAAACAATGGAAATGGAAACGGAGCTGATTTTGGAGATATGAAAGGCAAGAAATTAATAAATGTGGGAGATCCGGAAAATCCTGGAGATGGGGCAAATCGTAAGTATGTAGATCAGAAGACACCGTTTACTAAAACTAACGGATACTATACTACGTCTCATGGATTTGATATGAATTTTAAGAAGATTACAAATTTAGGTTATCCAACAGCAGACGAAGATGCAACAAGTAAAAAATATATTGATGAAAGTATTAAAAATATAGAAATTGGTTTAATAAGAAGAAACGGGGGTTTTTTAGCTGTTGATGCCATTGATATGAATAGTAACAGGATTAAAAACGTTGGAACACCTCAGGCGAATGAAGATGTAGCAAATAAAGCTTATGTTGATAATAGAAATTTATTCGTTTTCGAAAGAAAAGCGGAAAATTTTCTAAAAGAGAAAGTTTATAAATTTTTAGGAACTTCTATAATTTTAATTAGAGGTGAAGCGACCGGACCTATAATAGGAAAAGAAGAAATTTTAAATTCAAACATAAGAAAACCTGCACCTGATTTACCCGGTGGTTTTATTGCATATGATAAGGGTGGAAATGAAATTAAACCAACTATTATATATTTTGGAAAATATGACGGAGGTGACTATGACAATAAAAAAACTGAATTAAAAAAACCCTCAGTGTTTTTAATTCCTTCTAATTTTAAAATTTTAAAATATGGTATATTTTTTGAAGGTTTTGATGAACCAGTCCTAGCAGATGCAAGGGGTGAATATTATGTGGCACCAGATACAGAAGAAAGTTTTAATTTAGAATTAAATGTAAATTTTCAACATGGAAATTTAAACCAAAGAAGAAGTTTTTTAATAAATACAAATCGTATAGAATATGATAAAATGCATTGTGGGGATTTAAATGATATAAATTCTACAAAATTCCAAAATTGCAACTCTATCTATTTAACTTTTAAGCTTTCTCATATATCCGTTTCAAGGTTTTTTATAACTCTTGTATGTCTTTTACATTTACCAGATTTTAATGAAGATAATTTTCCCGAAGGCTTCGACATTTAAAAACATACATATAATATATAACCTTTCTCTAGGTTACATATTAATTTCCCTCAATAATGTCAGAAAAGTTATAGCTAACTAAATAGTTCTCTTGTATCATCCTCATAACATCTTCAATCAAATGCATCCTATCTTCACGATTACAATCCCCATCTTCAATAAAAAAGTAAACTTCAACATCAGGGAAACAAAAATGATTTAAAATCTTTAGTAACCCTCGTGTCTTTTTTATCAGTTCCGTTTCATTTTCATCAAACAGAAAAACATCATCATATCTATGGATATATTGATTTTGTACAACAAGACAAGATACCCACATGTTAAAACTACCTCCTTTTTCCTTTCTTTTACTCCATTCATACATCAAAAACGACTTAAATTTTTCTTCATACAATTCTACTCCTTCATATGTACTGTATTCATTTGGCCTAAACTTGTACTTCAACTTTTTGTCTAAGATATTTAAAAAATCTGTCTTCATGTTTTTTTTTAAAAATTTTTCGTTTAATACTGTTAACATCTCTACATATTGGACATTTAGAAAATGATGATGTTTCTTCACATTTATCACATATACACATATGACCACAATCACAAAAAAGAATATTTGGTTCATTTTGATAACATATTACACATTCTTCATTTTTAAATGTTAAAATTCCATTTTTTTTAATTATCAAATCTGAACGCATTCTTTCAAATTGTTCACGATATTGATTTTTTATTTGAATTGCATCTTCAAGATTAAAACGTAATCTTCTGTTTTCAACTGCTAGAGTTTCTTGTTTATCAAGTAGTTTATGATATTTAATTTCCAACTTTTCAAACTTTTTAATAATATCAGGTAATGACATTTTATTAATATTGTCACGTCTTGTTTCATTTTTCAAAAATTTGTTAATATCTGTTTTTTTCCATCCTTCACAATTAAAAGGATGAACCAAGAAAAAATACATTTCCATATCAATAAAATTGTATTTTTTAAATGTGTCGTCCAATTCCTTAAAACGTTGTTTAAATGTAGTGTTGTTAGTATCATCTATAAAATCAAAATCAATACTTGTAAAAGATAAATTGTGTTTACATATTAAAGAAAGAAACACATCAGGGTATTCTTCTAATTGTCTACGGCTCCATTCATAGTAAAACACTGGGTATAAGTGATTAATATAGGAATTGACTTGTTCACCCTCGTTTTTCCAAACAATATTAAAACATTCAAAATGTTTGTTTTCTTCTTCTTCTTCATGAATTTCAGAATGTTTTTTTTTAATTTCTAACACTCTTGAAATTTCGTTTTGCTCCGTTTGCGTTAATATTTCCATTTTTATTAATACAAGATTTTTTTTTTAAATTAATCAATTTTTAAAAATATTTTAGTTAATTTAGTTTTTAATAAAAATGACTTCATTACAGATTGTTTTATCAGATAACAAAACAGATTTTATAACCAATTTTAATCCAACGATACATTTAAATCATCCTTGTGAGATTGCATTAATCAACCTTGAGACGTATTATAGCATTCCAAATATTAAACCTGGATTTAATGAATTTAGGTTGTTAAAAAATCCAGCACAAGGAGCATGGGATTTTAAACTACAAACAGGAAGTTATAGTTTAGTAGATATTAACAAAGATATAGAAAATATTTTTGAACAAAACAATTTACAAGATCAAAACAATCAATATCCTTTTAAAATATCAGCTAATACAAAAACTTTTAAAACTATTTTGACTATATCACCCAATTATGTAGTAGATTTTACACAAAATAGTTTAAATAGAATTTTAGGATTTGAAGCAAAAATGTATTCTGAGGGCGTATATGAAAGTGAAAAAGATATTAATATTTTACCTGTAAGTAGTATATTAGTTAATTTAGATATTATTGAAGGCTCCTATGTTAAAGGACAAAAAGGAAATACAATATATTCCTTTTTTCCAAATGTTAACCCAGGTCATAAAATCATAGAACGTCCTCCTTATCCTCTATACTCACCATTACTTTTAAATGATATACATAGTATTAGAATGACATTAACCGACCAAAACGGTGACTTAATAGATTTAAGAGGTGAAAATCTTACAGTTCGTTTTCACATACGTAATTTAAACTAATTTAACTAAAATCATTCATTTAAAAAAAACTATGACAAAAACAACATATGTTGAAACAAAAATTAATTTGTCTGAAAGTCAAAAGCAAAAAATTGCTTCTGCTTACAAGAACAAACAAAAAATTACAATAAACTTTAAGCCTGATAATGTTGGAGGTACCGAAAGTTTCTATTTTACTAGAGGACAACTTTCAAAAATGGAAAAAGCTTTTAGACAAGGAAAAGGTGTGAATATTAATCTATCAATGGCTCAAATTAGATACAACGCTAAACACGGAGGATTTCTTGCTACTTTGGCAGGTTTAGCATCTAGAGTTCTTCCTGCCGTTCTTCCCTTTGCCGGTAAAGTAGCTAAAAAGGTTTTACCTGCTCTTGGATTGGGTGCCATATCCGGACTTGCTGATAAGGCCGTAAAATCTATTTTTGGAGACGGTCTATATTTGTCAAAAAATGGACATACAGCACATGTTGAGACGGATGGACAGGGTTTGTATTTAAGGCCTATGGAAGGTAGTGGATTTAATGGTAATGGATTGTTTCTTGTGAAAAATGGACATGTTCAAGACGGCTCTGGTCTCCTTTCTAGTATTCCATTAATTGGACCCCTACTTAAAGCTATAATTTAATTTTTAAAAAGATGACACAGCCTAAAACGATTTATTGGAAACCAGGAGAAGGATTAAAATATCCTCCGTTGAAAAAATCAGGTACTACCTGGTTAATATATACACAACAAACTTTAAAGCTTGGACCACTTGAAAAAAAGACAATTGGATTAAACTTTGGATATATGTTTTCAGATGGTTTGATTTTGACATTCGCCACTGATGCCATTAAACAAAGTTTAGAAATTAAAACCCCTTTTCATTATGACAACAAGATGGATAACATTAAAACGGTTTTGTATAATTTTTCTAAAAATCCTGTTGTGATCCCTGAATGTACACCGTTTTGTTTTATAAAATACATTAAAGCTTAAAAATCATTTAATAAATGACAGAGCTTAAAGATGACAACAGACAAAGTGGGATTTATCCTAACATTGTCGGAAATGATCCAAGTGCTCCGGTTGCGATCATTGAGATGAATGACGGAGCTCAAAGCTTTAGATTAACAAAAATTTCAGATGTTCAGAAGTTTCTAGAAGAAGAGATTAAGGAGCGGGGAGCACTATCAAAGAAGTTTATGAAGTATAGTAATTATTCAGATGCTGTTGAAGGAGCCCTAACAGTTGCAACACTTGGAGCAGGAGCCGGAGGCATCGCTTTACTCAGTACCGTCGTAGCGATACCCTTGACTATAGGACTTGAAGCTTTTGCTTTAGTCAGTGGTCTGGCCGCCGTATCTCTTAAGTTTTTGACAAGAAGAACCAGGACAAAAGCGGAGAAACATGGGGAAATTAAACATTTGGCTTGTTCAAAGTTGGATACAGTTAATACACATATATCTAAGGCTATCAGTGATAACAAGGTAACACATGAAGAATTTACGCTAATCATGGAGGAGCTTGAGAAATACAAGGAGATGAAGGAAGAAGTAAGGAGCAAGGTCAACAAGAAAAAAAAGATCGAGGAACAAAACAGTTTGATAGAAAGGGGAAAAAGAGAAGCACGAGAAGAATTTCGACGTCTTGTCGAAAGGAACCAGCCAAACCCTCAACCCTTCTAAATTTAAAAGTTCCTAAATTTTCTTTCAGTTGTTCTTGTGTATGTAGTAATATGGATCAACAGATCACGATGGAGATGATTTAATAAAATGTATTAAGTAATTACTTAATATATTTTAAGTATCAATAAGCTTTAAAAAATGTCGTTCGTTAACATTGATGATATTAACAAAAGAGATGAGATAGTACAAAAATTTTTAGCTTTAAAAAAAAATATTCGTGCTAGGGATAGTGCTGAACTACAAGCTGAAAGAGGAAACATTGAAGCACTCCAAAAATATTTTAAACCAGTAACAGAAGGAATAGCTAAAATTACACCTGCTCAAACTCAACCTCCTCCAAAAGAAAAAGAAAAAGAAAAAAATATTTTTCTTAATGATCCTGAATTAAATGAGTATGTAAACATGGCAAAAAAAGATCCATTAATTAACTTAGATCTAACAGGAGAACAACCAAAAATACTATTAGGCAATTATCCTTTAAATGTTGAAGGTGATAGTATTGAATACATGGGAACCAGATACAAAAGAACACCCGAATTAATGAATTTAATATTTTCTCCCAATCCAAAAGTTAATAGATTTTCAGAAGAATACAGAGACTTTGTAAATATTATGAAAAATAGTGGCGCTCTTGTTGTACAATCTCCATTTACTCACAATTTAATTTATAATCCAATTTTTAACAGAAATACCTTTAGATGGAAACGCCTTTTAAAAGATATAGCACTTGATTTAAAAACGGGTTCCGGTATACTTGATACAGCAGGAAAACTAATTAAAGTATATGCTGCAAAAGAAGAAAGAGCTAAAAAAATACATGGTGGTAAACATGAAACTGTAATTATACCATCAGACCCATTAGCTTTAGCGGATCGTTTAAGTCTTGTTTGTGGTAGTATCAAAGCAGGTAACACGGGACTTAAAAATGAAATGGTAGAACTGTGTAATGCTTTGATTAGAAAAAAATTAATGACTAGAAAAGAACGTGATGAACTTTTAAATACTGTTTAAAGTAAAATAGTATATTAAAAAATGATTATCACAGACGATCAACCAGGATATGAAATGGAATATGTCTACGGTGGAGCAGGAATTTTTACTCCAGTAGCTGATTTTTTTTCACGTATCTTTCGTAGTGGAGCAAGCAAGGCCGCTCAAAAAGTTTTAAAAACAACGGCTCAAAAAATTGCTAAGGATACAGGAAAAAAGTTACTAGAAGCAGGAAGTAAGAAGGCTGAACAACTTGCCAGAGACAAAATTAAAAGTTTGTTAAACAAGAAGCAAACAAGAAATTTAAAAGTTTCTAATGCTCCAGCAGCTGCAACGGTTGCACTTGATACACCCAGTTTTGGAGTGATACCAAGAAGAAAGGGATTAAATGAAGGATTGGGTATTAAAGTCATTTAAAGTAATTTAAAGTAATTAAAAAACAAAGAAATATGGCTAATAGTACTATATTACATTGGAATACAGAGGTTCCCATAGACGAAGAAATTGAAAGTTATCAATATCATGAATATCCACCAGACAAGGGAGCAACACAACTAAACACACCAGGTGAAATTAGGCTTACAATTGAAAGCCAAGATGTTTTTACTCATACTTCTAAAAGTTACTTGTATGTGGTAGGGCGTTTGATATCAACAGCAGAAGTAGCAGCAGGAAGTTTTTTGTTCCAAAATACTGATAAGGTAGCTTTGGCAAACAATGGTATCATGAACCTTTTTAGCCAAATAAAATTTTCATTGTCAGGACAGGAAGTAGAAAATATTCTATATCCTGGACAAACTACAACAATGCTTGGAATGTTGAAATATCCTGATGACTTTAACAAGTCAAGAGGTTTAAATCAATGTTGGTTTAAGGACTATGAACTTGGAAGAGCAAACGAGCTAAATATTGGATTTGAAACAAGACAAAAATTAATTTTGGGTGGAACAACACCGGGTAACTTTTCCTTTTTAATTCCTGTATCTCATATTTTTGGTTTTTTCGAGGACTACAACAAAATCCTGTATGGTGTCAAGCAAGAGATCAGCTTAATACGAAAAGGAGACGGAGAAGCAATCCATATTGCTGGAGGTGATAGACAAGTAGGAGGAGTAGACAAAGCATATGGGACAGGAATGGTTGAAATAGTAAAGCTTTCATGGTTTGTTCCTCACGTTTTACCTGCTGACGAAGCAAGATTTGCACTTTATAAACAGATAGATAGCAAGATTACAACAAAGATAGGTTTTAAAAGTAGACAGTGTGAGAGTATCATTGTACCAGAAGCGAGGGAGTTTGTTTGGAGACTAGCAGTAAAGTCAGCAGCAGAGAGACCAAGATTTTTAATTCTTGGATTTCAAACAGGTAACAAAGATATACAAACAAACAACGCCGCTATTTTTAACAATCTTCATTTAACAAACGTACATGTATATTTGAATACAGAAAGATATCCAGAAATAGACTACAATATTAACTTTAATGAAAATGAATACGCCCGGGCATATTTCGAAACTTCCAATTTTAGATATATGACAAAACATCTACCAATGGAAAATTCAAACTTCTCTATTAATTCAATAGACTTTAAAACTTTGTATCCTTTGTTTGTGTTTGATTTGACAAAACAGAAGAGTAGACTGCGTGCTTCAGTTGTTGATATACAAGTTAGGGCTAAGTTTGGGGAAAACGTTCCAGCTGATACAAAAGCATACGCCGTGGTGTTGTCAGATAAAATTTTCAATCTTCAATCTGATGGGAAGAAGATGAACCCAATATTTTAGACAATTTTAATATTTAAAAAATCTTGATATGTTTTAAAACAACATATGAAGATTAACTTTTTAAATTGTTTCATAGAATAGTTCAACATGTCTGTCTTGTTTTCCTTTTTTCGGATGTCTTGTACTTCCATCTAACAGTAACTTTAAAGGAGTTTTAACCTTTGATAAATCTTTAATTTTTTTGTCTAGCTGTTCCTGTAAATAGTATCCAGTAACAGGATATCTTCCTTCTTCTGTTTTAATGTATAGTATTTTTTTAATGGTACCTCTAAAATCATATTCACTAAAAGCATCAACGATATATTCACCAGGTTCAACTTTCATTAAATCATGCGGTTGTTCTTCTGATCTTTTAGGTTTGGGTAAATCCAATAAAGGTTGAGCAGCTTCAATTAATTCCTTTTCTATTTCTTTAAATCTTTCAATAGCTTTAGTAATACTATCAATTGATTTTTTAAATTTTGTTTTAAAAGCTGTCATTTCATCTTTGCTTTTTCCAAAAACTAATTCATTTTCATGAAAATAGAACCTTAAGCTATGTATAGGCATACAAAAAATATTTTCTTTTTTGTTTTTTATTGTAACTTCTTTAAAAAATGTGTTTTGTGTATCTTTGTCTATTAACCATCTTTTTAAAGCTTTAGTAGGAAAACATACATCTTTAATATCTGTCTTACCATATGTGAAAAGTATTCTATAATTTCTTTCTTTTGTTTTGTCATTGTATTTACCTATTTTAAAAGCATATATTTCTATGTATTTGTATTCTTTGATTTCCTTTAATACTTCTTCTTGTTTTGTAAATCTTTTAAAATCTTTTTCAACTGTTTTTCTTCTTTCATCCGCTCTTTCTTGTTTCTCCATCAAAATTTTAAGACTTTCCTTTTCTTTTAAAAGTACAAGTTTTCTTTTTTCTTCTTCTTCTTTTAGTTGCTGTTTTAGTTCCTCATTTTTCTTGTACCATCTATACATTCTATATTCTATATCAATTTGTTCTAAGAATTCTTTTCTTTTTCTCGTTGAAATCAATGAAATTTCAAATGTACACTCTTCTAGTTTTCTCGGTTTGTTTAAAATAGGTCTTTTTCCTTTTGCATATCTATTTTTTTCTTTTCTAAACACAAACTGAATATCTTCAGAAGGTGGACATACATCAGATATATCAGGTAGATCTTCATGTAATCCATAATTTTTAGTTGGTTGATTTGTAGGAGTTAAAAACGTTGGTCCCCTTCTTGAATAACATTTAGGTTTTAAAAAGTGTATTAATTTACTGTCATTTTCATCACGTTCAAATTCAACAACATTAACTACTAAATTGTTAAAACCAAATTCACAAATAACTTCTTTCTTTGCATGCTTGTAACGTTTTAAAAAATCTTCTTCAGTTTCTTCTTGTCTTTTGTTTAAAGGATAGTTCACACAAGCTATCCTTTGAGTAAGACTTGAACCATACCACACCATACATATTTCTTTTTTTGTTCTATCACAAATTAAACAGCTTTTAGTAATTGTATCTCTCAACTGTTCAAATTGTTTAACTTTGGGTTGACTGTGAAAAATTTTAAGATTTAAAACCTTTTTTAATTCACTATTAATTAATTTTTTTGCGTTGATTTTTAATTTTAACGATGGACAAAAAGAAAGTTCAAAACGTGTTAAACCATGTTCTAAAACATCAGGATGATTAAAAACTTTTTTTAAATATGGACTTTGATGATTGTAAGCATATTCAACAAGATGAACCCCCATTTTCTTTTGTGTGTTACCAGCTTCAAAGTTAGAGACTAGCTTGTTGTAGTACTTACATCGTATAGTTTGATTATTGTAAACCGTGGTATATTTTAAAATGTTACGTCCAGATTTTCTTTCTTCTTTTCTTAAATTTATTAAAACATCTTTACTGTCATATTCTGATCTTTTCTCATCATAGTCAAGTTTAAAAATAGTACAACTTTCTACTGTATCAATATCACGGTTTTCATATGAAGGAGGTTTTTCTTCTTCTTCTCTTGTGTTACCATTGTTTAAAAATGCTTCATACAAAGCAGGAACGTCAAGGGTACCCCCCATATCATATGTTATGTCACACTTTCCAACTACAAAACCTTTTAGTTTTAAAACTTCATTTAATTTATCAATTCTATCATTAACGATATTAAAAGGAATATTAGAAACATTTACCTTAATACCTACAACGCCGACAGGGTGTTCATTTTTTTCATTCCATCTTTGAGCATTTTTTAAAATTTCACCATCCTCATCAATTAAATCCATAGTATTTAATAAATCACTTTTACTTTTTACACGATATTGAGCTGTAGTAAATATTCTAGCATCATAACAATTAATACCATTAAAAGTGTTTATTGTTTCATTTTTAGCAATGTCCAAATATATTTTTGCTACACCTGTAATTTTTTCTCCATTACTATCTTTACTATCACCTTTAAGAGTGATACCTCCTCTGTTGCTTTTTACAACATCAGAAGGAAAGACGTAAGAAAATATGTATATATCATCAAAAATGAAAGGTATATCAGGTAAAGGTTTAAGTTGCATTAAACCGTTTGAATTTGCGATATATGAAACATTTCTAATGTCACTGATTAAATTGCTGTCATATGTATTTTCAACAGCAAGGTAATATATTAAATTAGTATCAGTTTGAAGACCTAAATCTTTTAAATGCATTGATTTAGGTTTTTCATCGTTTTCCCTATAATTGTTAACTTCTCCGTTGATTTCCATTTTTTTAATATACAAGAAAAAAAAATTAATAATTCAAATTTTTTTGTTTTTGGCTTGTTTTTCTTTGTTTTTCTTTTGTTCACTGTTTCTAGAGATCCGCCTCTTTTCGCCCCCTCCCTTGATTGACTGAGGATGTCGTGATAACGACAAACTCGAGAAAACCGAGAAAACCGAGAAAAGCTGAGTGAGTTAGGAACTGAGTGACTGACTGACTGACTGACTGACTGAGTGACTGACTGACTGAGTGACTGATTGAGTGAGTGACTGACTGAGGAATTGAGACAACTGGCTAACTGAGGAACTGAGGAACTGACTGACTGACTGACTGAGTAACTGAGTAACTGAGGAAATGATGGGCAGGCCGTAGTTTGGAAAATGCGAAGAAAAGAAAAAAAGGAAGGGAAGGGGGAAATGGGAATGTGTGGTTGGAAAATGTAACCACAGGAAGAAAAAATGGGGTTTGAGTGGTTGGGAACCTGCGAAGAAAAAGGGGTGCGGGGAAAAAAAATATAGGCTCCGGTTATTTAAGTAAATATCACACATATGCATTAATTTGCGTTTGCACTCTCTGTCTTACTCTCTCACAGGGTATTTCTTTAATTTGACCTAGTGACCTAGTTTATGACTCCAAGTGACCCAATTTCAAACTCAAGCGAGATTTAATTAAGACAAACATTCTGACCAATTTTCAAGTCAATTGAGCAAAAAATGTGACCTCTAGGTGTCCACAAGGTATTTCTTTAATTTGACCTGGTGACCTAGTTAATGATCCAGGTGACCCAAATTCGAACTCATTCGAGATTTTATCAAGGCAAACATTCTGACCAATTTTCAGGTCAATTGAGTAAGAAATGTGGCCTCTACAGTGCCCAAAACGTATTTCTTTAATTTGACCTTGTGACCTAGTTTATGACCCCAAATTACCCAAATTCGAACTCATCCAAGACTTCATCAAGACAAACATTATGACCAATTTAAGATCAATTGAGTAAGAGATGTGGCCTCTAGAATGTCCACAAGGTAAATGTTGACGACTCACGACGCACGACGGACATTCGACGACCACAAAAGCTCACCTTGAGCACGTTGTGCTTAGGTGAGCTAAAAACAGAAAAGCATATAGGGCTAAGCTTGAGGTTGCAATGAAGGCCGCCATTATTATGATTTGCCTGACCCTATAACGTAGTGGTAGGGGCAGGTAATCCAGACTAACCCCCTTATCAATTAATCAGTCGCCAACCATTAGTGAGAAGATTCGCAGTAGCAGCAGTTCTTCTTGAAGTCCGATCTACTGCTCCAGTGATTTCCGAATGCATGGTTTTTAGCTCGGCCGTTTTCGAAGAAAACGTCGAGGTATTGTCATAGTCCTTGAACCTTGCTCTGACAAAAGGGTGCTTAATGCATCTCCGTCTTGCATTATAATAAGCAAGCCGTCACATAATTATGGATCTATAAAAGCCACCTTTTAAAATAACCGACTTAATCATGGGGAAGATTATTCCTTGGACATACGGAAAATTTACCAGTAGCGAAAAGTTTCGGCCCAGGTCAGCCTGCGCAGACTGCGCAGGTTGACCTGGGTCGATACTTTTCGCAGATGCATTGAGCCCCCATTTCGCAGAGCATTGCTCATGGTTTTTAGATTCATTTTCCTGCAAGCGACTAACACTTGGACCGACCGTACAATAACAGATTGTCATCCTCACAATAATTTCGATATTTTTGAGTGGAATGGTTTGAATTTTGTTGCATGTTAGCATCGTTTACTATAGGCCGCTAGGTTCAGTGACTTTAAACGAGCAAAATTTAAACTTTTTACTGGTGCTAATGGTAAACTTTAAAGAACTGCAAAGAAAACTAGAAAAATATATGAGCCATGCTCTGTGAAAAGGGGCTTAATGCATCTGCACAAAGTATCGACCCAGGTTAGCCTGCGCAGTCCGCGCAGGCTGACCTAGGCCGAAACTTTTCGCTACAGTTGAATTTTAGGTGAATTTTCTGTATGTCAAAGGACCATTCTAACTTATGATTCAGTCGGTTGTCAGACATAATGAATTTTAAGGATACTTAACTATGTGATGTCAGGCTTGGTAAGATGTATCACGGAGATGCATTAAGGCCCCTTTTGTCAGAACAAGGCTCATGTCTTGTTGTATTTCTAATTGTTTTTTCGAAAATCAAAGCGTTGAAAGCACTGGTTTGGCATTTGTCAAGGGAGCCATTGTGTGAAATTAATAATTTGAAAAATAAAACCAGCAGAAATAGTTTCAAAATATTCGCTTGACAGTCAGCCCACTATATAGTCATGCACAATCCGATAGAGTAACGTGCAATCTTGTGGGATGAACAAGTCCCGGCGAACAAGCCCGGGGACGAATAAGCCTTGGAATGAACTGGTCTTTGGACGAACAGACACGGAATCAGATGGTCAGGATATAAATATTGTGTGTATCATTTCGGCAATAGAATGTCATGGTGGATCAAGCTATTTTCGATAAAAACAAAGAAGTTTTTCCACGGTCGAGATACTGATCCAATTCATTTTAATACGCCATTTTCAATTTCATATCTGAGTGCAATCGAAAGACTTATTTGTCTTTGGAAAATTTGAGTTTGATTGAGTTTACTTCCTTCGGTTTTGCACAAACTACGATAATGATTTTCAAAATGCAGTATTGAACTCCTAGTGGCACTGTTTTCGACAAATGCCACAATTATGATTTAAAATGCCACAATTATGATGTAAAAAGTACGTAAATATGCCACTTCAACGGACCGAACGACGTAAAGTAAGACTACACCACGTTTATTACCTTGGTTACAGGCACTGTTATGTTGAGTAATGGAAAAACAGTGGCTCCACCCGCCTTGACATCATTCAGCTGAAGAAACAAATATTACAGAAAATGTATTTTATTAGTTCCAAAATGCTTGAAATTTATTTCCCAGCTGCATAAAAAAGTGATTACATGTATACTAACTGTACATAGTAACCTTTGTTCAACAAAGGGCACTGTTTTTTTTTTTTTTTTTTCCTCTCTGACGAGCGACAACATCTTTAGCCTAAGAATTTAATCCTGGAACCCACAATTCTGAGTTTTAACGATCCAAAGCTAGAGAGCTTTTAAAAAAAAAAAAAAAAAACATGTGGAAAAAGGAACGAAACCTGGTAACTAGCATTTTCTCCTTTTCCAACAAGGTTTTTTTTTTTTTTTTTCACTTCCAAAGAGATTTTTTTTTTAAGTCATATTCAGTTTGTCATTTGCAACTTTTTTTTTACAATTTGGTCGTTTGGTAAAGGGTTAAGACTTATGAGCCGTGCTCTGACAAAAGGGGGCTTAATACATCTCCGTGATGGATGCTACCCCGCAAGTCGTCAAGTTATAATGAATCCAAAAAAATCGTTTTGTCGAAAAAACTAATTCAAGAGGTAGATAGGTCCTTTGACATACAGAAAATTGACCAATAGCGAAAAGTTTCTGCCCATGTCAGCCTGCGCGGACTGCGCAGGCTAACCTGGGTCGATACATTTCGCAGATGCATTAAGTCCTTTTTTCACAGAGCACGGCTCATATCTAAAGATAAAGACAAAGTTTTGTCGCAAAACCAAATGCCTCTGTTGTAAAAGGTAAAGGCAAATCCTTGAAGCATAATAGATGATTATTTGAGCACATGAGTTTTTTTTTTTTTTTTTTTTTTTTTTTTTTTAACCTACTTCTTGCCCCGACATGACCCACTTTCAAACTTGTCTGAGATATCAACAAGATAAATATTCTGACCAATCTTTATCAGTATAAGAGTGAAAATGTGGCCTCTATGGAGCACCCAAGGTTTTCCTAAAATTTGGCCCAGTGACCAACTTTTTCACCCGACATGACCTAATTTCAAACTTGTCTGAGAAATTATCAAGACAGACAGTCTGACCTAGTTCCACGAGTATCCAACTACAGATTTGGTCTCTAGAATGCACACAATGTTTTTCTAAGATTTAGCCCAGTGACCTACTTTTTGACCCGACATGACCCAATTTCGAACTTGTCCTAGATATTATCAAGACAAACATTCTACCCAACTTTCATGAGTTTCAGGCTGAAAATGTAGCCTCTAGAGGCCGCACAAGGTTTTCTAAAATTTGGCCCAGTGACCTACTTTTGACCGGACATGACCCAATTTTAAATATGTCCAAGATATCATTATGACAAACATTCTGACCAAGTTTCAATAGTATCAGGCTCAAAATGTGGCCTCTAGAGTGCACTCAAGGTTTTTTCTAAGATCTAGCCCCGTGACCTACTTTTTGAACCAACTTGACCTAATTTTAAGTGTGTCCAAGATATCATCAAGGCAAAGATTCTGACCAACTTTCATAAGTTTCAGATTGAAAATGTGGCCTCTAGAGTGCCCACGATGTTTTTCTAAGATTTACCCCAGTGAACTACTTTTTGACCCAACATGACCCAATTTCAAAGGTGTCCAAGATATTATCAAGACAAACATTCTGACCAAGTTTCATAAGTTTCAGACTGAAAATGTGGCCTCTAGAGTGCACACAAGGTTTTTCTAAGATTCGGCCCAATGACCTACTTTTAGAGCCGGCATGACCCAATTTCAAATTTGTCTGAGATATTATCAAGACAAACATTCTGACCAAGTTTCATGAGTATATGACTGAAAATGTGACCTCTAGAGGGCACACAAGGTTTTTTAAAGATTTGGCCAAGTGACCTACTTTTTGATCGGACATGACCCAATTTTGAACTTGTCCGAGATATTATCAAGACAAACATTCTGACCAAGTTTCATGAGTATATATATGACTGAAATTGTAGCCTCTAGAGTGCACATAAGGTGATTGTTGATGCCTGGACGACGGACGACGCACACCGCACAACAAACGACGGGAGCCGGACACAGCATGATCACAAAAGCTCACCTTGAGCACTTTGTGCTCAGATGAGCTAACAAGGGTCAGTCGGACATAAGTGAGACTCTCAGATCCCAGTGTCGCAAATTTCATCTCTTGGTAGAAGAGAGAGAGAGAGAGAGAGAGAGAGAGTTCCGCACACGTACATAAAACATCCAGGTTGCCATTCGGTCCCCACTTTCGTCCTTCGAACCAGGAAACATCGTAGCATTCTGTTGTATAAAATACAAAGAAAATGAATATGTAGACTGTTGTTCTACTCTATCTATAGACTACCCGGGATTCTTTTAAAGTCTCATCCTGTCGTTGTCGACCACGGTTTTTTTCTTTTTCGTTGCGGAGTATGTAAAGCAAGATCAGCCTGCACATACGTGCAGGCTGATCTTGCTGTACACTCTCCGCTGTTCTATCAGTACAGGATAAGCGTTAAATCGTATTTCTTTTCAACAGTCACTCCCTTCTCTACCTTCTCACAAATAGGTTTTTTATTTTTTTCTTCGAGTTCATGTTTTTTTTTTTATCTAATACGAGTCGACCTTTTCCTAATCAATAATTCTTTGACAACGACGACAACTACACAACACCAGCGACAACAACAAAAGCAACCAGGGTTTTCCCTAGACTCTCTTATATGGGGGGTCATTTGACTCCTTTAGAACGTATGAAAGAATGCAAATATCTAAATTTTTGGGGTCGTTAGGAAAATTTTTGGGGTCCAAACTCAAAGAAAACAAGGGGTCAGGGAAAACCCTGGCAACGATTATAACAGCAAAGACATTTTTTTTTTTTTTTTTTTTCATATTTAAGGTAATGTGCTTAGCAATTTATCAAAGGTCTTTCCTTGAGATCCCCTTTTTTAAATGATGAATCCGTCACAAATAATAATAATAATAAGAAGAAAAGGCCTTCCTCTGACGTAAGGAATAGAGAGACCATTATATGGCCTGCACCACACGAAAAGGGGCCTTCGTAAAAGTGTGTCGTAAAAGTGTGTCGTCCAAGATCAGCCTGTGCAGTCTGTGACTAATCCGAGACGAGAATTCCTGTTTTTGTGCGATTTTCTGTTTCACGAAAGTCTACTGTATGAAAAAATTTTATGTAGTCGTGAAGTGCAGTCCGCGCAGGCTAATCTGAGAAATGTTCGAAGGTCTCATTTCGCATGTTGCGGGCCAATTATTTGATAAAAGTCTGTATTGTAGATATACATGATGAATCATGATACTTACAATCACAGCCAGCTCGGGAAGCTCAGTGGTTAGCGTATCTGCCTCGTGACCTGGTGGTTGCGAATTCGATACCCGGTTAAGGCAAACTTTCTCTCCAGCTATTTTTCGCCTCTGACCTCTGATGCATGTGAAAAAAAGTAGTCAGTGGCTTTGGGAAAAAAGTTGTGCTAGTACTGGTGTGAGAAAGCCAGGAAACACATGGATGCGTGACTGACCGCCATGATATGATCTGAGCTGTTAAAATGGTGTTAAACGCCAATACAAACCAAATACTTACAATCAAATCAAGATGGGGCACATACATTCCACCAAAACCATAGTTTAACACCTGGAAAAATAAAAAAAAGATTTCTTTTAGCTTTACCGATTCACAAAATTAAGAAATCCATTTAAATTCACCTAAAATTAGTTTAATACAGGTGAGTCGTGCTCTGGCAAAAGGGTGCTTAATGCATCTCCGTGATGTATGATACCTATCAAGCCATCACATTATTATGAATCCATAATAGCCACTTTTTCTAAACCCGACCTTATGAAGAGGTAAAATGGTCCTTGTACATACAGAAAAACCGACCAATGGCGAAAAGTTTCGGCCCAGGTCACCCTGCACGGACTGCGTAGGCTGACCTGAGTCGATACTTTTCCCAGATGCATTTAAGACCCCTTTTCACAGAGCGTGGTTCAAGTATATCATGTCGAAATTCTTTTAGCCAATAACTAAATAATTCCGTCTTTTAACGACCCTCGGAAAAAAAAAGCATCGGAAAACATTGTGAGAGAATGACAAAATGCTAGTAACCAGTATTTTCTCCTCTTCCAACAACCATTTCAAAGAGAAACCCCCATCGTTTGAGACATAGATGATTTTTTTTTATTTCTGCAAATGATTTAAATTTTGACAAGTCTTGACTTTTGTCCTCTGGTATCCAGGATTAAACAGGATTAAACAGGCAAAACTACGAAACCATGTCACCGAAATAAATTTTTCACATAACAACTTCGATGGTACTTGAAATTAAGCTTGTATGTTCTACGTAATTTTATCTCCAGTTTTAAAGGTTTTGATGTGTATGAAATGCCAAAGAAAGAGGAAACTTTTTTTTTTATACCCTTGTAAATTTCATAGCGAATTTAGTACAGAAAGGTACTGTAATAATGTAACCCTTTACCACACAATCCCGACTTTTAACAACCATGAGAAAGAAGCCTTTTGGAAACATTGTGGTAAAAGGTTAAAATGCTAGTAACCAGCATTTTCTCCTTTTCCCACAATGCTTTCTACCCTTCTCGAGGCAAATTTCTGTTTCTGAGATACAATAATTTTTAAGTCTGCAAATGCTTTCAATTTGTGAAGTCCAAAATTTGTCGTTTCGCAAAAGGTCAAAGCGTCTGTAAAGTTTTAACTGGTGGACTGTTTGTAATTTACGGATGATTAACGATTAACCCTTTCCCAAACAAGCCCTGGTTTTCACGTGTCTGCAGTACAAGTCTTTTGAAAACACTGTGGGAAAAGGAGAAATTGCTCGTAACGAGCAATTTCTCCTTTCCCCACAGCGTTTTCTACCCTTTCTGATAACTTTCTGCCATTTTCATCAAATTTAAAATTGTCGTCTGCAAACTCTTTCAATTTGGACCAGTCCAAAATTTGTCGTTTGGGAAAGGGTTAAACTCCTAAATAAATGAAACGAACATTTCCACTCAATTGTAAAATCCTATATCTTGCAGTGTTAAAGTTGATTTCACTGGAGATGTATCTGACTCGTGACCTGGTGGTTGCGAGTTCGATACCCAGTTGAGGCAAACTTTCTTTTCGGCGATTTTTCGCCTCTCACCTCTGATGTAAAAAGAGAAAAGTAGTCTGTGGCTTTGGAAAGAAACTTGTGTCAGTACTGGTGTGAGAAAGCCAGAAGACACATGGGTGCGTCACTGACCGCCATGATATGACCTGCGCTTTTAAAATAGCGTTAAACTCTAACACAAACAAACAAACAAACAAATCACCGGAGATAAATTACTGTATCCGACAGTGTAGATCAAAGATCAGACTGCACGTTTTGTGCAGTCTGATCTTGATCTACACTGTCTACAAAATCGCCCCGAGTCGTGCTTAATAGCCTAAAGGTTGAACGAAAGAGTACTAGTTTAACTCTTTACCAAACGACAAAATTTAAGAATTGTCCAAGTTGAAAGCATTTGCAGACGACAAAATAAATGTGACTCAAAAACGGATATTTGTTTTAGGAAGCGTTGAAAACATTGTGGGAAAAGGAGAAAATGCTGGTTACCAGCATTTTCTCCTTTTCCCGCAATGTTTTCAAAAGGCTTCTTTCGCAAAGTCGGTAAAACTCGGGATTGTCTGGAAAAGGTTTAAGAAAATAAGCGTCGTGGGTGGCACTTTAACCCTAAAGTTGCTAATCGCGACCCACTGACCTATTGCGGACAGTATAGATCAAGATCACACTGCACAGAACGTGCAGTCTGATCTTTGATCTACACTGTCCGATAAGGTATTTTATTTCCGGTGAAATCAACTTTGAAACCGCAATGTTTGGCCTTTTAGTATCGAGTAGAAATTTGGGTTTCATTTATTCAGCAGCTTAAGTGTTAAGAGGCTACCCATCCAATGACACCCCCCTTCTTTCTAGTCTTTTGATGGTTTGCACGCAATTGCCTTTCTATCAACAGTTTTTTTGTTTTTTTTTGGGGGGGGGTTGAAACGTCTTAAATTCACGTTACTAGGAGATTGTTCGTCTTCACGCGACTTTTTCCCCTCGAGTTTGCAAGTCTTATCATTCAGGTTGAATTGGCGTACGTAAAAACACATATAATCAAGCCGTTGGTTTCATGATAAAAAAAAAATGACAAGACAATTTCAGTGAGAAAAAATTCGTTTTGACTTAAAACCACTAAAATGATTTTCAGCACTTTTTAATTCTCTACCAAACAATCCCGAGTTTAAACGACCCTAAAAAATAAGGCTTATGAAAACATAGTCGGAAAAGGACAAAATGCTGATAACCAGCATTTTCTCCTTATCCCACGATGTTTTCTGTCCTTTCAGCTGTTCATTTTTTTTGATAGTGTCCATGGTTTTGCTCTGAAACTCGGTCATCTCCATGGTACTTGCCATAACTGGTAGTTCATCTACCGTCAAGTCATCTCCCTTTTATCTCTGTCTCTGAGAATAGCACCTTTCAATAACTTGATCTTGTATTGCTTCTTCTTCATTAGCAAATGCACAGTGTACAAATTTACAATGTAGTCTAGAAATAAACTGTTGACAGTTTCAGAAGATTCTTGTTTTCATTGTCTGAACATATAGCGTTCAGTTCACGTATAGTGTTTGTTTTAGGTGTTTTTTTTTTTTTTTTTCAGGGTTTTCACACATCTAACATATGTATCGTCAGTTTCTTCCCCGATTTCAGTCAGTGTGAAGAATACATCTTGCACATGCAATCCTGCGTGATGGTGTAATAATGCTCTTTTCTGTACTACATCTGTTATACCCTTCCCAGTGGTAAACAATTCAAAACCACGATGCCATCCCTCCCATGCCTGACCAAGGTGAGTGGGGTTAACGTTGGGATTAAACCTTTCGACAGCTTGTAAATCAATCGCCTTCGCCATTATCTTCGTATCGAAACAGTTCTGGAGGCACAAATTACAATTGAGTCATATGCTTTCCTCCGATTTTCATCTCGTCGCCAGTTGAAGTGGTTTGGGTTGCGAAAGTCAATAACTAAACAACTCATTTCAGACCATGCTCTTTTAATCAGCCTCGTTCGCGTCTCTAACAGCAAGGGGCATAACAAATGTCTTAACACTTCAAGTTCAGTACGAGTTGTCTTTCCTTGCTCCTTTAACCTTTATAAAAACACTGCATAGGTTTAGATGCATTTTTTTTTATTTAAACAACTGGGCAATACTCAAACAGAATCAACTTTTTGATATACTTTTACACACATTTTTTTCCAAAGAACACAATTTCATTTCGAACAGAAATCATACGTCGTAATAAAAACAAGCCCGCTGAATTAATGAAACGGACCTCTTTTTTAAGGAGCTTATAGATGTTAGTTTTTACACAATGCAACAAATTTAAGACGCTTCCATAGTATCCAAAGAACGAAATAACGGGATTTGTCTTTGAAAGGGTCTTAATTTTGTGGATAAAGGAGAAGCCGCATTTTCTCTTTTCTCCACAATCTTTTCAAAGTCTCTCTCTCCCAGTAATATAAAGTACAGGATCGTTTGGCATATGTTTAATTTGGGGTAAATTAACAAAAACAATATCCACATGGTTGGATGTGCCACTGGTACGAGCAACCTCAATGTAGTTAACCACCCCATCATAACGTATTAGCCTACATACGAATTATCGATGTTTACCTATACCTATGAAATAAGCAATACGCTATAGATATAATGGCACTATACATTTCTGTACCATAAGATAAAACCATAATCGAAAACAAGATATGCAGTGCCAAAAGTTACTTTCCATCGTTAAAATTGGACTCTCTTACCGTAAATATTTACATGTGGCTTCACAGCAGCGTGAGTCTATGGTTTTTGGATCTTTCGAAATGGCCAAAAAGATGTGCACAATAAGTGACAAGTATGATGACTAGATGACATCGAACTTCGTCATGGCTCGACCAGCCCACATTACCAACAACTAGATCTAGTAATATAATAAGAAAACAAAGTAACTGCTATCTGAATTACATGTAGCGATACATTTCAAGGTTAACTGGGATATATGTGGTTAAACCGCATGTCATTTCGTTATATAAAGCACCAAATTAGCTACTTATAATCTTATGTGAACCTTTAAATACACTTATTCATCGAATAATGGTAAAAAGGTAAGAATATGGAATCATGGTAGGTGTTGGTGCAGTATGAAAATCACAATGCATTTTTTGATGGGTGGGGCACGAAATAAGCATGTCTTTACCACTGCATGGGGCATATAGATATCAAATGATGTGTTTACTTAAATAATTACTTTGTTGTATAAAAGTAACGAAAGGTTCCACAAACCTTTATTTCATAAAACAACCTTCGATTTCTACAATAAAGTCGAAAAACAGCAAAACGAATATATTACGTAAAGTCTGTAGGTGGGGAATGTAAGATACATGTATAGAAAATCTGCACTACTTCCGATCTTGTCAGCTGCACAAAATCTATGAGTTTATATGTGAACTTCAAACAGGCATAAATCAAATTTATGTAGGTGACCGATTTAGAAAAAATCCAATTCCAGGGCCCAGCTCCTGGACTAACTGGCTACTTTCCCACATGAACATGACTGAAAAAATATACAGCAGTGTACGGAATCCTGTTTCCGCCATCCACTTTTCGACCTACGAGGAACTCGAAAAGTAGAAATTAGGCACACTAACTTCCACTTTTCTAGCAAAAACGTTACCTCGAAAAGTCGAAAGGTTGAAGCTTTTGACCTCACAATTGTCAAAAAACTTTCGACTTTTCGACCTCATGTTTGTCTAGAAAAGTAGAAATTAGGAAGTACTAACTTCAACTTTTCGCGTTAAACTGCTAGGTTGAAAAGTAGAAAAGTGGAAGTTTTTCACATGACAATTGTCAATAAAACTTCCACTTTTCGACCTAGAAAAGTCGAAAAGTCGAAAAGTTGAAAAGTCAAAAATTCGAAATTAGCCGATTAAAACTTTTACTTTTATAGTTAGGACTGATCATCACGGGATGTTTGTTTATCTGCACCGAATAATGTTGGAGCCGGTGTAGGGGTAAAAATAAACTGGTACCCGTTGTATCTCCCGTAGCCGTCCGATAGACCATAAAATAAAGATCGATAACATACGGAATCCTGTTTCCGCCATCCACTTTTTGATCTACGAGGAACTCGAAAAGTAGAAATTAGGAAGTACTAACTTCAACTTTTCGCGTTAAACTGCTAGGTCGAAAAGTAGAAAAGTGGAAGTTTTTCACATCACAATTGTCAATAAAACTTCCACTTTTCGACCTAGAAAAGTCGAAAAGTCGAAAAGTTGAAAAGTCGAAAAGTTGAAAAGTCGAAATTAGCCGATTAAAACTTCCACTTTTCTAGTTAGGACTGATCATCACGGGATGTTTGTTTATCAGCACTGAATAATGTTGGAGCCAGTGTAGGGGTAAAAATAGACTGGTATCCGTTGTATCTCCCCTAGCCGTCCGATAGACCATAAAATAAAGATCGATAGCAGCCTGCCAGTTTAGGGTAAAAATTCCTGTGTCACCGGTCCCGCGGCCAATTTATCCTACGAAAAATTAGTCCTAACTAGAAAAGTGGAAGTTTTAATCGGCTAATTTCGACTTTTCGACTTTTCAATCTTTCGACTTTTCGACTTTTCAACTTTTCGACTTTTCTAGGTCGAAAAGTGGAAGTTTTATTGACAATTGTCATGTGAAAAACTTCCACTTTTCTACTTTTCGACCTAGCTGTTTAACGCGAAAAGTTGAAGTTAGTACTTCCTAATTTCTACTTTTCTAGACAAACGTGAGGTCGAAAAGTCGAAAGTTTTTTGACAATTGTCAGGTCAAAAACTTCAACTTTTCGACTTTTCGAGGTAACTTTTTTGCTAGAAAAGTGGAAGTTAGTGTGCCTAATTTCTATTTTCGAGTTCTTCGTAGGTCGAAAAGTGGATGGCGGAACAGGATTCCGTAGCAGTGAGAGGGGTTGTATCCTATTCCCATGACTACCATCAATTGTCTGAAAGAAATGGGTAGAGCTGTGAATTACATCAGTGACCGTCGGTTTCAAGCCTTGTATTTAATATACTAAGCCACCTGTCTTGGTTTGGCTTAAACACAAATGGAAATTTGCATTGCATACTATAATACAATTAAAACGGATGGACAGATCAGGATCTCCATTTACTTACCATTCCTAAACCATGTGGTTTAGCTAATCAGAAATAGTGTTTTACTTTCAAATTTTGAAAATCTTGGAGAACAAGACAAATAACCTTCTTAAGAACTGTTGGTGAATATGGATCCAGTTCATGTCATCAAAATATGATCCCAAAAGTATAAACAAGTTGTCAGTGTTGTGACCAGGGGAGCAAACATGTAAAATCATCTAAGATAAATCTATTGCCCCCAAAACAAACAACAAGAGTGAATGTAATCTGTCTAGTGTGACCTATTTACGTTTAGCAAGATTTAAAGACCAAAATTTAAACTTGTGATCATTGTAACTAAGAAACAAACTTGCTAATCCAATTTTCATATTTGCAAAGTGGCAGTTGTCAAAATTATCGTAACTGCTTATCAAATAACAATATTTTAGACTTGTCCAAATTGAAATCTATTGCAGACGACAAATCGAATGTGATGCTAAGGCTGACATTGGAAAGTGTTGCGAAACAGTATGGAAAAAGGATAAAATACCGGTCACCAGCGATTTCTCCAGAGCCCCTCCTCCAGTATTTGTAAAACCCTCCTTCGTCACGGAGTTAAAACTCAGGATTGTGTGGTAAAGGATTAAATATTATGAAGACAAATACTAGGACTAAACCTGGTGAATATTTGGCCAAAGATGTATTCTTCATATGATTGGTGTTTGCTACAGTTTTACTTTTAACGTTATCCAAGACATAGTGCATAAAAACGATTCGCTGATGGTCAATAGTTTATGGGTAAAACATGGTCCTTTTTGGGGTAAAAAGAAAATGGCTCTCTCTTTTCTAAACAAGCAATTTGCTCTCTATTCTTAGAGATTCTTTAAAATTTAGGAACACTGGGCTTGTTCCTAACCTGTTCAATTCATTTTCTGAATTTTCGAAGTGATTCAAGATACTGCCGGTTACCATCATTTTCTCCTTTTCCCACAATGTTCGCTATCCTCTCTCAGACAAACTCCATCATTTGAATAACATTTAATTTATTGTCTGAAAATGCTTTCAATTTGGTTAAGTCTAAAATTTTATCATTTGATAAAAAAGTTAAAACCAATTACTGCAGACGAGCCCCATTAGCAAAGTCGTTAGCATTTCGAGGATTGATAATAGTCATAACGACACAATTCATTCCTCTTGAACTTGACGCCCATAAGCACTGAGCTTCTGTATTATCTTAATTCTGAATTTTGAAGATTAGTAATCTTAGTTAATTCATTTCATTTATTAGTATTTAGAGGCCACCTGCCCATCATACAGCATATTGTACATACAATAAATTTATATGACAGAGTTGCATATGTACACACACACACAAATATATATATATATATATTTGACATAACATAAATTGGCTACGAGACACAATGCCATTAAAACGAGACAAAAAAAAAAAAAAAAAAAAACTGGCATCAACAATGGTTATATCAAACATAAGTAAAATAAGAAAAAATCGTAAATGTGAATATTACACTGAAAACAAGGAAGGTTTTGTGTTAAAAGAAACATACATAAAGGCTTTATTACACTTGGAATCTTTCAGTACCTATTATCACTGAACCCTTAAATTTCTCAATACCTAGGATGAAGTTTTCCAGCCACTTATATAGATTGTAACATGGCGATTGCACAATTGTTGTTGGTGCAAAAGAACTCATCGCATCAAACAGTGTAGATTCATGATTAGACTGCACGTTCTGTGCAGTCTGATCTTGATCTACACTATCTGCAAAAGATCATTGAGTCGCGCTTAGAAGCCTTGGGGTTAAATAACCTGTACTGACAGCTTAGATCAAGATCAGATTGCACCGAGTAAGAAGTCTGATCTTCGATATGAAACGCCTACCACCTGATGCTAAACTAATGTCAAGGAATTAATTATCAATAAACAGCGAAGGAGATCAAGAATAAAGATCAGATATCACTTAATGGGAAGTTTGATCTTTGATATAACACACCCGCCATTTAGGTCTTCTTTACTGGTTGTCTATGGCTAATATTACAAAGTTTTATACCCTGTGTAACGTTACATATTCGATTTTGTGTGCCGAGTTTGTAATACCCAATATGGGTCGAAACTGTCATGGTCCGAGATGTCAAACGATATCGGGACGACTCTGACAAGAAGAAAAGTAGTTGTTATTTGGGCATTCCGGGGCCAATCGATTTATTAAATCGCCAAATTATGCAAAAATCGGACCACTCCCACATTTATGGTTAAAACAGCGCGCTAATGAATTTTATGATGGGCTTATGCATATGGCTAACCCTTAGCCAACCAGCCCACCCTTATGTATATGGCTAACCCTTATCCAACCAGCCTACCCTTATGCATATGGCTAACCCTTATCCAACCAGCCCACCCTTATGCATATGGCTAACCCTTATCCAACCAACCCACCCTTATGTATATAGCTAACCCTTAAACAATATAACATGTATTAACAATTTTATGTAACATTATCATGCTCATAAAATTAAAACAAAATGAGTTAACAAAACAGTCACATGAAGGTCAGCAAACAAAATGGCATAACCTTTTTTTTTATAAACATTTTTACTTGATTCAATTTTTTTTTTTTTTAAATTTAAAAATTAACGACATAACCTTTTTTTTATAAACATTTTTACTTAATTCATTAAAAAAAATAAAATAAAATAAAATAAAATAAAATAAATAAAAATTAATGACATAACCTTTTTTATAAACATTTTTTTACTTAAATCAATTTTTAAAAAATAAAAATAAAAAAATTAAAAAAATGTTTGATTAAGAAAAAAAAACCAATGCATCACTCACTCACTCACTCACTCACTCACTTAGCTAACCAGCTAACCGTTACCTCCCCCATCAACCAACGCATCATGCTATGGCTAGCCGGCTTATGAGTTAGTGGGTGGCTTAAGATGTTGATAAAAAAAAATTAAAAAAATTAAAAAAAATTTAAAAAAAATTAAAAAAATTATTTTTATTTGTTATACTACAACAAATAAAAAATTTTAAATATGTTTTTGGTCTTGCCCCTTATTGCTCGTTTTTTCTTTCTTTTTCAGTTATTTCTTTAATCCTATAATGGCCCCAAGCTAAAGTATCTCTCTGAATATCTAAAATAAATCTTTTATCATCATTTGCACTTAAGGCAACCTTGTATATTCGTTCTGTGTATAACTTGTGTTTATAACTTCTAATTGTATGCATCTCTCTATATTTTTCTTTCTTTTCTTTATCAAACAAACATCTTCTATAGTCCTTATGGCTAATACTTTTTTCAATTACATTTTTCTTTATTCCCTTACATCTTTTATTTTCTTTACGGTTAAACATTCTATAACTATATAATTTTGCTCTTAACCCTACAAACTCATCAATAATTTTACCACCACATTCATCTTTAAACATTCCAATTACTTTTTTATTAATACCTGTTGGTATTCCAGATTTATGAACATTAGGATAATTACTTGTATCAAATCTTTGTTCTATATCATTGGCTATATCCTTATAAAAATCTTCTGTCTCAATCTCATACATTAAACTATCTGTATCAGTAAATAAGAGCTTGGCTTTTTTACCATATTTTACCTTAATATAATTATAATGAAAGTCATACATTAAAGTTTTACTTAAATCAAGAATATACATACCTAAATAAACTGGTTTATCAAAGGTTAAGTGTGTCTTCTTCATATGCACCCCTATTAAGTTTTCGTCAAAAACTTTTACATGTCTAAAGTTAGGTCTTGCAGCTAATTTTTCTGCTTTTATTTCATCATTAACTAACTTAAAATCAATTCGGTTTCTAATGTTTTCCATTGTCTTACCAAACACACTATTGTTCATTAACTTAAAGAAGTCTTTTTCAAACTCATTTTTTCCTTTTGCCCTAAGTTTTGTATTTAAATCGATATAAGGTTTTAACCAAGCACTTTCTTCAAATTTTATTCCTCTATGAATACTCTTTATTTTCAAACCAAGATATTCATATAATTTTAATTTTTTATAATGAATAACATATTTTTCTTTATCATTTAAGTTAGGAATTAATTTTTCTACTTTTCCTATTTTTAACCTTTCTGGTGCTAAAGGTAAATCATTATGTAAATCATGTAATTCTTTAGGATATTCTAAATCTACTACTAATATACAAGGGTATCGCCTCCAATTTTTTAATTCTGTATTACTCATAAATTTAAAACCATGCGTAGGAAGAGGTTCAGACATTGCCCAACCATAAAGATTATTAGCATCTAAATATATATTATACTTATTTTTCTTTTTTTGCTTAAACTTTTTTCCCATATATTTATTATTTGCTCTTGAATATCTATTACTAATCATTGATACTCCTCCTCTAATACCTTATTCAAACATTAAGAGCATATCAGAGTCCGATAAAAGTTCAAGATTTACTTCGGTTTTCTTTAATGCTGCATCCCATGCTAAACCTGGTGCTGTAAAATAGTGAGTAGGGTCTAAGCCATAATTTTCATAACAAACATTTCTAAAGTTTTCAAAGATATCAGCTAAAAGTAAAACATCAACTTCATTATATAAATTATGATAATCCTCTAAAGTTTTCATATTAAATGTTTTCCAAACATTTCTTGCGTGTTTATATTCTTTATGAGATATATGTTTATTACTTAAACTTGAATAAAACTTATATTTTGGCGGTAATTTTGTTTCTTTAAACTTTTCTGGTGTATCCATATATTCATAAGGATAAACTCCTTTTTTAATTACTAAATCAAGTTTATCTCCTGAATAATACTTTTTAACAATATTAAAATCATTTTTATCTAAATTTTTAGCAAGTTTATCTAAACTACTATCCATAAACTTAAGACTATCAAGAAATCTTATTTGATGATAAACAGTTTTAGTTTTTCCATCTTTGTTAGTATAATCTCTAACAGGTATATTTTTATTAATACTGATATACATTTCATCATTATTAGGTATACAGTCAATACTTCCGTCAGTTTCAGCAAGATTTTCTATAAATAAATGACTATCATATTTACTAAGGTTATGAAAAAATACAGGGGTAAATTTTGGTTTACTATATTTAAGATTACATAAATTATGAGCTGCACCTCTATATATACCAGTATAATGACAATGGTCTCTAACCTTATGATTTTTATCAGTAAAATCTCCTTCACCACAAATCCAACATACAGTTTCTTTTTTATATCTGTCTATTTCTTCTTTGTTAAATATTATTCCTTTTTTTGGTATATTGGCAATCTTCTTAATATCTTCTGTTAACATTTCTACAAATTTTTGTTGCGAATTTTCTCCTGTATATTTTACTAATTTTGACTCAAATACCTCTTCATATAATGAACTAACATAATAACAAAAACTTGATGGTTCATGTTTTTTTTTTTTTTTTTTTTTTTTTTTTTTTTTTGTATAACTTTCTTTATTATTTTTTTAATTATCTTCATCTAATGGTTTGATAAAACTTTCAAAATCAGCATAAACAAATGGAACCTTTTCTGATTTATAAAAGTTTACAAACTTTAACATTTTTCCTTTATCAGGTAGATCTATACAAACAGGTTCATGCTCTTTACAGTATTCCATATGTTTATCTAAGGATTTTTGACACCAAAAAGAATTTAAACATCTTAAACAAAAAAACCTTTTACCATGATGCTTTGATGTTTGAGAGGATAACAAACGACTAAGGCTTTTAACTAAACAGTAATGTTTTACTCCGTTTTTTTTCTATTAAAAGTAGGATAATATCCTTTTCTCATTTATACACAAAATTACTAATTCTAAGAGGATAAATTTTTTTGTTTTTATTATAACCAAGAACTGAAATGGACATTGTTAGATTTTGTTTTTCAAATTTGTCAATATCTTTTAAACTAACAGGATATTCTATTCCTTCCATATTTAATTCTTTTACTTGCTCTTTTAATTTAGGTCAACCCTTTCTGGATGTTCCTTTTTTGGATGAATATCCCTTATAATACAATAGGGAAAGCATTTATTATCCCTATTTTTAATATTAATGATAGCATTTTTAAGAGCTAATTCTTTTGGCGATGGAATGTATGACCTTGCTCTCAAAGGATTATATGATACGGTGTGTAATTGTAAATCTAACACCCTATAAAAATTCCATCCACTTTCTGAAATTCTTAAAGCTCTTTCAAGTTCCTCTAAAACCTCTTCCATCATAGTATCATATGTATCATTTGCATCGGTTCCCCTTAAATTAAGAATAAATGAACCAGAATGAAAATTAGCATTTTTTGTTTTTAAACCTTCTTCTGTATCTTTTACTAAAGTACATTGAAAAACTAATTTTACTTTTCTACCTTGGTTATTGATTAAAGTATTTACTATCTCTTTACGCGTAAGTTCTAAAAAATCACATGGTCCATAATTACTTATAACTTCTATTTTATACCGTTTATAAAATCCTCTTAAAGCAGATTTTCCTTCTCTAATTACAACTTTATCTTTTTCGCTATATAATTTTTTAATTTTATTTTTAAGTACATTAAGTTCAGGTGAAATACTAGGTTGAACCACTCTAACATTTTCTAGGCTTCTTAACAAATCATTAACTGAAGTAGTTGGTGGAGTGGCTGGCCTTTGTCTTGATGTTGATGGTAAAGGTTGAGCTATTGTTGGCTGTAATACTGGTGCATCTATATTTTCTATATCTCTATCTAATATAGAAGGTCCAGTATTGATTAAAAGGGTAATTAATTCATCACGTCTAAGCCTTGAGTATCTTCTTAATCCCCTATCCCTTGCTAAGTTTTTTAATCCACTTACAGTATATCTATCAAATTGACGTTCCATTTTTTTAATATAAAAATTATCTCCTTAAGTCAATTTTTTAAAATTTTATTATTTTTTAAGAAATAATAAAATTAGAGAATGTCAATTCTATATTTACCATTCCAAACTCTTCCATTCCAATTTTCAATCGTTTGAGGACATCGGTCAATAAACTTACTTGCCTTGTAAATTGATGGAAAGGTTGTTGTTTCTCCTGTTTCAACATCCTTTAAGGTAACTTTCTTAGGATTTTTACCTATATCTTTTAATCTATCATAATTAGGAATTTTCTTTAATCCTTTTTTATCTTCTTTTTCCTCAGGATATAATCCATGCTCTTTTAAAACATCAACATATTTTTTCTTGTTCCAATAGGAGTACCACTTAATATTGTTATCTGTTAATATTTTTTAAAATCGGCAATCTTTAGCATATTTTTTATTTAAAATAAAAATTACTTAATACACTACACTCATTTTATTTCCATCACTCTGAAAGTTAATTAACCTATCACTAAGTAAAACCGCATATGCTTCGGTATTTGCAGGAGCATTTGCAGTAAATGTTGCTTTAATATGAATATCAGTTACAGAATACTTTAACCTTTCACTCTGCTTTGATAGGTCAAGCACAAACAAAGGAAACAGATTTTTATAATCTGAAGGAGCAATATTAGGGTTTGATACTAATTCATCCATGTTAAAAAACTTTTTTCTAAACAAAGCTGCTTCACTATATATTCTACTAAATTGATTAGCGGCAAAATTTATATCATAATCATAAGCAGGATATTTTTTTTAACCTAACATTACATGGATACCCTTAACATTTATGTTATCAAATATAGCTGGGTTTCGTTCTTGGTTACCACTTTTATCAGATTGAAAACCAACAATTAAAAAACGTGGCACCTCAGGAGATGATTTAGCTGATAGCCTCCAAGTAAAACCTGTTGCTCGTGGAACCGCAATAGCATCGCTTTGTATCATTCTATACCCGACTGGAAATTTTTCTTTCTTCTCGATAAATTTGTAAAGTTCCAACTTGTTACCATCTTCCGGCTCCACATGAGGCATAAACAAAGATACTTTTTGTAAATTAACTCGCCCAGCATCAACTGCTGCTAAATCTCCTCCACCAGCCCCTCCCCCTACAATTATACCTCTTCTATAAATTGCGTCATTGTCATCATTTCTTGTTAAGGTTAAAGTTTGTTTCATACCATATAAAACTTTATTGTAATCTTCACAAAAACCAAATATATGTTTTAGGGGTATCCTAAAACTAAATGTTCCAACTGGATTTGAATTTAAAGTATATAATCTTCTTACCTTAAAACCAGTATTATCATTTATGCTTGGGGTAGCATCGGTATCTTTGTACCATAGTTGGTTTAGACCTTGTGATTTAGCAAAGTCATCAGGGTATTTTAACAGACCTAGCATTGTAGTAGTTTGACCAGGGTAATTAATACTTTCTATCTCTTGACCACTAAGTTGATATCTAATATTTTTAAACAAATACATCATCCCATTATTTGTAAAGGAAACATCATCTGGATTTGCTCCAAATACAGTATAATCTGAACCATCTGTTTTTTCTACTCTACCTATAATTTGTAAATATGCCTCAGAAGGATGATAAAAAATATCTTGATTTTCAATGTCAATCCTAATATTTCCTCCAGAGTTGTTTAGATTGGTTCCTGTAATAGGTAGATATTCATAATATTCATATTCATTAATACTATCATCTTTTAAAATCGGTGCTTTAATTTTTAAAATATCCATTTTATTATATGCAATTATAATTTTTAAGTCAAAATTATAATTGAGTTGAGTTTTTAATATTCTAGCCATAGTTGAGGGAATGATTTGTTTTCATCATTTACAAAAACACCCTTAAGTTTAATATTTTTAAGTTTTTCAGCAGAAAACTTTTTTCTCATTTTAGGATAAATTCTATTTCCGTAAAGAATGGTTACCTTAAGTATATCATTTTCTTCTAAATAATGATTTACATCTTCTTCAAATTCCTTAATGATATCAGCTTTTTCAGGTGACAATTTCAAAACAACCTTTTTATAATCATAACTTGTATTGGTAGTCTCTAAAACTTCACAATCTTCATTAAGTTTAAAATTTGCAAAAAGGATACCAACTCTTTTTGTATTGTATTTTTCATATTCAGTTATTTTAAATTTTAGCTTAGACATTTTTTTATTTAATGTAATAATTTGCTTAACTTAAATTTATTATTTTCATAATACTTTAACTCCGGAACCCCTACTATTTAATTTCTTAACTAAATCTTGAATAGCAATGGCACTACCATCTATTAAGGTATTAATATTTTGCGTTGTAGTAGGCTTTTGAGTATATTTTTCTAAAATCTTTTTAGATTTTGGTGTTAAAGCCTTTTCGACTAATGTTTTACCTGCATCAACCGCGGCACTCTTTCCAACCTCTAAAGCTTTCTTTGCTCCTTCCTTAGCTACACTTTTACCAACATCAACTGCTGAAGGTGCAATTTGTTTAGCTGCGCTGCTAGTAAATAGTCTTGTAAGAAAATTAGCTAAAGTATCAAATATCCCTGCTCCTCCATAAGCATAATTTCTTTTAAATCCTCTCTTTTGTGATGTAATCATTTTATAGTATAGACATTAATTTTTTATAAGTTTTTGTATTTAATACACGTTGTCTTTTTAACTCATCACAAATACTTACAAGCTCATTTCTTACACCTGTATTACCAGCTTTTTTACTTGCCATTAAGAGGTCTAATCTTTCTAATAGTGAGTTAGGGTTAGATGGGATAATGGTAATTCCTTTTCCAGTTGCTGCTCTTTTTGCTTTGATTTCTTCATAAATAGGTTTAATAAAAGTATTGTATTTGAAACCACCACTGCTTCTAGGGCGACGGTTGGGATCATTATCATGAAAAATAACATTGGAATTTATTAATATTTTTTCATAATTATTAATATCTTCATTAAGAAAGTTATGTTTTTTAGTTGGATTTTTTGCTATAATAAGCTACCATAAATCATCCGTTGCTGGATATCTTTCCGCACCAACCCAAATATCATCACCATCGTAATCAACCATTTTATCACCTATATAATAATTAATACCTTTCCTTTTAATACCAAATGTTTTATCAATATTATCTTCATATTCTTTTAATTGTCTATATTTTTCATCTAATAATGAATATCCTAATTTTTCCTCTTCCTCAGGAACTTCAGGTTCTCCAAGGATTGATAGTGCTGGATTAGGTAACTCTTTAGGCTACAGTTCAATCCCCTCTTTAATAGGTTTAAGTTCTTCTGTAATTTTTGTTGCTGCTTCTTTTTGTGATTTAGTAATAGGTCTAAAAAACTTTGAAAGGTCAGTTTGTAATTCAATTTCACCCGTTCTTTCTGTAAGTTGGTTATCACGAATTCTTTTCATTGTTGCGAGCTATTCTTTTACCATTTGCTCCCTTTTCACAGGGTCAGTTATCATTAAAAACGACATATTTTTTTAAGTAAAAAAATGTTTATCTTATTTTTTAATCAGTATTACCTATCTCACAAGCACAAGAACATTTAAGCTTAGGTGGTTTTAGTTTTAGTCTTAATGGGTTCCATTGTTTCTTTCTACTAGTCTCCTGAATTCCTCCCGTGCTTCCTGTTTCCCCTTCTCAATTAAGCTCTCCTGTTCCTCCAGCTTGCTTTTTTTCCTTGACTTAGCCCGTATCTCTTCCTTCATCACCTTATATTTTTCAAGTTCATCCATGATTAAAGTAAATTCTGAATGGTCTATTTTGTTGTCTGATATTGCTTTTGATATATGTGTATTAAGAGTATCAAGTTTTGCATCAGCTAACATTTTAATCTGAAGATGTTTTTTCAGATTTTGTTCTGGTTCTTCTAACAACAAACTTTCCTATCATTGCTGAAAGTCCAACAGCTAAGGCACAACCTTCTAAAGCTATCGTTGCTGGAATTGCTACAACGGTACTCAATAGAGCTATTCCAACTGCTCGGGCACCTAGTGCTAAGGTGGTTAGTCCTGTTTCAACGTTATCCACTGTCTTGCTAATCTTCAAATACTTTTTACTTAACTGTTCCCTAAACTTAACTTCATTTTCAAGAAAAGTTCGAATTTCTGATATTTTTTGTAGTCTAAAGGATTGACCATTGTCTCCTGCTGATAGTATTGGTGCATTTGGTATATTTCGTGCTTCTGGTAAGTTTGGATATATCTTTTCATTTAGTTCCATTTTATTAATTAAAACTATTTTTTAAATAGAATAGTAAATACGGCACAAAAATTCATTCTCCTCAATTTTTACTAGGTTACCAGAGTTCTTTGTAATTGTGGTAACCACATTATCATTATCCTCAAGAATAACTTCATTTGTTAAACTAAATTGTCTAATTTTTAGAGCATAAGATAGAGAAATTAAAACGGCACCCCTACTCATCATAAAACCAAAATTTAAAACAATTGTTTTAGTTTCACCACCTTTTAATATTAGAGGTTGTTGAGTATAAATATCCCAAGTAACAGGATTAACTTTTTTAGCTGGATGCTTAACTTCTACAGGTTTCCAAAAAATAGTTTTTGGTTGAACCATTTTAGGTTTATTATTTCCAAATTTATGCACATTCATATTTTTTAATTTATAATATTGCTCCTAATATAGGAATATTAGCAAATGGGCTATTAGGTCCTAAAAGAAGACCTTTTCCATCACAAATTTTTCCACCTTGTTTTAAATACAATCCATCACCAACAGAACCTAATCCTTTACCTTTGTATGGTTTAAGATATAAACCTTCACCAGCTGTTTCAACTTGACAGATACAACCACCTTTCTTAAGATACAATCCGTTACCCATTGCTTTTTGTACACCTGTTGATGCTAAACCAGATAACGCACCAACTCCCAAAGCAGGTAAAACGGTCCTTGCTAATGTGGGTAGAACTGATGAAGCTAATCCTGCTAACAAAGGTAAAAATCCACCTTCTACTTTCATGTTTTGTTCAAGTTGTTTAATTGACATTCTAATCGTGGTTCCCTTACCAGCTTTATAAGCTTTAGTAAGTTTATTTACTTGAGACTTAGTTAATGCTATTACATCATTACCATGCAAATCTTCATATTTTAAACGAATACTTGCCTGAGATTTGTTTTTTAAAGCATATTTTAGCTTTTCCTTTTGCCCTTCTGATATATTTACTTTAGCGTTAATGTAATTTGTCATTTTATATTTATCTTGCTTCTCTTATATGAAATGTAATCGTTAATGTTTCTCCTCTTAAATTTAATATGTTTCCATCTTGGTCAGTTAGTGTAATGTTTAAATCATGTATTTCATTCAACGTTAAAGGTAAATATGCCAGATTAACTGGATTTTCTATTATTTTATAACCTGGAGCAACATTTGGAAAAAAGCTGTAAATTGTGTTTCTTTGAGAACCATTAACATAACTACCTGAGATTAAATCAATATTAACAAGTATGCTACTAATACTTAATATATTAACTAAATTTTCGCTTTCATGAAACCCTCGAACATATTTTGCTCTGCTAAATCCTAATACCTTTCCAATACTGTTTTCATGATTAAAATCTACCTGATATCCATTTTCAAGAATTAAAATAGATTTTAATGTATTAGTTTTGCTGATAAAGAAATATAATATTCTTCATTAAATAAATCATAATGTCCTTTTTTCTTCATTTCTTGTAGTATATAATCATTGATATCAACTAAATCATAGCTACCTGTTGGTATCTTTATCTTTTCCCATGTGTTACCACTATTTTGTGAATAAATAAAAATGTTGTTACTATTAGTAATATTAGGAAATGAATAGTAAGTTTCAAGATTGACTAAAGCTACTTCATATTTTTTATCAGCTTCAAGTTGAAGTGGTGGAGTAAATCTTGTTTTAAAATTTGATTTGTTATCACTTACGATAATTTGAAATGATGTTTTATGGTCAGTGTTTTTTACTATTTTTTCAAGCAATTCTTCCATTTTATATTTAGTAAAAAGGTTGTTTAAATATTTAAAATATATCTTTTTTGCTTAAGACATATTTTATTTATACAAAATTATGTTGTTTAAAAAATTCAATAGATCTACAATGTTTAAAATAGTTATTACTAAATCTTTTACTAGTATCTAATTTAAATACAAAATTTATTTCATAAATTTTATTTATGTTAGGAATTATTTTTCCTATAAATTTTCTATGTTTTTTATTAGTTTTTATCTAGTTTTTCACTCTTTAAAATCTCAAGCAATTTAATTATTTGTAAAAGTAATTCTGCAACATAATCTTTAATAAAAAGTAAATATTTATCTTTTTCACTTAAATCTTTTTTTATCTTTTACAAAAAGTTCAAACTCTTTTTTTAGCTTAAGTTCCTTAATTCTTCTTTTACAATTTCTTGTTGTTGTAATTTTAATACTCTCTGGTATTTCTTCTATGTTTCGTTTATTAAATATTAAAATCTCTTCTAAACTTAAATCATGAAAATTATTATTAGAAAATCCAAAAGCATTATTAAAATTTGCCATTTTTTATATCTCTATTAAAAATCTTCTTAAGTTTTTTCAATTTTTTATTTTTTTAATTTTAAATTTTTTTTAATAATAATTTTTATAATTTTGTGGAATATAAAAGTTATCAAAACCACTTCTATACTTTCCGTTGTTTTTGTTGTTGGTTAAGTCAATTATAACAAAACCATGAGGTTTTTCCCAACAATTTTTACAAAAATTAACAAACTCGGTTTTTGTCATATCATCCCCTACATGGTCGCTAAAAATATGATTAAGATTTTTTAAGTCTTGCCTAAACAAGCAAATAAAATTTGCATTCTCTCTAATAGTTTGACGGGGTAATCTAAAATAATTTTGTGATAGATAAAAACAATCAGCGTTACTATGTCTTCCGCGGACATAATAGCTTTCACATTTGTTTTGTCTTTCTAAAAGTAAATCGTCAAAAATCATTAAATTTTTGTTTTGCCCGTTTAAATCTCTTGGGTCAGGCACATCAGATGCATTTTCAAAAAATTCACAGTTAATATCAGATTTTTCTTTAATTGTTTTGCTCCACTCTTCAACTAATGCTGTAGGTGAAACATCATAGTTTTGAACTTCATTTTTAAATGAAAACAACCTTAATATATAATCTTTTGGTATTTTTTCTTCAAAGGCTTTTTTAAGTATGCGATATTCTGGTGGAAACAAGCTTTTACCAAAAACGCATAAGTTGTCATAATCTAACCAATCGGGACGTAACAAAAGGTTAAGTAAAAGTGTAGTTTTACCACATCCTGATTTACCTACTAGTAAACCTCTGATACTTCTTGGTAAAAGGGGGTGATTAAATCTTTTTGCTAACTCTTCATTCCATGATAAATTAACAATATCCATTTTATATTAAAACATTTATTCTAATATAAAAAAATGTATTGTGTTAAGTGTAAAAAACAAACTGATACAACCGATTTTGAATGTGCGGTAAGTAAAAATGGTAGAAATATGAAACGGGGTAAGTGTAAAGAATGTGGAACAACAAAAACTCAATTTACAAAAATAGAGGGTGGTTCGTTGTTAAACAAGGTTATCAATAACTTGCCTGTTGAAATGCACTTACCTGGTCACAATTTTACCGGTCCAGGTACTAAGTTAAAGAAATGATTAAATCCTGATTTAACACCTAAAGAATGGTCAAAGCCTGTAAATCGTGTTGATAAAGCAGCATATCATCATGATATATGTTATCTTAAACATGATGATACAGCAACAAGAAATTCTGTTTGTGATGTTAATATGCTTAAAGAGTTAAAAGGTATTGTCAATCCAACAATTGGGGAAAAAATGGAAAGAGGTTTAGTTTCCTCATTAATTGGTACTAAAAAAAGATTTGGTATGGGAATTAAAAAAAAATGACCAAAATATAACGCTAGCAGAAGAATTACATAAACCTGTAAAAAGAAAATTTAAGAAAAGGAGAGTTAGAGTAAATGGTATTGATAGGATATGGGCTATAGATTTAGTAGATATGCAAGCATTTTCTAAACTTAATCGTGGTGTAAAATATCTTCTTGCTGTCATTGACATCTTTTCAAAATATGGGTGGCTGATACCATTAAAAGATAAAACAGGAAAATCTGTTTCTGTTGCATTGAAGAGTATTTTTAAGGAAAGAAAACCTGAGAAAATGTGGGTGCATAAAGGTAAAGAGTTTTATAACAAAGAAGTTAAAGACTTGATTTAATTATATTCCACTGAAAATGAGGAAAAATCTAGTGTTTTTGAGAGATGGATTAGAACAATGAAAGAAAAGATGTGGAAGTATTTCTCTGCTCACTCAACAAATGTTTATATTAATGTGTTACCAAATCTTGTTAAAGAATATAACAACACGAGACATTCTTCTATTAAGATGACACCAACTGAAGCAAGTAAGAAGAAGAATGAAAATAAAGTTTGGAGAACATTGTATCCTGATTATAATCAAGTAAAAGAAGATATCGAACCAAAGTTTTCTGTTGGAGACAAAGTAAGGATAAGTAAAAAGAAAAAGACTTTTGAAAAAGGTTATACCACAGGATGGACTGAAGAGGTTTTCACAGTTTCAGAAGTAAAACATACATCACCTGTAACATATAAAATTGAAGATTTAAATGGTGAAGAAATAAAAGGTACCTTTTATGAACCTGAACAACAAAAAACAAGTCAAGAGTTGTATAGGATAGAAAAGGTTATTAAAAAGGGAAAAAAGAAATCTCTCGTAAAGTGGAAAGGTTATTCTGATGAGTTTAATTCATGGGTTGATAATAGTGTTATTGTAAATATTTAAATATATAAAAATGCAAAATATTTTAATTGATAATATAACTTTACCAAATAAACCTTTAAGTAATTTTGAACTTGAGGATGCCGCAAAAAAATTAAAAATAAAAAAGTTTAGAGGAATATTTTTAAGAGATACCCTACCTAAAAAAGTAAAAAATAAAGAATGTGGTATATTAAACTATACTAAATACTTAACGTGTATTGGTGACACTGGTGGACCTGGTACTCATTGCGTTGCTTGGTTTAAAGATGATAAAACTAAAATTTATTTTGATAGTTATGGTATACAACCACCTAATGAAATTATAGATTATTTAAAAAGACCTATACACTACAATACTGACCAATTACAACAAGCAGGGCAAGTATTTTGTGGTCATTTATGTTTGTACATTCTTAAAAAGTTGGGTTTAGGTAATAAATTTCAAAATGTTTTAAATAAACTTTTTTAGCAATATTAAAAACGATGCCCGTTGATAAATTTGGAAGAATAGATGATGTTAAAACAAGTGGTGATGGTGATGGTGTGTCACTCGCTTACATAAGTAATAATTTTTTACGTAAAGATGGAACAACCACCGTTACCGGTTCTATAAATATGAATGGTAACACATTAACACGGGTTAGTAATCCAGTAAATCCTCAAGATGCTGCAACTAAGAGTTATGTTGATGGAGCTGGAGGGTTGTTAGATGAAAACGGAGGATACCATATGACAGGATATTTAAACATGGGTTTTAATAAAATAAAAAACATAGCTGACCCTGAGGAACCAAGTGAAGCAGCTACTAAAAAATATGTAGATGCTGCTAATAGTGCTTTTGTTTATGGAGCTGATGGTTATACAGCAAGTGGAGACATTTCTATGGGTGGATGGAGGATTAACAATGTTGGTTCACCTATAGAAAGCCAACAAGTTGCAAATAAGTTTTACGTAGATACCGCTATCGAAGCAAAAACTACAGGTAATAATGCTTTAACAAAAAACCGATATGGAACTTTTTTAGCAGCTGGTAAAATAGATATGAACACTCACCCAATTACTGGTCTACCAAATCCTACAGACCGTGATGCAGCTGCCAATAAAAATTATGTTGATAATGGTGGAGCTATTGTAAAAAATCCTGATGGAAGCTTTACAGCAATATCCAACATAGACCTCCAAGGTTTTTCTATAAAAAATGCTGCGGCACCTGTAGAAGAAAGAGATTTAGCAACAAAATCCTATGTGGATGGAAAAGTATCACTTCCTTCTCTCATTGGTCCTAAACCTATTATAAGCGTGTGTGCCGAGGAACAAGGTGCATTAGCAGATGGTAATTATGAGTTTGCTTTTGGTAATGGAAGCTCTGGAGTAAGCCATGGGTTAGGGGATATTGTATGGCTGCTCCTGGTAGAATTTTAAGAGGTACTTTAATGGTTGTTAAGGGAACAGGTATTCTAAAAGAAGAGGTAAAAGTCAATATAGTCGTAAATGGAGTTGAACAGGTTGACTACTCCATAGTAAAAAAGAAAGGAGAAGGTTGTAGTTGTATAGTTTTTTCACAACCTTTAGTAATAGACCTATGTGATGTTATAAACTTTATAACAAGGACAACTAACCCTAATGCTAAAAATGCATATTTAACAATACTGATAGAATTGGACTTGTAAAAATATTTAACCTAGTAAAAAAGGTTAAATATTTAAAAAAGTTATAATTTACGTTTTATGCTACTATCAGTTTTGCAAACTGGACATTTTTCTAAATCATTTAATTTGTTACAATTTTCACATATACACAGATGGCCACAATTACAAAAAAGGATGCTAGGTTTTGCGTTTTCATCTAAACATAACACACATACATCAGATTTATAAGTTTCTATATTGTTTATTGTTTTTGTTGTTTCTTCATTTTCTAATCCCTTAATTCTTTCAATTTTCTCAATACCATATCTGCCATAAACAGTTTTATAAACTCTATTTCTAAATTTATCCTTGTTGTTTTCCCAAAACATATCCCAATTACTTTCTTCAAATCTATCAATATCACTGTTGTTTACTTCATTTTCTATTCGATGATGTGAAATTCCATTTTCATCTACATCATCATCTTCATCTTCTTCATCTTCTTCATCTTCACTTTCTTCCTGTTGTATTGTAGTTAATTCATCTCCTGCATCACGTTCAGTTTCATTTAAATCGTTTACCTCAAATGCACCCCATTGTATTAAACAATGGAGGAGGGGATGTATGTCAAATAAGTTGGAAATATGATACATATAAGTTATACATCCATTGCTTTCCCTGAAAAGAGAAGAATTACTTATAGTTATTTCTTCTAAGCTTCCCCAATATTCTCCATAGTATTCCACAAATGAATAAAAATTAAAATATTCACTCGGGTGTATGTTTTCAAAAGTTAAAATTAAGCTCAAAAATATGTTAATTGGTAAAGGTTCTCTATGTTTGTTACTAATTAAATCCATTAAAGCTTGGTTGTAAATTGAGAAAAAATTATCAGCTTGATTTTTTGGTATTCTTATACCACCAAAAATAGTTCTTTTATAAAATCTAAACATTCTATCTTCTTCATCTAAGTGTTCACGACATAAATCAGGCCAACCTGAAAATAAAGTTATATCAAATTCATCTTTTTTTTATTTTTTTAATTCGCTATATTTGTAATATATAAAGGGTTTTAGTTTAGAAATTATAAAATAAATATCCTTTCGATCGTTACAATATCGAATTACATAAAATTTTCTTGCTTTAACATATGTTGACTTAAAAGATTTTTTATCTTCTAAAACATTTACTATTTTATATAATTGTTGACAAGTAAGTTTATTTTGCACATGCATTTTATATATTATGTTTGAGAGAATTTTTAAGTAAAATTCAAATTTTTTAAAATTGCATAAAGAATAAAAAAAAAAATATTTTTCAAAAATTTTTTTGTTTTTATTTGTTAGGATTTAACAAATAATTTTTTTTTATGAATTTATTTTTATAGTAAATCTTTAACACTTTCGCTCGCACCAAAATAAATTTTATTTCCACCATCATATCCTACAATAGAGTTATAACTTATGTAATCTACAACATTATCAAAAATTTTTAAAAAAATATTTTCTTTATTATTTATCTTCATATAACAATTATATTCATTACAACTATTATTAGCAAAGCCAATTTCCATATTAAGATTTCTCGAGGAAAAATATGTTTTAAATGTAGTGCTGAATGCATAGTACATGGTACTTTTCATACATTTAAAAAATTTAAAGCATTCATCTTTTTTGCAGTTAGCGTTAATTATTATTTTATTATCTTTAAATAACTGTTTCGTGAGGTAAAATTTCCTCGTTTGTACAATTCGTAATTGTTTTATAAAATCTTTACTAAGTTTATTTAACACATACATGGCTGTATATACTTTATGCTAGATTTTTTTTACGTAAATTTAATTTTTATTTTTATAAAAAAATTTTAAGAAATTATTATTTTATAAATTTTTTTGTTTAATAATCCATATCAACCTCTTGCTTTGCTTTTTTAAGATATTTTTCAAGCAACTCATTCATTTCATCCTTAACACAGTAACACTCAGCTTCTTTAATAAATTTTTCTAAATTTTTTTTAAATTTTTTAAAAATATTTTTATATTTTAAAATTTTTTCATCAACATCTTAAGCCACCCACTAACTCATAAGCCGGCTAGCCATAGCATGATGCGTTGGTTGATGGGGGAGGTAACGGTTAGCTGGTTAGCTAAGTGAGTGAGTGAGTGAGTGAGTGAGTGAGTGATGCATTGGTTTTTTTTTTCTTAATCAAAATTTTTTTTAATTTTTTATTTTTATTTTTTAAAAATTGATTTAAGTAAAACAATGTTTATAAAAAAGGTTATGTCATTAATTTTTTTTTTTTTTTTTTTTTTTTTTTTTAATTGAATTAAGTAAAAATGTTTATAAAAAAAAAGGTTATGTCATTAATTTTTAATTTTTAAAAAAAAAAAATTGAATTAAGTAAAAATGTTTATAAAAAAAAGGTTATGCCATTTTGTTTGCTGACCTTCATGTGACTGTTTTGTTAACTCATTTTGTTTTAATTTTATGAGCATGATAATGTTACATAAAATTGTTAATACATGTTATATTGTTTAAGGGTTAGCTATATACATAAGGGTGGGTTGGTGGATAAGGGTTAGCCATATGCACAAGGGTGGGCTGGTTGGATAAGAGTTAGCCATATGCATAAGGGTGGGCTGGTTGGATAAGGGTTAGCCATATGCATAAGGGTGGGCTGGTTGGATAAGGGTTAGCCATATGCATAAGCCCTTCATAAAATTCATAAGCACGCTGTTTTAACCATAAATGTGGTGGAGTGGTCCGATTTTTGCATAATTTGGCGATTTAATAAATCGATTGGCCCCGGAATGCCCAAATAACAACTACTAAGAAATAAGGCATCATACAGTCATACTGGGCCAATCAAAACATCAGAAGCATAGCAGTTTTGCGAAAATAAATCTTACCAAGGTTTGGAAATGTTCAACTGTTTTAGGGAAAGAGCACATCGTCTGCGTTTTGTCATGCACATTGTGTCTAAAAATAGGAAAGACAAAAGATTCCGAATAGTGTTCGGCAATATCACTCGTCACGACTCGGCGGATTCTGTAACTATATCTATGGATTTGATCAACGGATCACCCGCTGTTTGCCGAATGAAAGTTTCTTTCAGTGTTACAGCCCACTAATTTGCACTTATAAATAAGATCATTAGGGTTCGAAATTATCATTCAAACACTTTCGTACGATTAACATCGCGCATCTCTCATAGTTCTTTGTGAACTTAAACCTAAGTATGATGTTCAAACACAAATATTTTTATTATTTTTGGAGGTTGTTTCTTTCAGCCAGGGATCGTAATATACGATCCCTGTTTCAGCGTAGCGAGATGGATTGCAAGCGGTACTTTTCACTTTTACTCCGTAAATACTCGGATCATGTGGATGGGATTGAAATTTTGGTATACGATTACTATGGCCTTAGGCTTGGCACGCCAAATCCAGGCCGACCATTATCTAAATTAAACCTAATGTAGTCTGTAAGTGCAACAAGCATCTATCTGTGGAAAAAGATTTCTGGAAGCCAGACTGAAATTTATATAATAAGTTTTTGTCTTTTAGACACCCTTCTCAATTTTGTATTTTCCATACTTTTGAAAGGTATGATTTAAATTTAAATGCATTTTAAAACCTGCATAGTCTTTATTGCCACTGTTAGGCCTTCAAATTGTACTACATAAATAAAACAAGGGATATAATCCAAATACTATTTACAAGGTACAAAGACAATGACTAAAGAGTTATCTTTCTTAGACATATATATATATATATATGGGTGTGTGTGTGTGTGTGTGTGTGTGTGTGTGTGTGTGTGTGTAATACTACAACATGTAAGAGAGCTGTCCACGACCATGTACATGTGCGCCATGCTCTATGAAAGAGGCTTAATGCATCAGCAAACGTTAGGTCAGCCTACGCAGTTCGCGCAGGATGACGTGGACCGAATTGTTTAGCTGTTGGCCAATTTTCTGCATGTCAAAGAACCAGTCTACCTTATGATTCAGACGGTTGCAAGAGAAAATGAACTGTGGATCTATAGCTATCTGATGAGCTGCTTGGTAAAATCTATCACCAGAGATGTATTAAGCCCCCTTTTGCAAGAGCGAAACTATTATCGTTTTCAACCAGTTTTTAACCTAATTCATCCTTATTATTTCAAACTATACTTATTCCTATATCTACATTGCAAATGTTGTCCCTGACGCTTACATGTTGCATAGATAACGACCGATAGAAAATGCATTTCATTTTTTTAGGGCTATTAAAGGAATCACTGTTGTGACGTTTCCGGTTTTAAATCGAAGATCTCCGATATGATAAATGTATTTATCCCTTACACTATACGAGTATATAACGGTTAATTATCTATGTTTACACAGCTGACTAAATTTTGAACCATTCCATAGTCTGTCATTTTTTGCGTTTTATTTTTCTCTCTCGGATTGTAAGGATGTATCTTTAAAGGTCTACCAAACACCTAAAACAAAAACTTGTGGGGAGGGGCTGGGGGAGTGATGTAGGGTCAGAGCGTCAGCTTCTCACATAAGAAGTTCCAGGCTCGAATCCCGTAATGAGCGGGTCAAACACTGGAACTATCCATATCACAACGCGAGTACTGGTCAAGGTCTCCCGGTATTATTCATCAACTGCGATTAATATGATATGTAGAAGTTGTTTGACAATGGATATAAACAATATTAGACGCTAGGTGGCATTTTTGAGATACAAACTTATCTGATACGGGCATTCTTGGTACAGAACCGGACTACTTTTCAAGGTAGCAATCAATGCAGCGAAATTCGAACTAAAGTAAACGTTTACTCAATAAAACGTTATCCCGTATGATTCATCGTGCCAGCCAGCTAGCATGTAACCTATGCACCACTCATTTTTAAACACAGCCCCTTTCGGCACGGGAAATAGCCCTGGTACATTTGTTGTGGATAAGTCTGGATAAAACCCAGATGCACAAATCCTGGGCTTCCTGAAATCTATATTTAGAAACTCTATACAAAGATTTGAAGTAAAAAGTAGTATTTTTAAAAACTATTTTTCCCCTTTGAAATAATCAAATAAAAATAATCAAAGAAATTTGATGCGAAAAACAAGCTAGATCTTTTTTCACAGATGTATTGTTTAAAGCCAATTTCTTCATTGCTACTTTTTAGCGACAGAGTTCTAGTTTTGGTACGGCGTATTAATATTTATCCTGTACAAGATAGTGATGCGTCATAGCAGACAGGGGTCGTCACAACTCGGCCGATTCCGTAACTACATCTAACGTCGTCCGTATAAACGAGGTTTCCATTTTGAACTACCAATCACATGATCTTAAACATGGCGGTGCCTACGGATATCGCTTAGCAACGACATGAGCAACCACGGTGAAGTTATTCACATATATCGATCTGTTGATTATAACTCCCTATGGAATTGATATACCACGCTAAAACACGAATGTACAACTGTTTGCCGAAGAAAATATTCTTAGAAAGATATCGATAAGAATAGTGACTCATGTTTTCCTTTTTATGCGGAGCCTTACAATTGTAATAACGGCAAAACGGTGTACTTCCGGCGAAAAAATGTACCGTGAAGGTGCATATCAAGCAACGTGATACAGCCGAGGGACTTTATCACCGGATCACCCGAGGTTTGCCGAATGAGCAGACAGGTTAATCTTCGAATAATATGACATGCGCAGACAACGTGGATGTAAAATAAATAATCTGAATCATGCTTTGTGAAAATGGGGGCTTAATGCGTCTACAAAATTATCGATTCCGGTCGGCCTGCACAATCTGCAAAGGCTAACATAGTCGAACAATTTTGCTATTTGTATTTTTTTTTGCATGTTCACACGCTGTTTTCTACCATATCATAGACAAATTCCATCATTTGAGCCACCTTTGAACTCTTTTTTCCGCAAATCTTTTTTATATGAACAAGTCAAAAAGACTTAACTCTTTACCAGGTGAATCTTCCAGACTCGTCATTATAGTTAGAGACTGCAAATTAAATGCGGTTCAAATGATCGGGCTTGTCTTTACAAAGGGTATAAAATATGATCGAAAATAGAAGAGTAAATACTGGTTACCGGCAATTAGGCCTACTTCTTCTCCCACGAGGTCTCAATAGCATGGATCTAAAAACGAGGGATCTCTTCATGGATCTAAAAACGAGGGATCATTTGATAAAGGGTTATGGACACTACGTAAATTAAATCTTTAACCGCAGAAACTTTGATTTCAACAGCTAGATAAATCTACCGCCTTCAACTCTTTACCAGAAATTACAAAATTTTAGACTAGCCCAAAATGAAAGCATTTGCAGATGACAAATGGAAGTAGTCTTATCAATGCTAGAAAACATCGTGGGAGTGGAAAAATGGAAGTAGTCTTTTCAATGCTAGCAAACATCGTGGGAGTGGAAAAATGCTGGTTACCATTTTTCCTCTTTTTCCAACAATGTTTTCAGAAACCTTTTTCTTTCACGGGGTCGTTAAAACGGGATTGTTTGGTAAAGGGTAAAGTGTATCGACAATCGCTTTCACTTACATTTAGCTCTACAACAGAAGACAAGTTTTAGACTCGTCCGTATTGAAAGCATTTGCAGACGAAAAATTAAATGTAGCTCCATGGATGGAGGTAGTCTTTAAAGTGGTAAAAAACATTGTGGGAAAGGACAAAAATGCTCGTTAACAGCATTTTTTTCTTTTGGCCCCTCAATATTTTCAGAAACTTTTTTTCTTCCGGGTCTTTGAAACACGAGATTGTTGCAGAAGACAAAGTTTTAGACTCTTCCACGTTGAAAGCATTCGCAGACGACAAATTAACTTTTAGTCTGCTAAGCGCAACTCAATGATCTCTTGCGGACAGTGTAGATCAAGATCAGTGTAGTCTGATCTTGGCTCTACGCTGTCCGATAAGGAGAAGTTTTACCCCAAAAAGAACGTTGACATAGCCAAAATCAGGCTTTTACCATCGGCTTGAAAGTTTATTTTAAGTTTCTTTTAAGTTATTAACCCTTTACCACACAAAGACGAGTATTAACGACCCTGAGGAAGAAAACTTTTGAAAACATTGTGGGAAAAGGAGAGAATGCTGGTAACCAGCATTTTGTCCTTTTCCCAAAATGTTTTCTAATCTACCATGGACAGATTTCATTATTTAATTTGTCGTCTGGAAATGCTTTCATTTTCGACCAGTCTAAAATTTTTCCGTTTGGTAAAGAGTTAAGCAAGTTAATGGCTGAATGAGGATAAATAGTATGCCCCTTTCATCTTAATCCTTAGCCCTTTACTACGCGACAAAATTTTAGACTTATCCAAACCCAAAGCATAACGCAAACGCAAAATTTGATGTGGCTAAAATGTTGGAAGTTTTCTTCGATAGGGTAGAGAAAATTGTGGGAAAAGGAGAAAATGCTGGTTACCACCATTTTCTGTTTTTCCTATGATGTTTTCAAAAGTCTTCCTTCTCAATGTCGTTTAAAGTCGGGAATGTATGGTAAAGCGCTATACTGCTAAATAAATGAAAGAAAATTTCCACTGAATAGTAAAATCCAAAATATTATGGTTTTTAAAGTTGATTTCCCTGGAAAGAAAATGCCATGTAAGTCTACCAGTTTTGTGCAGTCTGATTTTGATCTACACTGTTGGCAAAAGCGCTTGTCGCACTTGGCAGTCTAAGGGATAACAATGGAATGCGCAGTTCTTATTGCGGCTGAAAGATTGGATGCGGATTTTGAATAATAACGGAAAGAACTATCAGGGTGCAGAGGACGATTAGATTGTAACTCTACAGCTATATCCTGTAGATACGACAATCGGGTTAACTCGGAAAATGGTCTCTTCCTTATCAATTTACCCAATACCCCATGTGTTAACGACACTGAAAAAAAAAGGCTCTAGAAAACATTGTTGGAAAGGGAAATATGCTGATACCTAGACAGCATTTTTAAGGCTAGATCCCACCAATTTACCTAATATAACTACCCCATGTTTTTACGACCTTGCAAATATATTGCATAGAAATATTGAGGACAAAGGAAAAATGTTGATTACCAGCTAGCTTTTTAAAAGACAAATCCCATTCTTTGAGCCATGTTTAATTTGTTGTCTGAAAAACTGCGATATCTGGAAAAGAGTAAACCCATTATCCCAGAAAGTTTGCACAGAAAGTGCAGTCTGATCTCGAATCTATATCGTCCTCCCGCATGTTTAGTCAACGTTAAGATAAATTGATCTAGACCTAGGCCCATTTGACTTAAAGAGATAGGAAATAGATCTGTATATCTCTTAAAATAAAAGTTCTGCTGTTTGAGTAATCGTGTATAGTATCGGATCCCAAAGATCGGTCGTAGGCCTACATGTTGGTCTGATCCTGGTCTGCAGGCTCATGCAACTTGTAAGACAAATGAAGCATTACAGGACCTTGAAAGTTTCGACTCAGTTTATCAATTGTTTGGTCTGGTTTTGTGTGTGTGTGTGTGTGTGTGACTGAGTTCAAAACTTCATTATTGCGCGTAATTCAACATCAAATGAAGACGTCATCGGCGTTGTTTGTACAACCATAACGAAGAATACTTTTCAATACTGTGGCAGAAGGAGTAAATGCCGGTAGCCAGTATTTTCTCTTCTTTTCTGATTATACTTTTATACCCTCTGTTAAGACAGCCCATATTATTTAAACCACATTTCATTTGCAGTATCTACATTGATGAGTCTGAAATATTCGTCCAGGAAAGAGTTAACTCTTTCCAACTTGTCCATATAGAAAAGATTTGCAGACGAAAAATTAATGGTGGCTCAAATGATAGATTTTGTCTATGATAGGGCAGAAAATAGTGTAAGAAAAGGAGAAAATGCTGGTGACAAGCATTTTCTCCTTTTTTCCCACAATGTTTTCAAAAGAATTCGTACTCAGGGTCATTAAAACTCAAGACTGTGGCGAAGAGTTAAATCACTCGCTCTGTTGTTGTTGTTGTCATGGCGGCTCAAACTGTATTAAATCTATCTACCTTACCGTTTGGGCCAGTTTAGCGTTCGGCCTCGGAGAATATTTTTCATGATTAAACGGCGCATCAAAAGTCTATACTTGGGGTAAATTTGGATTAATCATACTGAACTATTGAACTTTTAGTAATTTTTTGGAACATGGAATTCATACATGTATTTACATTGTTGTTGGTTTTGTTGTTATATTCAAGATCGTGGGCGAGTGGCAGTGTTTGTGATGAATGTCAATGTCAGAATAAAACCGTGATATGCACGAAAAATATTTCCCGTGTTTTGCCTGATAACACAACAACTGTTATAATCAAAGATTTAGATTTCTCTTTGTACGTCGAGAAAAACCCGTTTGGTCATGAATCATGGAGACAGGTGTTAAATTTAACTATAAGTGACTCTGATGTCAGAGAAGAGGAACTCTCGCGACGGAATGATTACACGATCAAAACAGGACTGTTTAAGAATTTTGACAATCTTCAATACTTAGCCATAAACAGTGTAAAATATACAAATTCTACCAAGAGTGGATTTATGGGATTATATAATTTAGAAGTTCTCGATTTGAGTGGATGTCATCGACAACAATTTTCCAGTTTAGCATCTGGACTCACCGGTGTTCTGCTGCCAAAACTTCGAGTGTTTAAACTGAAAGGATTTTCTAATCTAACACATGAGACTTTAATGGTTAAAGAATTTTTCTCTCTTTTTTTTAATAAGACTGTCACAGAGGTTGATCTCAGCTACACAAATACTTTTGTTTTATCATTCAGCGCTTTTTTATGGATGATTGGCCATTTCTAAACTTTCAGAAGATAAATCTAGAACGTGCGCGAAGCCTACTGATTTTTTTAATAGAATTATTAATGCTGGACACTCAGGGCACTAAATTTCCAAATCTTCAATATATCAACGGTAACTACGCAGAGTTTTCTTGTCGTCTGTTTTCACCATTTGCAAATTTATTTGCCAAAAAAACCAAAGCTAAGCCCTTTATTGAGGTCGTCAGTGATGTTCGATTGCGAGGTGCAATTCCCAAGGGAAAATTTATAGACATTTTGTTACGGCGACAAAATAACACTATATGTCCTGTAGTCTCGTTGCATGGAGAGACAAGACAAAATAACTTCGAATGGGTATTACCAGTATGTAAAAGGGGTAGACGTTATGAAAATGTGACAATTAAATATTTAGATGCAAGTGAGAATGGAATTGAAAAAATTGATTCAGAGTTCGGTTTAGTAGGAATAAACATAAAGACTTTAGACTTGTCCAAGAATAATTTGGGAGATAACGTGAATCTACTGACAAAACATCCACAAAATTTCACAAAGTTAATGTTATCACATAATGGGATTAAAGAATTGATAAAAACTTTTTTTGAAGGACTGCCTATACTTACCGTTCTCGATTTATCTCATAATTTATTGGAGTACTTTATTTTGTCTTTGTCGGACGTTGAAAAACTTGAACACCTAAACATAAGTTTTAATCACATCTCATACATCGATCCAGACATTTTGGTCTCACTGAGAGCTGGATTAAGCTTGAAAGACCAATCTAACGGCACTGGGTCCCCCATGCTTACAGTCCTTTTGAAGCAAAACCAATTTCAGTGTAAATGTGAAAATAAACATTTTATCCAGGAGCTGCTTCTTTCTGGCGTGTTTATAGAGAAGGAATCATTAACGTGTCTATTCAGGGATACAAGAATTTCTATTGATGAACACGCGCTGTCGAGGATAGACGATTTGTGTCGATGGCCGAGTATAAAGGCTGCAATAGTCACGTGTAGTGTGCTTACATTTGTTATATTTTTGTTTACGATCATTGTGACATGTCGGTTCCTTCGAGCGAGACGACAAAAACGTCGTTTCCAAAATCTTCTAGATCGATATAGAACAGATTCGAATAGACCAGAGTACCCCGTGTTTTTGTCTTTTTCGAGTCGTGACCAGGATCTTGCCCATAGATTCGTAGTCCCAAGACTAAATCGTGGATTACAAAAAATACTGGAAACAGAAGACACGTGTGTGGCGACGGGCGACCTGAATTTTTTACCTGGATTCACGGTGGCAGGGGAGATAATTCGATGTATCGAGGCTTCTCGCGTGGCCATATTTTGCATTTCAGAAGCGTTTTGCGAGAGCGGTTACTGTAAAGATGAAGTTATGGTGGCTGATTATACAGGGACGCCGGTTATACTCATGTTTCTAGAAGAACTAGAAACTACTAAGTTGCCCAAACTATTACAGAAGTATTTCTACACATCGACACGCTGTAAGATCATGAAGCATGAAGGGCGCCATGTCTTGGTACCACATTGGGACGTATTGTGCCATTCCATTGTTGAGATTTTTGAGGGAAAGGAATATTAATTAAATCTAATTATCAACCTGCTGAGTGAAAGCAATCACCGGACAAGTCATTGCAATTTGGTTGCGGTTCTAATTTTGAGTTGAAAATTCATTAAGTAACTTAAACCGGATTATTAATATGGTTCAAAACTGTACACAACACGGTTCCGATTTTTATCGACCTTGCAAAAGAAAGATTTTGAAACCATTTAGGGACAATTAGAAAATGCAAGTAACTAGCATAATTATATGGAAATTGCAATATTTCATCACATAACCTCCCATATTTTCAGTGTAATAACGAGCGACGGCGAGTTACGGGCGAAACCAAAAAATACAATTTTCAAACAACTGACTGAATGTGGCGGTAGAATGATTATGAACATGCAAAACGTTTATAAACAGCGGACTTCGCAGGCTGACCAGGGTCGATACTTTTTGCAGATGCATTAAGCCACCTTTTCACTGAGCTTGGCCCATATTTATTTTACATCCAATGTGAAACAACCTCTTGAAATTATATTAGTCGTCACTGATGATTGCTACCCGGACAGCAGTATTCGCGCTCACTCGTACATAACCTAGTCTGTATCGAGGAGATTTCCTTTATGAACTGCCACTCACATGGCGCCCATATAAATCGTGTAGCAAAGACATAAGCAACCAGGGTGAAGTTGTTCACATCTATCGGTCTGACGGTTAAACCTTCCCACGGAACTGATAAACCACGGTAAAACTTGAAAATACAAACGTTTTATCAAGGGAAATATATCTAGACAGGTTTCGATGAAAAATTGTGACTGTTGTTTCATTTTTTTAAGAGAGGCCTTACAATTTTAAGAACGGTAAAAGGATGTATTTTCGGAGAAGAAATGTACCGTATAAATGCACATTAAGTTACGTGAAACAGCTGAGGGGCTTGATCAACGGATTACCTGAGATTTGCCGAATGTACTCGCCGCGTGATGTGGATAGTTTCAATAGCTGACCCTGCTCATTTAGGGATTCGAGCCTGGAACTTATGATGTGAAACGCCGACGCTCCGACCCTAAACCACTGTTCACCACCCTCCCACGACAACCTTTTGTTTTAGGTGTTTGGCAGACCTTTAAAAACTGACTTGTTACATTTGGAATGTATTCTCACACCAAGTCAACGAACAGGACGATAAAATCATCAACATAAAATATGTTCTTTTTCACTTGGCACTAGTGGCATGACAGCTTATCTTAATGAGTCCACTTCAACTATTTACATAGTAAATGAACGGCGCTCTGGCAAAATTTGAGGTGGTTTTCTCCATGATAGTAAGGTGGAGCATTTTTAGTTTGATTCCCAGGAGCGGTTGTCAACTTTGTGACCGTTCATTTGACCACACTTCGGCGCAAGTACTGGTGTTGTTTCCAGGAAGCAGAATCGAGAGAGATAAGTATAATGTTGTAAGAGCTTGTTTCTCAATCGATGTAAAACAAATATCTTTAGAAAGGTCCGTAACTTCTTTTACAGTAACCAATCACTATTAACCCTTTCCCAAACAAGCCCTGGTTTTCACGTGTCTGCGGTACAAGTCTTTTGAAAACACTGTGGGAAAAGGAGAAATTGCTCGCACAGTTTTTTCTACCCTTTTTGACAACTTTCAGCCATTTTCATCAAATTTAAAATTGTCGTCTGCAAACTCTTTGAATTTGGACCAGTCCAAAATTTGTCGTTTGCGAAAGGGTTAAACTTGCAAGTATACAGGTTCCCATGGTAGGAACGCTTCTTTTAAGAAACTCTAGCCAGATTGGTTCCAAACTGTATCGTCGTGGTGCATTGTGCCAAGCAAGTCATCACATAATAATGGATCTGTATAGTCACTTTTGTCTAATAACCGATTGAATCTGGAGGTAGACTGGTCCTTTGACACTCAGAAAATTGACCAATAACAAAGAGTATCGATTCAGGTCAGCCTGCGAGGACTGCACAGGCTGACCTGGGGCGCTAGGTTTTGTAAATGCATTAAACTCGCTTTCACAGAGCATGACTCAAATGGTTTTTTCCCCCCAGATTTTTATATAACGAATCGATTTATAGTCTACAATGATAATCCTTTCAGAATAAGCCAGAAAAGTACATGTTTAGCGTTCTTTAACGATAAATCTATACTCGTTTTCAGCCAGTTTCTAGCCCATCTCATCTTTATTCCATCAAACTATAATCATTCTTGTATCTGAATGACAAACATTACCCTTTAGGGTTGCAAGATGGCAGAGATTACAATCTACAGAAAAATGCATTTCATTTTCTGGAGGCAAAAAAAAAAAAAAAACGTTGCGATGTTTCCGGTTTTAAATCGAAGATATCCGATATATTCATTTATCCCTTGCACCATACATTGATAATTTATTTATGTTTATATATCTCTACACAACTGACTTCATTCTGACCATTCTATAGTCTATCATTTTTTTTAACAGCGTTTTTCTCTCTGATTGTAAGGATGTAACTTTAATAACTAATTATTTACAAAAGAATCCCGAGTTTTAACGACAGCAATGAAGAAGCCTTTCAAAAATATTGTGGGAAAAGGAGAAAATGCTGGTTAAAATCATTTTCTCCTTTTTCCACAATGTTTTCTATCCTTTCAAAGAACAAATTTCAATTTGTTAGTCACGATTGGTTTGTTGTCAGTAAATGCTTTCTACAATTTTGTCGTTTAGTAAGTAGCGAATCTTAACTCATACAGCCAAGAGGCCTGGTTCAAATAAAACACATTAGGTTATGTAAACCAGTTAAGATATTTAAAGATTGTTCCTTCCGCTTTTTCAATGTTGTTATATCTTGACCAAGGTAAATCTTATATTAGACTTGTTATCTTGGTCAAATACTTGTTTAAATAATTGAATTCAAATACTATTTAGTCGAATACTATCTATGATGTCATGATAAAATATTTTAATGGATGGTAAAACGTAAATGTTGACCAAGATAAAGTGTTTACTTAAAAAGAAAGAAAAGGATTCCTGCTCATTTGGGAACATCTCAATACGATTAATACTTAACCTGATAAAGTGTTTACACGTACTTAAAAATAAAAAACGGATTACTGTACGTTTGGGAACATCTAAACACCATTAATCCTTAACCTGATAAGGTATTTACACGTACTTAAAAATTAAAAAAAACGGATTCCTGTACGTTTGGGAACATCTCAACACCATTAATCCTTATCCTGATAAGGTGTTTACGCGTACTTAAAAATAAAAAACGGATTCCTGTACGTTTGGGAACATCTCAACACCATTAATCCTTAACCTGATAAAGTGTTTACACGTACTTAAAAAAAAAAAAAAAAAAAAAAAAAAAAAAAAAAACGGATTCCTGTACGCTTGGGAACATCTCAACACCATTAATACTTAACCTGATAAAGTGTTTACACATACTTAAAAATAAAAAACGGATTCCTGTACGTTTGGGAACATCTCAACACCATTAATCCTTAACCTGATAAGGTGTTTACACGTACTTGAAAATAAAAAAAAAACGGATTCCTGTTCGTTTGGGAACATCTCAACACCATTAATCCATAACCTGATAAAGTGTTTACACGTATTTAAAAAAAAAAAACAATCTCTGTTCGTATTGGAACATCTCAAAACCATTAATCCTTAACCTGCTAAAAAACTTACATGAAACTCTCAAGCTGATAGTAAAAGCCTGAATATGGCTATTTCTAAGTTATTTTGGGGGCAAAAATATCTACTTATTGGACACTGTGGATTCAAGATCAGACTGCACATTCTTTGCAGTCTGATCTTGATCTACACTGTTCGCAAAAGGCCATTGAGTCGCGCATACCAGCCTAAAGGCTAGTCAAAAGCAATTTATAGTTTCATATGCGCAAAGGTAGTTGATACCTATATGCAAACATAGTTTACAAATATTTCCACCAGTACTGTATTATCCACTTTTTATTGTTTCCTAAAGGAGGATTTTAAGATTGAAAATTATCGGAGAATATCTTTAGGAAGAGACTTTTAAACTAATTCAGTTATCAAAAATACGCACATCTTCGCATAAGTTATTTATTGAATCTGTGAGGCACGGTAGAATCAGATTACAAAGAAATAAAAAAAAAAAAAAAAAAAATCATCATTGTGATCTAAATTCGATTGAAGATGAATTTCATTTTATCATTGTATTTCCTTTCTTTTCAAGTTCACGCAAAAAGTTTGTCAAAGGTCACTATAAAGTTAGACCTAGTATGCACAAATTCAATTTTTGATGAAAAGTAATGATTACGATGTTTTGTTTTAATTTTTGTAAGTTTATAAAACTAGATTTTGAAAAAAGGAATATCCGTAATTAATAACGTTTTACATAGACTATCACATTCCTCCGTAACACCGATTGCGACGAATTGTCTTTTTTTTCCCGATAATCTATGAATTGATAGACTACATATTCTTTTCCTACATTTATTTATCCACGTATATTTTGTTACTGTTGTAGTCACATCATCTTGTATTCACATTCTACTTGTATGTAAATAAAGCTACTACTACTTATAAAATGTATTACTTAAATTCCTCTAGAGTATATACAATTTGGAAAATTATTGCTGCTCCAAAAAGAGTGCGACATGTATTAAAAAATACAACTCACATATATGTCCTGGGTTTTACCAGTCCGAGACCAAGTTAGGACTCTGAAGTATCTTGCCCATGGACACTATATAAAAACCCAGTGCCTTCGGAGAGGCTTAAACTCTGAACCCTCCATTTATTTAGGGCTGCAAGTATCAATGTTGAAAACATGCCAAAATAAATATAATGAGAGAGACAGCGCAGAGCAAGACTAGACTGTTGAGAGCCTGTAGTCGGATCTTGAACCTACACTGTAATTCATCGATTTCATGTGACATTCCAACGGTCGAGGCACTCACCTAAATAGTTCATGATATAAATGTACGAAACGTATAGTAAAACATTTAAAAACGCTATACAGAGAGACAGAATTTAGGTAAATTAACTCGGCACTTTCTCAATGATACCACTGACACAGCTTTCCTGATGGTTTAGATCAAAGTCAGACTGCATAGATCAAGTACATCTTTTGATCTGTTTAGATGGACTTTAGTCTGACTTTTGAACTGCACTCTTTGCTACGTGATTCTAATTCAAGGCCCAATATAACCCTTTAGCAGTGTAATTATATTTTAAACCTTTACCAAACAAGTCTGAGTTTTAACGACCGTGAGAAAGTTTTTGAAAGCATTGTAGGAAAAGGAAAAAAATGCTGGCGTCCAGGAAACCAGCATTTTCTCCATTTCCAACAATGTTTTCTATCCACTTAAAGACATGTTTCACAATTTGAGAGTCGTTGAATTTGTCGTCCGCAAATGCTCTCAATATGGACAAGTCTATGATTCTCTTGCAAAGAGTTAAGGACTTGAAAAGTATCCCTTTGGCAGCAAAAAGAAGATTTAAAGGCCCAGTAACGGCTTAAAGTATACAATATGTCTGTAAAAAATGCATCTAACTTGAATCATATTATTTTAAAGCGTGGAAATTATTGTGAGGATGACAATCTGACCTCGTATGGTCGGTCTAAATGTTATTCGATCGCAGAAAAATGAATTTTTCAAACCAGGTAAAACGTAAACAAAAGATATAGCCACTTGGCAACCTTTTAGCTAGTTTTGAAATTAATCTTTCTGCCAGCGACTTATTCTTGAGACGACCGTACAATAACAGTTCGTCATCGTCACAATGATTACCATGCCTTTAAATAGTATGATTTAAATTTAAATGTATTTTAATACCTGCATTGTTTACTTGTGGCAGCTACTGGGCCTTTAAAGTGTGTGTGGGGGGGGGTGGCGGGATGTTCCAGCCTTAAGCCTTATACCAAGCAAGACTTCGCATAATTATCGATCCATGGAATGCACCCTGTACAACAACCGACTGAATCATAAGGTTGATCTACAGAAAATTGACCTATAGCAAACAGTTTTGATTCAGGTCAGCCTGTGTGGAATGTGCAGGCTGACCAGTATCGAGGATTTTTGCAGATGCATTTAACCCCCTTTTCACATAGAATTGCTGATCTGTTTATGCCCTCGCAGGAAACAACACTTGAACACAATATAGGAAGAAATTGTAGTGACGTTTATTAATAGATGCTCCGCCTACTGATGTCAGATGGTATGTAAAGCAAACGTCTCGGACAAACAATGTGTTAGTATTGTTTAAATAGCATATCACAGTGGACAGTGCACCTATCCACACTTTCCTCTTTATCACCCATATCACACACCTCTCTCTCTGTCTCTCTCTCTCTCACACACACACACACACAAAGCCATTTTTTCATCATTATGGCAAGACCACAGAGAATATTGTTCAATCATGGCAGACAGGTTAATCACTATGAGTGTCCTCAGATTTCAATAAGAAAATGACACTTTTAATGGCCCGGTCCCAAGGCACTTACGGATGCAAAGAGGATGTAAAATGTAAAAAAAATCTTGCCATCCGTTGGAAAACGCTATGCATCCGTTGTGTACTCATTACATACGTGTTTCATACGCTCTTTCCACCGAGCATCCGTACACTGTGATTTCATCCGCGCAAAAAGTTTTGAGCTGCACAAAACTTTTAGAACGGATGAACTTTCCGCCGTGTACGATATAAATCCGCGACGTATACGAGCAACAAACTTTCTATGTCCGTTAAACGTCCGCTGTATCCTCTCTGCATCCTCTGGGCATCCTCGCAACTCACATACGCTGCAGCTGAAAACGGAAAGAGGGGGGGAAAGATAAAGTACATGGAACGTCTATACATCGTAGATAGCGTGGAAATAGAAAGGATGTAAGGGTATGCATCACGTATATAAAATATTCAAAACGGACAAAGCCCTTGTATCTGGGATGTATCTCGTATATTTAGGATGTCTGTAGTATGTCTAGAGTATGTAGATGGACACCTAGCGGACAACCGATATTTTGTATAAAAAGGAAGAGAAAATCATCAGGATCTCAGTATGAGTCGAGCAGCCGTGGTGTACAGACCTCACCACCCTTGGTCTTGTTCTTCAACATCATCAATTGTTCTCCACCATGGATCAAAGAGTCCATATTATAGCTGCAATCATTCAACAGCAGAACCACAACCTGTTCAGACTGTATCAAGTTTTAGACAGAAGGAGACGTCCAAGAGCTGTGAGGGTCCGAGGATGGATCGTGAGAAGATGTAGTAGAGATGTATTGATGTAGCCGCCAGCATGTCTTTACCCTTTATGCTGACTGCGTGCGTGCTGCATCCCTTTCTATCCGCGGAGCGGACGCAATTCATACCCCACACATGCGCAGTGAACGGTTTGCATCCGATATACATCAGCGCGGCATCCCCTTTGTTTTCGTTAGGAGTACGTGGTGCATCCGCTTCATCCGCTAGGCTTCCGATGAACATCCGTTTAACATCCCCGCTACATACTACCAACGTCCGTTCTTTTCCGTTCTGTTTTCGCAAATTTTCGCCATTTTTGTCCATTTCTGGAGCGGATGAAAACGGATGGAGCCACCTCCGAAATTTTGCTCGTCCGCTGTGTCCTTTTTGCATACGTTTTGTGTCCATCGGCCAGTGGGACCGGGCCTTAAGTTCCACCGGTCTATCACGGAACATCAAAATTTTCATTGCTCGATCATCGGACACCGTTACTTAAAATAGCACACTGGCGCATGGCATCTATATTGTTTATGACAGGTTTATACTATACCATCTATGTAATACGCCTTAGTTATTTTTAGTAATGGTGTCTGTGATTGAGCAAAGAAACTTTTGTATTTCATGATAGGCCTATTGAGCTTCAAAGGCCTGTGATATTATATTTTACCGATCTTATTATCATAGTACTTAGTCGTGACGGTTACCACTGAGCAACTAGGAATAAGCTGATGCCAATAGTTCGTACGTTCTTTCCTGAGTTGAACTGTTAATGCACATTTGCCAAATAATTTGAAGATGTAATTTTGGCGTTTAACTCTTTACCAGACGAAAAGAATTCAGATTAGACCAAATTGAAAGCATTTGCAGACGACAAATTAAATGTTGCACAAATCATGAAATCTGTCTTAGAAGGGTAGAAAACAATGTGGGAAAAGGAGAAAATGCTGGTTACCAGTCATTTTCCAGGGCGGGGTCGTTAAAAGCCTGGACTATGTGGTAAAGGTTTAAACAGGAAATTATCGTTTTGCAATCAATGACTGCAAAATGGTTGTTATTGCAGTTAGTGACTGCGTGTATTTCAACTGGACCAGAAACAAGAAATGTCTGTAAAAAGAGACAGACGGCGTAAATTTGCCCGCGAATGAGCAGGGGCCCTTAGAATAAACGTTCCGCGTTTTGTTTAACCACAGGGGCCTTTACAATAAACATGTCTATATTGTTTACCAATCACAAATTTCTATTTATTCATTTGTTATCAGTATCAAGAAGTAGGTCAAAAGCAAGCACATTCAGCTGTACCGAAAAAACGTCATCATACTTATTTGAATACGACCCCACATGTCGACGCTTGTTATTGATCATGTGACATTACAAATCTTTGAGATATCTGACGTGAAATCTAAAAGTACTTTATAAGGCTACCTATCCAAGGAAAGAAACACCAATTTTTCTCACGCCCTCTTCTTTCTGGTCTTTTGATGGTTGCTCGCAATTGCCTTTCTATCAACAGTTTTTCTTTTTGTTGAAACGTCTTAAGTTCATGTTTCTAGATTTTTCGTCTTCGCGCGACTTTTTTCCCCTCGAGTTTGCAAATCTTATTGTTCAGGTTGAAGTGGCTAACGTAAAACCACATAAAATCAAACCGTAGATTTCATAATAAAAAAGACAAGACTATTTCAGTGAGAAAAAATTATTTTTGACTTAAAACCACTAAAAGATTTTTGGCGCTTTTTAACTCTACCAAACAATCCTGAGTTTAAACGACCCTAAGAAATAAGGCTTATGAAAACATGGTAAGCAGCATTTTCTCCTTCTCCCACAATGTTTTCTGTCCTTTCGGAGACAAATTCCGTCAACTGAGCCACATCGAATTTGTGGCTTGCAAATGCTTTCAGTTTGGGCAAGGCTTCAATTTTGTCGATTGGTAACAAGTTAAGAATCTTAAAAAGAAATCTTTGATATCTTTCTAATAACAAAAAGGGGTAGGGCCGTAAGTTCATCTTCTGTTTCTTGAACACATGGTCACAGCGTCTACAAGGCCATCGTTCGATTCAAACGTTGTGCCACACTTTCGTCGAAAAACTTGACCGGTCTCTCGTATCCATTTATTTGCGACTGAAATAAATAACGGATTTTTTTCGAGTAACATGTATAAGTGAGCCACGCTGTAGCTTAAGGGAGCTTAATGCATATCCGCGGACGTCATCATGAAATTATGGATCCTTGTAATCCATTTTGTCTAACAATCAACTGGATCTAGATGTAGAATGGTCTTGGACATACAGAGAATTGACCAATAGCGAAAAGTTTCGGCACAGGTCAGCCTGCGCGGATAGCGCAGGCTGACCTGGACCGATACTTTTCGCGGATGCATTAAGCCCACTTTTCACAGAGCATGGCTCATTTCTTGATGTAGTTGCTGATTCGAGTGTACATTGCCCAAAGGAAAAAAAAAAAAAAAGGATGCGCTGAATTAGAAATAAATGAAAAAGAAAAAGGTAGATGCACCATATCACTCTTGAAAACTGCTTATATTTGACCCGTGCTCTGGCAAAAGGGGGCTTAATGCATGTCCGTGATGCATGATACCAAGCAAGTCATTACATGATCATGGATCCTCTAAGTCTATTTTGTCTAACAACCGACTGCATCATGAGGTTGACCGATCCTTTGGCATACAGAAAATTGACCAATAGCGAAAAGTTTCGGCACAAGTCAGCCTGCGCGGAGTTTTCCTAGAACCTGTCATTGCGACAAGATTCGTTTTTCTCTCACCGCTAATTACGGTTTCAACGCTGGTTATGTTGCAAAGCAGCCAGAGGCTTGAGAAGAATATTGTACTGGGTACTAGTAAAAGAAACTCCCGGAAAGCATTGATAGGTGCACAAGCTTCCGAGATACAACTGAAATAATGTTAAAAACGGCGATAAACACCATACATTTATTTAATGCTTTCCGGTAGGATATCGAGAAATAGCGGTGAAAATATTTTTCGATGTTACACGAGTACGACCAGTGAGAATACCGACCACGGGGAGTTTGTAATGATTTTTATGGAAGTCTCGACAAAAAAAGGCGTTAGAAGCATGAAATAAATAGAATATTTGTTGTTTTTTTTTCGGTGAAAGGTCGAAATTTATTTCATCTTGTGAACATCATCGGTAATATTTTCACTCGTGGTTGCGCCAGTCGTGAAAATATTACCGATGATGTTCACTCGATGAAATAAATTTCGATCTTTCACCGAAAAAAACAAATATCCTCTATTTATCACAATTAAATTTCGCCCTTAGTTAGATAAAGTTATAGAGTTAAATAAATGGCTGACCCCATTTTGATCCTAAAAGTACGGGACACCCGGCATGCTTGAGACGGTCGTCTCTCTCGCCGTTCCGTTTGATATTGTACCAAAACGCCGCAGCTCCCTGCGAAACAAAAGAGATTCATATTCTTTTAACCTCCTTATCCTCTCGTATGCCACAATGAGTATTTTTCGGCGATTGTACATCACGATCAGACTGCACATACGTTCAGTCTAATCTTGCTCTACACACTCCGTTTCTCTTTCTGTAGTCTAAGCTATAGGATCCACATTGTGGAATGAACCATAACCAAATTTGAATTTTGTAACAATGTGAATTCGGCAGGATATGGATATATTATGTGACCCAATCATCAGTATGGGTGTTTTTGAGGGCGGTGTTGAGATCAGGCTGAACATCACGAGCAGTCTGATCTTCGATCTACACCTCCAGGTATTTATTTTAATTTTTTTGCCAAAGGTGGTCTTGAAATTGCTACCATTGGCTTTTCTGTCTTTTGCTAAGAGACAATATCAGTTTATATATGAAGTGCTTCCATACGGATGCCGTAACAAAGTCTACAAGAAATCTAAGTTTTGTGGGATTTGGAAGCTCTGTCGAATTTGAAGTGTATAAGGATTATGGAATTTGGGAACTAATATGAAATTTCATTGTGAGTTAAAAAGAATAACTTGCACACCCCTTATTAGTCTGGTGCTCCGCTGTACTTCAAAAGTACGTCAGGCAAAGCGCAATAATGGCGGCCCCCGTTTGTTTATGCAGAAGTAACGGATTATTTCTATTTCACTTGATCAAATCCTACTATAGACTGAATTGAAAACAGATCGGTTGCAAAAAAGTAATGGCAGTTAGTTTGTTTTTTTTTAATTGTCGTTCTTATTTAGCGGGAAAAACTACGTATCAAAAATGCTTTAAGTATCCGAAATGTCAATGGACCGATATAACGTCCGAAAACAGGGCTACTTTTAAAATGATTCATAGTCAAATTTATATTTAAACCATATCCCTAAAGTACGGAACCCCTAAATTGACATGCTCGACCTTTTTTTTTTAATATGCAAATTTCTCGCTTTATTTCGTTTTTACGAAATAATATTTCGTATTTACGAAAAAATTATTTCGTTTTTACGAAATAATATTTCGTATTTACGAAATACTATTTCGTTTTTACGAAATAATTATTTCGTTTTTACGAAATAATTATTTCGTTTTTACGAAATAATCTGATTATTTGAAATACAGACATCCTCGTTCGAGTCGGGGTCGAGGCACTAGGACTGTCTTGCGATAGGGCTGCATAGGGCTGTATGTAGGGCTGATTGACAGCCTCTAACATCATAGGTTATAGATTTGACTTCCGAGTTGAGCTCTTTTATTCTTGAATTGCCGACACCATGTTCGATTTTGGGTTCTGTTTCAAAGAAGCTATCATCTAGAGTCATTGATCTAATTTGTGCTTTTCCAGAATCGATATCAAATAAATAAGCTTAATATCGGTACATTAGACAAAAGGGGACTAGCATAAGTAATATGACTGATAGACTGATTGAGAGTATGGTAAACTCAAATCTATTCATTCAGTCAGTCAGTCAGTCAGTCAGAACGTCAGTCAGTCAGTCCCTCGTCTGTCCGTCCGTCTATTTATGAATTGTGTACGCACAATTGTTTTCGATAATAAAAAGGTAGTTACAATATTCAGTTTGTTTCAAACACGGTCGAGTCGACAACTGGAGGTTGAGGGTCCGATTCCAGCTGAGTCATTTTTCAGACTTAAGAATTAGAATTTATGGCTCTCTTTCTTATCACTCGCGTGCAGGAATCACTACAGGCTCATAATTGTGATGGTGAGGGACTTGTAGAGTACGGAACTGGTTGACTGATTGATTGATGCCGGGCTAAATAGTTATTAATCCTAATGAGGAATAGCACTTATTCATGTATTCTTAGGTTTCACCAGTAGCCGGATGCGGCTCTGATGTGCCTTGCCAAAGAATTGGCACTCAAACAGCCCCACTAGTGGGATTCTAATCCGGAACCTCTTTGTTATAAATACGGTGTCTTAACCTCCGTATATAAGAGGATTCGTAATGTTAAGGCATCCACAAATGCGGCTTACAAGATGGACAAATCAACGTCGATGTATTTTCGAGTAGATATGCAGCCTGTTGACTTTCGTTCCTTTTGTATAAAAATACAGATCTTTAATATAGTGCAGATCAAAGCATTGCTCTCTCGAGAGCTTTAACCGCTTCTTTAGCCGAGTGGTTAGGCTGTCCTTCTTGAAATGCGAGGTAGCGGGGTCGATCCCCTGCAAATCCATTTCTCAGACTAATGAAATGGTAATAATAGCGCGCTCCTTACTCCTTTCCTTCTTTGCACTTGGAAATACGGGATAACATTACGACTGTCCCTTAAGTATCAGGGTAAGAGATTTGTAGAGTGATCAAGAGTGAGAGAGAGAGAGAGAGAGACAGACAGACAGACAGGCAGGCAGACAGGCAGACAGACAGACAGAAAGCTAAGGTAATATAACGGTGGTTAGTGATGCAACCATGTGTTTCCTGGCTTTCACACACCAGTACTGACAGAACTTTCTTTTCAAAGCTAAGAGAGGGAGATCAGGTTCTTTAGAAACCGCCTCGGAGGTGGAGAACTGCGAGGAGTAACGTTAGTGTTTTCGTGCTCATACAAACAAATTCTAATATGGTAGTAATGGAATTCGTTCCTTGGTACTCAGGGTTTCCAGGAGAGCACAACGACTGCCTCACCAGTGTTAGGATTATGGGACTTTCCAAGTGCTAGCTGGTGATGATAGCCCAGGAAAAAAAAATGGTGAACTATTGTTGTGAAAATACTGAAATAAAAGATTGATGCGACTTTAAACACGAAGCAATCAAACATAATTGAGCCGTGCTTTATGAAAAGGGGGCTTAATGCATCTCCGTGATCCATGGTACCAAGCAAGACATCACCTTATTATGCATCGGCGGACCAGCGGGGGGAGGGGGGGCAAGGGAGTCCGGACCCCAACCTCTTCCAAACATAAGTCAAATCCACAAAGAACTTCTAACAGGTTGAAATGCGTTAAAGAATAGTGTTTAAAGTTGTACGCATAAGCAAATTTGAAATTGAGCCATGCTCTGGCAAAATGAGGCTAAATGAATCTCCGTGATCCATGACATCGGGCAAGCCATCACATACTGATGGTAGATCTATCCACTTTTTGTAACAGTCGACTTAATCATATGGTAGTTCTAGTCCTTTGACATACAGAAAATTTACTGATAGCGAAAAGTTTGGCCCAAGTCAGCCTGCGCGGACTGCGCCGACTGACATGGATCGATTCTTTTCTCAAATGCATTAAGCACCCTTTTCACAGAGCACGGTTCGTTATGATTTCGCCTAGATACAGATAGAATAATGATGACAGCGGCATTAACACCAGTCAATAATGAATTCAAGGCTACGTGGCCATTTGAAAGGTAAAATTATTTCGTAAAAACGAAATAAATATTTCGTGATTACGAAATAATTATTTCGAAAAAATGAAATAATTATTTCGTAATTGCAAAATGATTATTTCGTAAATACGAAATAATATTTTGTTTTTACGAAATAATTATTTCGTAAAAATGAAATAATTATTTCGGAATTACGAAATAATTATTTCGTAATTACGAGATAATTTTACCAGTTTGTATATTCAATAAGGCCACGTAGCCTTGAATTCCATTATTGACTGGTGTTAACGCCGCTGTCGTCATTATTCTATCTATATCTAGGCGAAAACATAATGAACCGTGCTCTGTGAAAATGGTGCTTAAGGCATTTGAGAAAAAAATCGACCCATGTCAGCAGGCGCAGTCCGTGCAGGCTGACATGGGCCGATACTTTTCAATATCTTCCAACTTTCCAACTTGCATGTCAACGGGCTATTCGAACTCATAATTCTGTCGCTGATAAGACAAAATGATTTTATGGATCCATAAACAAGGGGGAATCCAGGATTCTTTTCGAGAGGGGGGTCCAGAATAGATCATTATATATGAGACATGCTCTGTGAAAAAGGGGCTTAATGCATTTGCGAAAAGTATCGACCAGGCCAGCCTGCATGGATTGCGCAGGCTGACCTGGGCCGAAACTTTTCGCTATCAGTAAATTTTCTATATGTCAAAGGACTAGAACTACCATATGATTCAGTCGGCTGTTACAAAAAGTGGATAAATCTACTATGGATACATCAGTATGTGATGGCTTGCCTGGTGTCATGGATCACGGAGATTCAATTCACCTCCTTTTGTCAGAGCATGGCTCAATTTCAAATTTGTTACTACGTACAACTTCAAACATTATTCTTTAAGGCATTTCAGCTAGTTAGAAGAAGTTCTTTGTGGATTTGACTTATGTTTTGGCATAGATGTAGAATTTGTATGACACTTACATACTTGGTCAAAATTTCAGGCAGACAGCGGTTACTTTGAAAATTCTAGAGGAGGTAGGGATCCGGACTCCCCTGACACCCACGCTGGTCCGCCGATGCATAATAAGGTGATGTCTTGCTTGGTACTATGGATTACGGAGATGCATTAAGCCCCCTTATCATAGAGCACGGCTCAATCATGTTTGATTGCTACGCGTTTAACGTCGCATCAATCTTTTATTTCAGTATTTTCACGACAGTTGTTCACAAAACATTTTTCCTGGGATATCATCACCAGCTAGCACTTGAAAAGTCCCATAATTCTTACACTAGTGAGGCAGTGGTTGTGCTGTCCTGGAAACCCTGAGTACCAAGGAACGAATTCCATTACTACCATATTAGAATTTGTTTGTATGAAAAACACTAACGTTACCCCTCGCAGTTCTCCACCTCCGAGGCGGTTTCTAAATAATCTGGTCTCCCTCTCTTAGCTTTGAAAAGAAAGTTCTGTCAGTACTGGTGTGAGAAAGCCTGGAAACACATGGTTGCATCACTAACCACCGTTATATTACCTTAGCTCTCTGTCTGTCTGCTTGACTGTCTGCCTGCCTGTCTGTCTGTCTGTCCGTCTCTCTCTCTTTCTCTCTCTCATAATCATCACTCTACAAATCTCTTACCATGTTACTTAAGGGACAGTCGTAATGTTATCCCGTCTTTCCAAGTGCAAAGAAGAAAAGGAGTAAGGAGCGCGCTATTATTACCATTTCATTAGTCTTAGAAATGGATTTGCAGGGGATCGACCCCGCTACCTCCCATTCTCAAGTAGGACAGCCTAACCACTCGGCTAAAGAAGCGGTTAAAGCTCTCGAGAGAGCAATGCTTTGATCTGCAATATATTAAAGATCTGTATTTTTATACAAAAGGAATGAAAGTCAACAAGCTGCATATCTACTCGAAAATACATCGACGCTGGTTTGTCCATCTTTTAAGACGCATTTGCGGATGCCGAACATTACGAATCCTCTTATAGGCACCGTATTTATAACAAAGAGGTTCTGGGAAAGAATCCCACTTGTGGGGCTGTTTGAGTGTTAATTCTTTGGCAAGACACATCAGAGTCGCATCAGGCTACTGGTGAAACCTAAAAATACATGAATAAGTGCTATTCGTCATTATGATTGATAATTATTTAACAATTATGGGCCTTATGTGATTCCTGTACCCCAGTGATAAGAAAGAGAGCCATAAATTCTAATTCTTAAATATGAAAAATGACTCAGCTGGGAATCGGACCCTCAACCTCTAGTTTTCGACTCGACCGTGCTTAAAACAAACTGAATATTGTAACTACCTTTTAATTATCAATAACAATTGTGCGTGCACGATTCATAAACAGCAGAAATAACAGACGGACAGACAAACGAGGGACTGACTGACTGACGTTCTGGCTGCAGCCCTATCGCAAGGCAGTCCAAGAGCCTCGACCCCGAGTCGAACCGAGGATGCCTGTATTTCAAATTATCAGATTATTTCGTATTTAAGAAATAATGATTTCGTTTTTACGAAATAATAGTTCGTATTTACGAAATGATATTTCGTTTTTACGAAATAATATTTCATTTTTACGAAATAATATTTCGTATATACGAAAAAATATTTCGTATTTACGAAATACTATTTCGTTTTTACGAAATATTATTTCGTAAAAACGAAATAAAGTGAGAAATTTGCATATTAAAAAAAAAAATCGAGCATGTCACTTTAGGTTTCCGTACTACAAAAGCACGTTTTAGATTCGGTAATGTATATTTTGTACAAAATTGATCTCATTTTATTCACTAATCAAACTGGATCACATGAAAGTGAGAACAAGAGGGCCATGATGGCCCTGGATCGCTCACCTGAGTCAATAGACGAAATTTCACTCCAGGGTCATAATGACCCAATTTAAAACTCATCTGAGATATTATAAACCCTTTACCACACAATCATGGATTTTAACGCCCCTGTAGAAGAAGCCTTTTGAAAACATTGTGGGAAAAGTGAAAACCTTGGTAACCAGCATTTTCTGCTTTTCCCACAATGTTTTCTTCCCTATCCATAACAAATTTCAAATTTTCAGTCCCATTTATTTTGTTTTCTGCAAATGCTTTCAATTTGGACCAGTCTAAAAGTTTGTCGTTTGGTAAAGAGTTAGGACAAACATTCTGACCAATTGTCAGGTTAACTGAGCTGAAAATGTGGCCTCTGGAGTGTCCAAAATGTATTTCTTCAATTTGACCTAATGACCTAGTTTATGGTCATCCATGATTTAATTAAGGCAAACATTCTGACCAATTTTCAAGTCAACTGAGCAAATAATGTGGCCTCTAGAGTGCCCACAAGGTATTTCTTTAATTTGACCTAGTGACCTAGTTTATGACCCTAGGTGACCCAAATTCAATCTCATCCAATATTTACTCAAGACAAACATTCTGACCAATTTTCAGGTCAATTGAGTAAGAAATGTGGCCTCTAGAGTGCTCACAACGTATTTCTTTAATTTGACCTAGTGACCTAGTTTATGACCTCAAGTGATCCATATCCAAACTCAACTGAGATTTAATTAAGAAAAACATTCTGACCAATTTTCAGGTCAATTGAGTAAGAAATGTGGCCTCTAGAGTGCCCACAACGTATTTCTTTAATTTGATCTAGTGACCTAATTTATGACCCAAGGTGACCCGAATTCAAACTCATCCGAGATTTTATCAAGACAAACATTTTGACCAATTTTCAGGTCAATTGAGTAAAAATCTGGCCTCTAGAGTGCCCACAACATATTACTTTAATTTGAACTAGTGACCTAGTTTATGATCCCAGGTAAGCCATATTCGAACTCATGCGAGATACCATCAAGACAAACTTTCTGATCAAATTTTCTGATTAATTTTCAAGTCAATTGAGCAAAGAATGTGGCCTCTAGAGTGTCCAAGAGGTATTTCTTCAATTTGACTTATTGACCTAGTTTATGACCCTAGATGACCCAAATTCAATTTTATTTAAGATTTTATGAAAACAAACATTCTGACCAATTTTCAGGTCAATTGAGTAAGAAATGTGGCCTCTAGAGTACCCAGAAGGTATTTCTTTAATTTGACCTAGTGACCTAGTTTATGACCCTAGGTGACCCAAATTCAAACTCATCCGAGATTTTATCAAGACAAACATTCTGACCAATTTTCAGGTCAATTGAGTAAAAATGTGGCCTCTAGAGTGTCCACAACGTATTTCTTTAATTTGACCTAGTGACCTAGTTTATGACTCCAAGTGACCCAATTTCAAACTCAAACGAGATTTAATTAAGACAAACATTCTGACCAATTTTCAAGTCAATTGAGCAAAAAATGTGATCTCTAGGTGTCCACAAGGTATTTCTTTAATTTGACCTGGTGACCTAGTTAATGATGCAGGTGACCCAAATTCGAACTCATCCAAGACTTCATCAAGACAAACATTATGACCAATTTAAGATCAATTGAGTAAGAAATGTGGCCTCTAGAATGTCCACAAGGTAAATGTTGACGACTCACGACGCACGACAGACGACGGACATTCGACGACCACAAAAGCTCACCTTGAGCACGTTGTGCTTAGGTGAGCTAAAAACAGAAAAGCATATAGGGCTAAGCTTGAGGTTGCAATGAAGGCCGCCATTATTATGATTTGCCTGACCCTATAACGTAGTGGTAGGGGCAGGTAATCCAGACTAACCCCCTTATCAATTAATCAGTCGCCAACCATTAGTGAGAAGATTCGCAGTAGCAGCAGTTCTTCTTGAAGTCCGATCTACTGCTCCAGTGATTTCCGAATGCATGGTTTTTAGCTCGGCCGTTTTCGAAGAAAACGTCGAGGTATTGTCATAGTCCTTGAACCTTGCTCTGACAAAAGGGTGCTTAATGCATCTCCGTCTTGCATTATAATAAGCAAGCCGTCACATAATTATGGATCTATAAAAGCCACCTTTTAAAATAACCGATTTAATCATGGGGTAGATTGTTCCTTGGACATACGGAAAATTTACCAGTAGCGAAAAGTTTCGGCCCAGGTCAGCCTGCGCAGACTGCGCAGGTTGACCTGGGTCGATACTTTTCGCAGATGCATTGAGCCCCCATTTCGCAGAGCATTGCTCATGGTTTTAAGATTCATTTTCCTGCCAGCGACTAACACTTGGACCGACCGTACAATAACAGATTGTCATCCTCACAATAATTTCGATATTTTTGAATGGAATGGTTTGAATTGTGTTGCATGTTAGCATCGTTTACTATAGGCCGCTAGGTTCAGTGACTTTAAACGAGCAAAATTTAAACTTTTTACTGGTGCTAATGGTAAACTTTAAAGAATTGCAAAGAAAACTAGAAAAATATATGAGCCATGCTCTGTGAAAAGGGGCTTAATGCATCTGCACAAAGTATCCACCCAGGTTAGCCTGCGCAGTCCGCGCAGGCTGACCTAGGCCGAAACTTTTCGCTACAGTTGAATTTTAGGTGAATTTTCTGTATGTCAAAGGACCATTCTAACTTATGATACAGTCGGTTGTCAGACATAATAAATTTTAAGGATACTTCACTATGTGATGTCTGGCTTGGTAAGATGTATCACGGAGATGCATTAAGGCCCCTTTTGTCAGAACAAGGCTCATGTCTTGTTGTATTTCTAATTGTTTTTTCGAAAATCAAAGCCTTGAAAGCACTGGTTTGGCATTTGTCAAGGGAGCCATTGTGTGAAATTAATAATTTGAAAAATAAAACCAGCAGAAATAGTTTCAAAATATTCGCTTGACAGTCAGCCCACTATATAGTCATGCACAATCCGATAGAGTAACGTGCAATCTTGTGGGTTGAACAAGTCCCGGCGAACAAGCCCGGGGACGAATAAGCCTTGGAATGAACTGGTTTTTGGACGAACAGACACGGTGTAATCAGATGGTCAGGATACAAATATTGTGTGTATCATTTCGGCAATAGAATGCCATAGTGGATCAAGCTATTTTCGATAAAAACAAAGAAGTTTTTCCACGGTCGAGATACTGATCCAATTCATTTTAATACGCCATTTTCAATTTCATATCTGAGTGCAATCGAAAGACTTATTTGTCTTTGGAAAATTTGAGTTTGATTGAGTTTACTTCCTTCGGTTTTGCACAAACTACAATAATGATTTTCAAAATGCAGTATTGAACTCCTAGTGGCATTGTTTTCGACAAATGCCACAATTATGATTTAAAATGCCACAATTATGATGTAAAAAGTACGTAAATGTGCCACTTCAACGGAGCGAACGACGTAAAGTAAGACTACACCACGTTTATTACCTTGGTTACAGGCACTGTTATGTTGAGTAATGGAAAAACGGTGGCTCCACCCGCCTTGACATCATTCAGCTGAAGAAACAAATATTACAGAAAATGTATTTTATTAGTTCCAAAATGCTTGAAATTTATTTCCCAGCTGCATAAAAAAGTGATTACGTAGTGAACACGTGGAAAAAGGAACGAAACCTGGTAACTAGCATTTTCTCCTTTTCCCACAAGTTTTTTTTTTTTTTTTTTCACTTCCAAAGAGATTTTTTTTTTTTTTTTTTTAGTCATATTCAATTTGTCATTTGCAACTTTTTTTTTTTACAATTTGGTCGTTTGGTAAAGGGTTAAGACTTATGAGCCGTGCTCTGACAAAAGGGGGCTTAATACATCTCCATGATGGATGCTACCCTGCAAGTCGTCAAGTTATAATGAATCCAAAAAAATCGTTTTGTCGAAAAAACTAATTCAAGAGGTAGATAGGTCCTTTGACATACAGAAAATTGACCAAGAGCGAAAAGTTTCTGACCATGTCATCCTGCGCGGACTGCGCAGGCTAACCTTGGTCGATACATTTCGCAGATGCATTAAGTCCTTTTTTCACAGAGCACGGCTCATATCTAAAGATAAGGACAAAGTTTTGTCGCAAAACCAAATGCCTCTGTTGTAAAAGGTAAAGGCAAATCCTTGAAGCATAATAGATGATTATTTGAGCACATGAGTTTTCTTTTTTTTTTAACCTACTTTTTGCCCCGACATGACCCACTTTCAAACTTGTCTGAGATATCAACAAGATAAATATTCTGACCAATCTTTATCAGTATAAGAGTGAAAATGTGGCCTCTATGGAGCACCCAAGGTTTTCCTAAAATTTGGCCCAGTGACCAACTTTTTCACCCGACATGACCTAATTTCAAACTTGTCTGAGAAATTATCAAGACAGACAGTCTGACCTAGTTCCACGAGTATCCAACTACAGATTTGGTCTCTAGAATGCGCACAATGTTTTTCTAAGATTTAGCCCAGTGACCTACTTTTTGACCCGACATGACCCAATTTCGAACTTGTCCTAGATATTATCAAGACAAACATTCTACCCAACTTTCATGAGTTTCAGGCTGAAAATGTAGCCTCTAGAGGCCGCACAAGGTTTTCTAAAATTTGGCCCAGTGACCTACTTTTGACCGGACATGACCCAATTTTAAATATGTCCAAGATATCATTATGACAAACATTCTGACCAAGTTTCAATAGTATCAGGCTCAAAATGTGGCCTCTAGAGTGCACTCAAGGTTTTTTCTAAGATCTAGACCCGTGACCTACTTTTTGAACCAACTTGACCCAATTTTAAGTGTGTCCAAGATATCATCAAGACAAAGATTCTGACCAACTTTCATAAGTTTCAGATTGAAAATGTGGCCTCTAGAGTGCACACGATGTTTTTCTAAGATTTACCCCAGTGAACTACTTTTTGACCCAACATGACCCAATTTCAAAGGTGTCCAAGATATTATCAAGACAAACATTCTGACCAAGTTTCATAAGTTTCAGACTGAAAATGTGGCCTCTAGAGTGCACACAAGGTTTTTCTAAGATTCGGCCCAATGACCTACTTTTAGACCCGGCATGACCCAATTTCAAACTTGTCTGAGATATTATCAAGACAAACATTCTGACCAAGTTTCATGAGTATATGACTGAAAATGTGACCTCTAGAGGGCACACAAGGTTTTTTAAAGATTTGGCCAAGTGACCTACTTTTTGATCGGACATGACCCAATTTTGAACTTGTCCGAGATATTATCAAGACAAACATTCTGACCAAGTTTCATGAGTATATATATGACTGAAATTGTAGCCTCTAGAATGCACATAAGGTGATTGTTGATGCCTGGACGACGGACGACGCACACCGCACAACAAACGACGGGAGCCGGACACAGCATGATCACAAAAGCTCACCTTGAGCAATTTGTGCTCAGGTGAGCTAACAAGGGTCAGTCGGACATAAGTGAGACTCTCAGATCCCAGTGTCGCAAATTTCATCTCTCGGTAGAAGAGAGAGAGAGAGAGGGTTCCGCACACGTACATAGAACATCCAGGTTGCCATTCGGTCCCCACTTTCGTCCTTCGAACCAGGAAACATCGTAGCATTCTGTTGTATAAAATACAAAGAAAATGAATAAGTAGACTGTTGTTCTACTCTATCTATAGACTACCCGGATTTCTTTTAAACCCTCATCCTTTCGTTGGCGACCACGTTTTTTTTTTTTTTGTTTTTTTTTTTTTTTGCGGAGTGTGTAAAGCAAGATCAGCCTGCACATACGTGCAGGCTGATCTTGCAGTACACTCTCCGCTGTTCTATCAGTACAGGATAAGCGTTAAATCATATTTGTTTCAACAGACACTCTCTTCTCTACCTTCTCACAAGTAGGTTTTTCTTTTTTTCTTCTAGTTCATGTTTTTTTTTTTCTCTAATACGAGTCGATCTTTTCCTAATTAATAATTCTTTTACTGCGACGACAACTACACAACACCAGCGACAACAACAAAAGCAACCAGGGTTTTCCCTCGACTCTCTTATATGGGGGGTCATTTGACTCCTTTAGAACGTATGAAAGAATGCAAATATCTAAATTTTTGGGGTCGTTAGGAAAATTTTTGGGGTCCAAACTCAAAGAAACAAGAGGTCAGGGAAAACCCTGGCAACGTTTATAACAGCAAAGACAAGTTTTTTTTTTTTTTTTCTTTTCATATTTAAGGTAATGTGCTTAGCAATTTATCAAAGATCTTTCCTTGAGATCCCCTTTTTTAAATGATGAATCCGTCACAAATAATAATAATAATAAGAAGAAGAAGAAAAGGCCTTCCTCTGACGTAAGGAATAGAGAGACCATTATATGGCCTGCACCACACGAAAAGGGGCCTTCGTAAAAGTGTGTCGTAAAAGTGTGTCGTCCAAGATCAGCCTGTGCAGTCTGTGACTAATCCGAGACGAGAATTCCTGTTTTTGTGCGATTTTCTGTTTCACGAAAGTCTACTGTATGAAAAAATTTTATGTAGTCGTGAAGTGCAGTCCGCGCAGGCTAATCCGAGAAATGTTCGAAGGTCTCATTTCGCATGTTGCGGGCCAATTATTTGATAAAAGTCTGTATTGTAGATATACATGATGAATCATGATACTTACAATCACAGCCAGCTCGGGTAGCTCAGTGGTTAGCGTATCTGCCTCGTGACCTGGTGGTTGCGAATTCGATACCCGGTTAAGGCAAACTTTCTCTCCGGCTATTTTTCGCCTCTGACCTCTGATGCATGTGAGAAAAGTAGTCAGTGGCTTTGGAAAGAAAGTTGTGCTAGTACTGGTGTGAGAAAGCCAGGAAACACATGGATGCGTGACTGACCGCCATGATATGATCTGAGCTGTTAAAATGGTGTTAAACGCCAATACAAACCAAATACTTACAATCAAATCAAGATGGGGCACATACATTCCACCAAAACCATAGTTTAACACCTGGAAAAAAAAAAAAGATTTCTTTTAGCTTTACCGATTCACAAAATTAAGAAATCCATTTAAATTCACCTAAAATTAGTTTAGTACAGGCGAGTCGTGCTCTGGCAAAAGGGTGCTTAATGCATCTCCGTGATGTATGATACCTATCAAGCCATCACATTATTATGAATCCATAATAGCCACTTTTTCTAAACCCGACCTTATGAAGAGGTAAAATGGTCCTTGACCATACAGAAAAACCGACCAATGGCGAAAAGTTTCGGCCCAGGTCACCCTGCACGGACTGCGCAGTCTGACCTGAGTCGATACTTTTCCCAGATGCATTTAAGACCCCTTTTCACAGAGCGTGGTTCAAGTATATCATGTCGAAATTCTTTTAGCCAATAACTAAATAATTCCGTCTTTTAACGACCCTCGGAAAAAAAAGCATCGGAAAACATTGTGAGAGAATGACAAAATGCTAGTAACCAGTATTTTCTCCTCTTCCAACAACCATTTCAAAGAGAAATCCCCATCGTTTGAGACATAGATCTTGTATTTTTCTGCAAATGATTTAAATTTTGACAAGTGTTGAATTTTGTCCTCTGGTATCCAAGATTAAACAGGCAAAACTACGAAACCATGTCACCGAAATAAATTTTTCACATAACAACTTCGATGGTACTTGAAATTAAGCTTGTATGTTCTACGTAATTTTATCTCCAGTTATAAAGGTTTTGATGTGTATGAAATGCCAAACAAAGAGGAAACTTTTTTTTTTATAACCTTGTAAATTTCATAGCGAATTTAGTACAGAAAGGTACTGTAATAATGTAACCCTTTACCACACAATCCCGACTCTTAACAATCATGAGAAAGAAGCCTTTTGGAAACATTGTGGTAAAAGGAGAAAATGCTGGTAACCAGCATTTTCTCCTTTTCCCACAATGCTTTCTGCCCTTCTCGAGGCAAATTTCTGTTTCTGAGACACAATTATTTTAAAGTCTGCAAATGCTTTCAATTTGGTAAAGTCCAAAATTTGTCGTTTCGCAAAAGGTCAAATCGTCTGTAAAGTTTTAACTGGTGGACTGTTTGTAATTTACGGATGATTAACGATTAACCCTTTCCCAAACAAGCCCTGGTTTTCACGTGTCTGCAGTACAAGTCTTTTGAAAACACTGTGGGAAAAGGAGAAATTGCTCATAACGAGCAATTTCTCCTTTCCCCACAGTGTTTTCTACCCTTTTTGATAACTTTCTGCCATTTTCATCAAATTTAAAATTGTCGTCTGCAAACTCTTTGAATTTGGACCAGTCCAAAATTTGTCGTTTGGGAAAGGGTTAAACTGCTAAATAAATGATACGAACATTTCCACTCAATTGTAAAATCCTATATGTTGCAGTTTTAAAGTTGATTTCACTGGAGATGTACGAGGGACACTTTTTAAGTTCGTAGAGTAAGCCTATAACTTTTTAACGCGATTATGAAGTTACACGATTTTTTACACAGAACCTGTGTAATCATTCCTCTCTCTAACGGTGTCACGGTATGCGGCGCATGAGGTCCACGTGCGCGCTGCGCTGGGTATTTTCAACACGTGGTTTTATACACTATAGTAAAATATAGCGTTCACTATGGATGGAAAAATCTCTGAACAGAGGGTATATTGTAAGATTCGAGCACAGCTCGGGTTTCCGCCAACAGAAATTAATGCTGATTTGCAAAAAGTTTATGGGAATGGTGCTTTAAAATATGCTACAGTTTGCAAGTGGGTACGTCGTTTTAATGATGGTCGGGAGTCAATTGAAAATGACCCTCGGTTGGGTAGGCTGGTTTCCGTTTTGACGGAAAAGAACGTTGCTACTGTGAAAACGTTAATTGAGGAAGACGCACGTTATACTGTGCAAGAGATAGAAGAATTAAGTGGCATTCATTCGTCAAGTGTTTTGAAGATCTTACGTGAACGACTTGGGCTACGTAAGATCTGCGCGCGCTGGGTGCCCCATTTGCTCACTGACGAGCAGAAACAAAGTCGGGTTAGACTTGCATCGCAAGTTATAGAAAAATATGATAAATGTAACCCACGTCGTTTGGAAGAGATAGTTACAGGTGATGAAACCTGGATCTATCATTTTCAAGCCGATTCTAAGGCTAAAAATAAGGTTTGGGTTTCATCTGAGGGCGACAGACCTGTCATTGCGCGCCGTTGCAAAACATCAAATCGCATGTTGTATGCGATATTCTTTGATTCGAAAGGTCCAGTCCTTCAAATTCCAGTCCCGAAAGGTAGTTCTGTCACTGGAAAGTTTTACAGAGAAAGTGTTCTTACTCAACTTGTTGATTTCTATCAGAAACGCAGACCGCGCACCGGTGTCCGCGGCATCAAATTACTCCATGATAACGCACCGGCCCATAAATCCGCTACGGTACAGGAATATCTGAAAGAATCTGGGCTCGATGTCTTAGACCATCCCCCATACAGCCCTGACCTGTCCCCCTGTGACTTTTGGTTGTTCCCAAGACTAAAGGAAATGCTGGCAGGGCACCGTTTTGAATCCCGTTGTGGTATAGGCAGTGCGGTCTACCAGTGTCTGCAACATATACCTAAAGAGGACTACCGGGCGGCGTTCCGGAAATGGGTAGATCGGTGTAAAATGTGTGTGGAGGCAGACGGGGCATATTTCGAAGGTCTTAGGTAAATAAAATTTTGATATTTCAAGCGGTTTTAAAAAGACCGCCCTACTCTACGAACTTAAAAAGTGTCCCTCGTATCTGACTCGTGACCTGGTAGTTGCGAGTTCGATACCCATTTGAGGCAAACTTTCTTTCCGGCGATTTTTTGCCACTTACCTCTGATGTAAAAAGAGAAAAGTAGTCAGTGGCTTTGGAAAGAAACTTGTGTCAGTACTGGTGTGAGAAAGCCAGAAAACACATGGGTGCGTCACTGACCGCCATGATATGACCTGCGCTTTTAAAATGGCGTTAAACTCTAACACAAACAAACAAATCACCGGAGATTATTACCGTATCCGACAGTGTAGATCAAAGATCAGACTGCACGTTTTGTGCAGTCTGATCTTGATCTACACTGTCTACAAAATCGCCCCGAGTCGTGCTTAATAGCCTAAAGGTTGAACGAACGAGTACTAGTTTAACTCTTTACCAAACGACAAAATTTAAGAATTGTCCAAGTTGAAAGCATTTGCAGACGACAAAATAAATGTGACTCAAAAACGGAAATTTGTTTTAGGAAGTGTTGAAAACATTGTGGGAAAAGCAATGTTTTCAAAAGGCTTCTTACGCAAAGTCGGTAAAACTCGGGATTGTCTGGAAAAGGTTTAAGAAAATAAGCGTCGTGGGTGGCACTACTATCGGGGTGGGGGGGGGGGGGGGCGATTCTTGAATAACGGTTATTTCTTATGACTGTAAAAGAAATACCAAATACATATGGTTTAATATCAGAACCGAGAGCTTCCGGGTCGTGGTAGTAACACCAGGGTCGTAGCCTTACTGGAAAAGTTGATGCTTAGCACTTTATGTACATTGTTTTATCATATTAAATGAAAAGACAGGTCTTAAAAACGTTTTTGATAATGATTTGATCGTAACCAATGCAGTTTCTTTGGGAATCATTTGATGTCTGTGACCACATAAATGGTTTGGTTGATTGTATGGTGTTTAACGCCGTTTTCAACATTATTTCAGTTACATCGCAGCGGCCAGTGCACTTATCCATGCTTTCCTGGAGTTTCTGTTACCATTACACCGCACAATATTCTTATCAAGCAACTGGCTGCTTTCCCACATAACCATCGTCGAAACAATGGTCAGCGGTGAGAGAAGAATGAATCCTGTCGCAATAACTATCATCAATCCTCGGAAAGAAATTGGCCAAGCCGGGGATCGAACCAGCGACCCCCTGTTCTCCAAGTCCTGTACACTACCGACTGAGCTACGGGGCTTGGCTGACCACATTAAGAAACGTGGTCTACAACCAGTGAGGACATCTTTTTACTCTCATTTCGTAGGTGCCTTTGAGGAAGCATAGCAAAAACGTTTATAGGCCATGATACCACTCCCGTTTTGTAAACGCCCCTAGACGTAAATTTCAGAGAAATAAACAGCAAAACTCAAGCTTTGTCAGGGAGAGAGCTGTAGAGGGTCAAAGAGAGTGATTTTCATTTTATTTTCGATTTACCACGAAGTCGCTGGTGTGACACCATATGTCGGCGGACTGAATATTGTCAAACTGGTATCCGTTGTATATATCAAAATATGGTTCAAAAAAGGGACTTTTCCTATGTAAGGTAGAGAACATTGTGAGAAAAGGAGAAAATGCTGGTTACCAGCATTTTCTGCTTTTCCCACAAGGTTTTGAAAGGCATCTACTATCAGATCCGTTAAATCGTGGGATCGTGTGGAAAAGATTTAAAATGTAACCTGTAGCTGTTCAGCGTGTGGCAACCTTTCCTCAAGGTTTGTACTTAGACCCGATATCAACTGCACGCGCCTAGACACGCGGTGAACCACGGGGTGGTCTACATCTGGAAGCCAGGCCCTGGAAATAGATTTCTAAAATTGTTGCATCGAATCCATTACCTACAATACGTATGAGTCACGCTCTGGCAAAATGCGGCTTGATGCATTCCCGTGTTGTATGATACCAGTCAAGCTATCACATATCTATGGATCCATAAAAAGCCACTTTTTCTAACAACTGACTTAATCATGATGTAGAATGGTCCTTGGACATACAGAAAATTGACCAATAGTGAAAAGTTTTGGCCCAGGTCAGCCTGCGCGGACTGCGCAGAATGACCTGGGCCGAAACTTTTCGCTTTGGGTCAATTTTCTATATGTCCAAAGATCTGTCTATCTCATGATTAAGTCCGTTGATAAAAAAAATAAAGGTGGCTATTTTGGATTCAAATTATGTCATAGCATGATTAGGAGTATCATGCGTCACGGCGATGCATTAAGCCCCCTTTTGCCAGAGCATGGCTAATTTATTTAAGGCACAATCAAATTGAGGATTGAAGGAAAATAAATAGATAGTGGCTTTAACGATACCCATACTGGGAGGAAGAATAGAAATAATTGTGGGAAAAGAGGGATTGCTGGTTACCCGCAGGTGTGAGCTGATCACTTAAATAATAAATTAAACAGTGCGAATTTTCCCCAGCGCCCTAGATGATGCTCTCCCCCCTCTCCTTCTCTCTACAAAACGAGAGAGAGAGAGAGAGAGAGAGAAAAGCGATATAGATATTTTAAACTTCCACTTACGTCTGGCTGACCCTTGTTTTAGTAACAATTACATTTTGCCCGTCTTTTGCAATTACAGAAGAGTCTTCCAACTGTAAGATAAATATTTTTCTTAATCCTTTACCAAAAAAAAAAATCCCATGTTTTAACGATCCTAAGAGAAAAAAGATGCTTTTGAAAACACGGTGGGAAAAGAAGAAAATGCTGGTAACCAGCATTTTCTTCTTTTCCCATAATCTTTTCTATCTTTTGAAGACAATTCTTGTTTTACCATTTGTGACACATTTCATTTTTTGTCCGAAAATGTTTTCAATTTTGGCAGGTTTAAAATGTTGTTGTTTGATAAAGAGATATAGAAATAAGAATTGAAACTACATTTTCATTGTGATAAGTAAAAAAACAAAAGAGTTAATAATAATAGTACCAAAGATAATAGAAATAGTATATGGGCCATGCTCTGTGAAAAGGGAGCTTAATGCATCTGCGAAAAGTCTCGGCCCAGGTCAGCCTGCAAAGACAGCGCAGGCTGACCTGGGCCGAAACTTTTCGTTACAGGTTAATTTTCAACGTGTTAAAGGACCATTCTTCCTCATAATTCAGTTGGTTGTTAAAAAACAGTGGCTGTTATGCATCTATAACCTTATATCACGTGATTGCTTGCTTTGTATCATGCATGTGTCTCCTTTTTCATAGAGCATGTCTTATATATCAATAATTAGAGTTGAAAGTTTATAACATGAGTTTGCCGAGCCCGCTAGCGCAGTCGGTAGCTTAAAGGGCTTGAAACAGGGCGCCCCTGGTTCGAATCCCCAGCTCGGCAAGTTTCGTTTCATTGATCTATGCTGTCCGCAAAAAAAACCTATTTCGTCATTCTGTTCCTAGCGACGCCAGCGGGAAATCAGTGTCTGATTTATATACCTCCAATTGGAGAGTTACGAAAATTATTTACGAAAAAAAAACAAGCTTTGTAAAACGCACTTAAGAATTTCTTTACTTGAAAGGTTTTAAAAAGAAGTTTATGCAAATCACAATAATGATTGATTGATTGATTGTATGGTGTTTAACGCCGTTTTGAACACTATTTCAGTTATATCGCGGAGGGCAGTGGACCTATCCATGCTTTCCTGGAGTTTCTTTTACCAGTGATCCACACAATATTCTTTCCAAGCCACTGGCTGCTTTCCCACATAACCATCGTCGAAACAATGGCCAGCGGGGAGGGAGGAATGAATCCTGTCGCAATGACTATCATCAGTCCTCGGAGAGAAATTGGCCGAGCCGGGGATCGAACCAGCGACCCTCTGTTCTCAAGTCCTGTACGCTACCGACTGAGCTACGGGGGCTCGGCGCAAATCACAATAAGGCTAACCTCTAGGGGAAAAAATGTTAAACATCGTTTCCTATCGGTCTCTGAGAAGCATTGTAATAGAGCCTGTGATGGACTGAAATGCATTTGAAACTTATTTTTTTCTTTCTTTGACCGAACCACAACTTATCTAGCCTGGGTCTAGGTGTTAATAATGCTTTATTAACTCCTTGTCGCGGTCTCCTTTCACGGTCTCTACAGATCTGTGGCAAAACTGTGGATCGGTTCCGTGGGTAATGACAAAGTAACGTCTGAATATGACCCACGCTCTGGTAAAGGGGGCTTAACGCATCTCCGTGATGAATGATACCAAGCAAATTTTCTTGTTATTATAAATGCATAAAAATCTGTTTTCTCGAACAACTGTCTAAGTCGTGAAGTAGACCGGTCCTTTGACATATAGGAAATTGACAAATAGCGAAGTTTCGGCCCAGTTCAGTCTGTGCGAACTGCACAGGCAGACCTGGTTGATACTTTTCGCAGATGCATTAAGCCCCTTTTCACAGAGCATGTCTCATATATAAAAAGGAAAAAAAAAATAACCGCGCTGGAACCTAGGACCAGGCCTAAGAGCTCAGGTTGTAGAGCATTAGATTTGTAAACGTCATATATCTGGCAACATGAGGGTGTGGGTTCGATCTCCACCGCTGGCAATCCAAAACTGCTTAAAAGTCTTTCGGATGAGGAGCTAAACCGGGGTCCCGTGTGACTCCGCGGCTCTACACCGAGCACAGTAAAGAACAAGTCGTAACTTCGGATGGATTCAGTCCTGTATCTTGCTCTATCCCTCGTAACAAAACTAACAGTCTTCTGGGGGCATCGCACTTATGGGCAACCGGTGGTGAAAATAAAATAAAAGCATTGAAAGCACTGGAGTGGCATTTGTCAAGGGAGCCAATTTGTGGAATTCATAATTTGAAAAAATAAACAATAATATGGTACGAACAAGCCAGAACGAACAAGCGAAGGGACGAACAAGTCCATGGACGAACTGGTTTTAGGACGAACACGATCAGGAAACAAAGGTTGTGTGTATCACTGCGCCAATAGAAGACCATAACGCGTATAGATATTTTCAATAAAAAAAGAAGTATTTCCATGATCGGTGGCCTATATCCAGTTTATCTTAATACGCCGTTGTTAATTATATATCTGAGTGCTGTCGAAACACTTATTTGTTTTAGAAAAATTGAGTTTATATGGGTTTACTTCCTTCGGTTTTGCACAAACTACGATACACGATTTTCAAAATGCCGAATTGAACTCATAGTGGCATTGTCTTCGACAAATGCCACAAAAATCAATCAATCAACTGGAACTCCAGGCTGTAATTTACCTTACTCGCAGCAGCTTGCTTGATCGAATTGAGTTCTGACTCGTGTATAACACCATAAACTACGGAAACCCTCGGGTCGATACTCATTACTTCCTCTTTGGCGACATATATTGGAATGGTAGTTTTTCTGTACACACAGCCTAGTTCTGAAATCGCCCTTATATCCTGTAAAACAAAGTTTATTATTATTATTATTATTATTTTTATTACTGTTTCGAAAAAAGGGGGGTCCAATGTACATTTACTGCAATTTTAACCCTTAACCTGCTATATATAAGTGAGATGAAATTTTCAAGTCCATAGTAAAAACCCAATTTTTGGTATTTCCAAGGTATTTTTGGGTGGATAAATATCTCTGTATCAGACAGTGTAGATCAGCACGTTCTTTGCAGTCTGATCTTGATCTCCACTGCCCGCAAAAGTCCTTGAGTCGCGCTTAGCAGCTTAACCTTATCCTGCTAAATGACTTAACCCTTTCCCAAACGACAAATTTTGGACTGTTCCAAATTGAAAGAGCTTGCAGACGACAATTTTAAATTTGATGAAAATGGCAGAAAGGTCTCAAAAAGGGTAGAAAACACTGTGGAAAAAGGAGAAATTGCTCGTTACGAGCAATTTCTCCTTTTCCCACAGTGTTTTCAAAAGACTTGTACTGCAGACACGTGAAAACCAGGGCTTGTTTGGGAAAGGGTTAAATGAAACGCCTAAGTCGATGCTAAAAACTACAGCGTTGGTATTTCAAAGTCATGGGGGTTGGGGGAAATATCTCCTTATTGGACAGTGTATATCCAAGATCAGACTGCACGTTGTGTGCAGTCTGATCTTAACTACATAGTTCGCGAAAAGTTCGTAGGTCGCTCTCAGCAGCCTAAGGGTTAACACTTTACCACACAATCCTAACCTTTAACGACTCTGAAGAAAAAACCTGAAAACATTGTGGGTAAAGGAGAAAATGCTGGTAACCAGCATTTTCTCCTTTTTCCACAATGTTTTTTACCCTATCAAAGCCAGAAATCATCATTTTAGCTACTTTTAATTTGTCGTCTGCAAATGCTTTCAATTTGGACAAGTCTAAAATTTTGCCGTTTGGTAAAGAGATAAGAGAATTTTTGTCCCTTTTTTTTCCTTTACTCGGACCTATACTGATCATACTTCTTCTTTTATCACATACTGATGTACAATATACTCCCGTCACACCGAACTCGTTCTCACTACGTTCCAAACAGTGTTCTCAAACGGGATCGAACTGTCTTCAAACAGAGTGGACGTAGTAGCAACCTTTTAGGGTCTGTTTACGAACTTCATGGACGGGCTAGGATGGGGAGGGTACTCCAAAACTTTGAGCCTGCTCAAAGCCTGCTCAAAATTTTTTGTCGTCCATCCCGTCGTGTAATTAGAGTGACAACGAACTTAAAACGAGATGGACGCACTACAAACGGATTTGCCGTACTTCAATCCTATTAGGGACTTGTAACTAACAACCTGGTGCAGTGGGCATTCAAATGGCAGTACACTTGCACACCGAATGAAATTACACATTCTACCCCGACCGCAACCCGTTTAACGATTTTTTTAGGACAGGGCAAAACGTTCTAAGAACTAGGTCGGTGTAACAGGGGCTTTAGGCGTAATTAGGCCGAAATTACACGTCCCAACCCGACCGCAAACCGTTTTACGATTATGTGAGGACGAGGTAAGACGTTCTAAGAACTAGTTTGGTATGATGGAGGCTTTATGTATTGGAACATGGCAGTTTTTCTCTACACACGCACCCTAGTTCTAAAATAATCCATTAAACTGTATGCAGAAGGTTAACCATTAACCCTTATCCTATTGAATAAGTAAAATAAAACTTTCAAACCGATGGTAAAAATCGAAATGTTGCTATTTCAGTGGTACTTGTGGGGGAGAGATACCTCTTTATCGGACAGTGAAGATCAAAGATCGGACTGCACGTCATGTGCAGTCTGATTTTGATCTACACTGTCCGTTAAAGGTCAATGAGTCGCTCTCAGCAGCTTAAGGGTTAACGCTTTATTACCAAATCCCGCATTTTAGCAACCCTAGATGAAAGACCTTTATTGAAAACATCGTGGAAAAAGGAGAAAATGCTGGTAACCAGCATTTTCTTCGTTTCCCACAATGTTTTCTAACCTAGCAATGACTAATGCAATTATCTTAGCCACATCTGAATTGTCGTCTGCAACTGCATTCGCAGACGACAATTCAAATGTGGTCAAGATGACAGAGGTGTCGGGAATTTTGTCCACTGGTAAAGAGTCAAAGCAAAGGATAAATTTACCGAAATTTCTCGAGAAAGAAAAAAAAGGTAGTTGAGCACCACCATGGCAAAATGGGGTTTGATGAATCTTCGATATTTTGATTCCAAGCCAGTCATCACATTATTATGGATCCATAAAATCCATTTTGTCTAACAACCGACTGAATCATGAGGTGGACTGGTCCTTTGAAATTCAGAAAATCGACCGGTAGCAAAATGTTTCGACACCATGTCAGCCGTCGCAAACTGCGCAGACTGACATGGCTCTGTGCTTCTGGCAGGTGTATTAAACCTCCTTTTCACAGAGCACGACGGTGTTTTGCCAGAGAGTTTCATAAAGTGGGAGGCAGTGTAGATCCAAGATCCGATTTAAATTGGTTTTTCCTGCAGTATTTAAACTTATCATATGAGCCATGCTCTGTGAAAAGGGGGCTTAATGCATCTGCGAGAGGTATCGACCCAGGTCAGCCTGCGCAGTCCGCGCAGGCTGACCTGGGCCGAAACTTTTCGCTGCTAGTCAATTTTCCGTATGCCAAATGACCAGTCTACCTCATGATTACGTCCATTGTTTAAAAAAAGTGGCTATTATGGATCCATAATTATGCAATGGCTTGCGTGGTATAATGCATTACAGAGATACATCAAGTCCCCTTTTTCTAGAGCATGGCTCATAAATATTTCTTTAACGCCAAATAACACTCCACATGAAGTTATTGGTCATATGATAATTTCAGTCATTGTAGGTAGCATATTCTACTGTCAAGAAGCACGAGAATGACGAATGAATCAAACGTAATGGTGATAATCGCAGTTGTTTTCGCAACAACAATAAAAAACATCATAATAATTTGAAAGTACTGCAATATATATAATGCAAGTTAAACGATGCCCTGAGAAAAGGTTTAACGCATCTGCAAAACGTATTGACCCTTGTCAGCCTGCACAGTCCGCGTAGGCTGACCTGAATCGAAACTTTTCGCTATTGGTAACATTTCTGAATTCCAAAGGACCATTCTACTTCATGATTCAGCCATTTTTTTTTTTTTTTTTGAGAAATGGGCTCTTGTCATTGGACGACTTGCTTGGTGTAGTGCAATGCAAAAATGCAATAAACATTCTTTTTCCAGAGCACTGCTCACGTTATTACCTTATGGGGGAAAAAGAAGGAAAACTCAATAAAAACGAGCCGTGATCTTACCCGTGTGCCTTCTCCTCTACATAAAGTTTCATACATATCTGATAGTTCGTCTGTTGGCGACAGCGCATGCCCAGACGCATCCGGATTGCCTCTGTATTTACTCTGGTAGAACTCTAAATCTGCTTCTAGTCTGTCATTGGTAGGATCTAACGTTAAAGACACAACGTGGAGATGTAATCTTGTTATACATGTACAGTTGCTAGTTGGCTCACGAGTACAGGTTAAAAACAAAGAATTAAACCTCAGCGATGCCCTGTGAAAAGGAGGCTTAATGCATCTGCCAAGATGTATCGACTTAGGTCAGCCTGTGCAGAAAGCGCAGCCTCACCTGGGCCGAAACTTTTCGCTATTGGTCAATTTTCTACGAGTCAAAGGACCATTCCATATCTGAATTCAGTTGGTTGTCTGAAAAAAAAGGTGGCTATTATGGATCTAAAATAATGTGATTGCTTGCTTGGTATCAAAGCCCCGTTTTCACATAGAATGGCTCAGTCCTATAGCCTGCGATTAGTCAAATCTGATGTCATTTGTGAAGGAAGTAGACGAAGATCAGACAGCATCTTTGGCCACCTGTAAGATATCCGTTGGTTAGGTCTTTTCTAAACGACAATTTTTTAGACTTTTCTAAATTCAAAGTACCATGTATTTGCAGACGACAAAACAAATGTGACTCGATTAATGCGATTTGTTGAAGGGTTGAAAACATTGCTGGAAAAGGAGAAAATGCTGGTTCGACAATGTTTTTAAAGCACTGCTTCATCGGGGTCGTTAAAACATTGAATTGTTTGCAAAAATGTTTTGCAGACAGTGTAGATTAAAGATCAGACTGCACAGAAAGTGCAGTCTGATCTTTGATCTACACTGTCCGATACGGTATTTTACCCGGTGAAATCGCAATGTCTGGGCTTTCAGTATTGAGTAGGAATTTGCGTTTCATTTATTCAGCAGCTTAAGACTAAGTGTTAACTAAAGATAGTTATGAAAAAGAGGCATAGCTTTAACAAGAGTCGAATTTGGCCAACTTCGAGCTTTAAAATTGTAAGCCTTATCTAGAGACACGATAAAAATCTCCGCACTGTTTGCATAAAAAAGGAACAGTTGTGTGTCTTGCAGATCAAGCATCTTAACAGTATACGTTTTCGTATGATATCAAGGGAACAATTTTTTATGGGCTATCAGGGGCATAATTAAGTATGTCATTCACTCGGATTTGACCTTGCCAGCAAACATCTTTCACAATACTTTGTACAAGACGTCAATTCTGAAGCTCATGAACCGTATATGTCGAGAGTAGTTGACGAATACCGTCTCGTTTAGCTACATGCATTTAATTATAGCCCAGTAAACAAGTCCAATGACTGACTTTCGTTATGACTGCACATTTTCTGCTTAGAGTAACGAGGTTTTGGGGCAAAAACCCGCAAGTTAACGAGAAATCAGTTGACACCGGTATGCTTCACTTCTTCTTTCAAAGTGAGAAATTTTGGCTTTTATTTCAAAGCGGGTCAGTATTAAGTACATGGAATTTTCTAATCGTCATCATTTATATCTGGCTAACATAGTAGCGTTTGTATTCTTCATCGCTTTTTTCAAGGTCCGTACAATGAAATATGATAGTTGCCTAACTACCAACCATGGCTCCAAACTCTGTATTGACCGTTTAGAAAAGCCCGTGCTACAATTTATCTTCAAATAAAAGATATAAACAATTTTCAGTACGTAAAAGAGATTCCGGACGATACTCACCGACAGCACTGATTGCAAAGAGACCCCGATGGCATTCACTGACACTATTTATTTTAAAGGAATACTGGACAGTATTGCCTGACAGTTTAATTTCAAAGAGACCTGGACGGTATTCAATGATAATATTGATATCAAAGAGTTCCCAGACGGTATTCACCGACAACATTCATTTCAAAGAGACCTCGAACGTTATTTACCGACAATATTTATTTCAAAGAGACCCTGGAAGGTATTCAACGACAATATTTACTTCGAAGACTAGCCCCCGGACAGTATTGCTCGATACTGTTACCGGTAACTTCAAAGAGACCCCGGATGGTATTCACTAACAATATTGATATCAGAGAGACCTTAGACGATATTCACCGACAATTTTATTTCAATGAGACCCCAACGGTATTAACCGACAATATTTACTTCAAGACTAGCCACCGGAAAGCATTGCTCGATACTATTACCGATAATTTCAATGAGACCCGGACGGTATTCACCGACAATATTGATATCAAAGAGACCCTGTACGGTATTCACCGACAATGTTTATTTCAATGAGACCTCGAACGGTACTTACCGACAATATTTATTTCAAAGCGACAACGTACGGTATTGCCCGACAATATTTCCTTCAAAGACTAGCCACTGGACAGTATTGCTCGATACTGTTACCGGTAATTTTAAAGAGACCCCGGACGGTATTCACCGACAATATTGATATTACAGAGACCCTAGACGGTATTCACCGACAATATTTATTTCAAAGAGACTTCGAACGGTATTTATGGACAATATTTATTTCAAAGAGACCTCGGACCCTATTCACGGACACTATTTACTTCAAAGACTAGCCACCGGACTTCTCGACCAGCTGGATGAGTATTTTTGAAATTAAAAATTTATAAAGTTGAATCTCGAAATTATCACAAATTTCAACTTCAGCAACAAATTGTGGTTTTCTTGTGTCTTGTTTTTGCTAGAATACTCTACAAAATATCGTAAACGTATAAAGTCAGATTAGAGGCGTAACTACATAAAAACCAACCATGAAATATGAGCCATGCTCTGTGACAAGGGGGGTTTAATGCATCAGCAAAAACTATCGACCCATGTCAGCCTGCGCAGTCTGCGCAGGCTGACATGGTTCGAACCTTTTTGCTATTCTTAAATTTCTTGCATGTCCGAGGACTATTTTACCTCCATATTTAGTTAATTATCAGACTAAAAGGATTTTATGGATCCCCAAATGTTATGATGTCTTGCTTGGTATAATGCATTACTGAGATACATTAAAACCCGCTTTTGGGCGGAGCGCCGCTCGTTATAATCATAAATTTATACCTAAATCTCTCTGTTTAGTTAGCAGCGACAAAGCGCGATCTTGATTTCCCATCTGAAAATAAAGAGGCAATACAATACTGTTTGACAACTATTAGTGAGCCATGCTCTGGGAAAAGGGGGCTATAACGCATCTCCTTGTTGCATTATATCAAGCAAATCTTCACATGTATGATAGATCCGTCAAACACGTTCTGTCAATTAACCCTTTCCCAAACAAGCCCTGGTTTTCACGTGTCTGCAGCACAAGTCTACTGAAAACACTGTGGGAAAAAGAGAAATTGCTCGTAACGAGCAATTTCTCCTTTTCCCACAGTGTTTTCTACCCTTATTGAGAACTTTCTACCATTTTCATCAAATTTAATATTGTCGTCTGCAAACTCTTTCAATTCTGACCAGTCCAACTTTTGTCGTTTGGGAAAGGGTTAATCGACTGGATCAGGAGGTAGACTGGTCCGTTGGCATGACCAATAGCAAAATGTTTCGACCCACGTCAGCCTGGACCGGGCAAGCTGACACGTGTTGATACTTTTTCCGGTTACATTAAACCCCATTTTCACAGAGCATAGCTCACATACATGTTTTATGTGTTAAACGCCTTTGTCCATAGTCTGTCAGTTAACCCTTCCAGCGCCATAGGCGAAAAGTGGGACTTTTGCGGACGGCATAGATCAAGATCAGACTGCACAGAACGTGCAGTCTGATCTTTGATCTATGCCCTCCGCTTGTTTTGTCAAGCCTATATGATACAAATCTTCCGGAGACTTAGTGGATTGTATTTACAGCCATCAAAAGAGGCCGAATTACTTTATTTGGCGCCGAAAGAGTTAAATCATATTGACCAATGCACCTGTTCAAGCAATTCTGTATCCAGAGCGACGCACAAACAATCTTTTGAAGCCACCTGTGTCTGCCAGGGTAGCTCAGTGGTTAGCGTATTTGACTCGTGACCTGGTGGTTGAGAGTTCGATACCCGGCCGAGGTAAACTTTCTTTCCGGCGATTTTTCGTCTCCCACCTCTGATGCATTGTGAGAAAAGTAGTCAGTGGCTTTGGAAAGAAAGTTAGTGTCAATACCGGGGTTATAAAGCCAGGAAGCACATGGGTACGTAACTGAACGCCATGATATGAGCGGAGTTGTTAAAATGGCGTTAAACTCCAATAAAAACAAACAAACAAACACATGAGCCGTGCTCTGACAAGAGGGGGCTTAATGCATCTCCGTCATGCATTATACCAACCAAGCCATCGCATAGTTACGGATCCACAATAGCCACTTTAAAAAAAAAGAAAAGAAAACTGAATCATGAGGTAGACTGGTCCATAAACATGAAGAAAATTGACTACTAGCGAAAAGTTTCGGCAAGGTCAGCCTGCGCAAACTGCGCAGGCTGACCTGAATCGATACATTTCACATATGCATCAAGCCTCCTTTTCACAGAGCATGGCCCAATTGAAATCACCTGCAGCTGCGTTTCAAAAATCAACTCTTTAAACGCAGAATATCTGAGCCATGCGCTGTGAAAATAAAGAATCGACCCGGGTCAGCCTGCACAGTCCGCGCAGGCTAACTTGGGTCGAAATATTTTGCCACTGGTGAATTTTCCGCGTGTCAAAGGACCAGTCTACCTCACGATTCAGTCCGTTGTTAGGGAAAATGGATTTTATGGATCCATAATTATCTGATGAATTGCTCGGCATAACGCATCATGGAGATGCATTAAACCCCCTTTTCACAGACCATGCATCATATAAACTCAATCTTTTTTCGACGGTCGAAAATACAATCCACTCGAACTCAGAAAGATATTTATCTTATAGGTTTGACTAAACAAGCCGACGGTATAGACCATAGATCAGAATGCACGTTCTGTGTAGTCTGATCTTGGTCTATGCTGTCCGCAAAAGCACCTGTTTTAACCTATGGTCCTGCTTAATAAGTTAAATGAAACTTTCAAAGCAATAGTAAAAACCCGAATAATGCTATTACAAACTTATTTTTTAGGGAAAAATATTTTCTTATCTGACTGTGTATATCCAAGATCAGACTGTACGTTCTGTGCAGTCTGATCTTGATCTACACAGTCCATGAAAGGTTAGTGAGTCGCGCTTAGCAGCCAAAGCTTTAATACACTTAAAGCTACATTCAACTGCGAGAGAACATGTCCCAAAAGTGTTTTATCCATTCTCGGGAAGATTCACGACAGGGCCAAAACTCGTACGCATACCCAAAGGTTACCAGGGCTGTGTGTTACCATTGTGCTGAATGGGGTACATGCTTCTGGTTTTCAAAAGTGGTTGTTATTATTGTAGCTGTGCAAGTTTTTATTATCATACAGCAAAAAAAAAATATCGCTATCTGATTGGATGATACGCTCCTAATATATATTGCTGTACACTTGCAGCTCCCAGGGTACAGCACGGCAAAATCATAGATGACAAGGTCAGATAGTCATGAAAACAAACCGTGAAGTGTTAAAGGTTATGCGTTGTAACGTTAAAAAAATAATGATAAACTAATGGTCGTTTGAAACAACTAATAGTCGCTTACTTTTGCCAACAAACCATAAAATGAATATTTACTTAACTTAGAGTTGTTCAATCCATGTTTGAATAAAAAATATATCGAATGTATATATCATAGGTCAATGAAACTCCATTGTCCATCACGGGATAACGAAATGTTCCTTATCGGACACCGTTAAATTTTTTACCCCTGTCCCCTTTCAAAGATAATATTTAACCGAAAACGGAAAACTAGTTACCGTTGCAGATGGGTTCATAAATGATTTTTCTTGGGTACCCTCACCTTCGAAAGTTCCAAACGGCTCTTGCGACTAACCAATAACTCTGATCTAAGAAAAAGTAAAACGCTTTCAGATTTTCCGGATCGTGGCGATCCGGAAAATGTAGATGCTTTTTATTTTTTTTTAAGATCAGAGCTAGTGCTTGATCGCAAGAGTCACTTGGATTTTTCGAAGGTCATGGTACACAAGAAAAATCATCTGTGATCCCATCTGCAACGGCAACTAGGTTTATTTTTCCAATCTTGGTTAAATATTATCCCTGTAAGGGGACAGGGGGTCAATTTTTCTTCTATTTCATTGCACACGTTGTCTTATTATATACAATATAGTGGCAGTCGTCAATGTGCTATTTATATAGTAACGGCGTAAATAAAATTTTGAGTATTCTGTGATAAACAGGCGATGCATCAGTGTTTAATAGTGTTCGACGATCGACCAATTGAGCTTCAAAGGCCTGTGATATATAGATCGCAGGGACTTAATGCGCCAAACTGCACGCTTTACCTAGGTTTCAGTGACGTCAGTTTTCGGTGACGTCTTTTTTCGGTGTGTTTTGGGCGCTCAGAAAAGACATTCGATTTCGTAAGCGTACTCGATTTGTGAAACAATAAAATACGGAAATTTCGCTGAATACACTTTGGAATGGTAAAATCTTGCAGTATAATGAATTCGTTGAACGGTCAAGTGGCCTTCGGCTCCGGGCCAACATGATTGCCGCAGCCGTGACTGTGACAATTTTCCAAGTCCCCTGCCACCTGACAGTACAACTAATAATGTAATGAAAAGACGTTTTGGACATTTTCGGTTAGAAGCATAGGTTTGTTTATAGACTTTTTAAAGTGAAAAACAAATCAGCTAACCAACTGACCCGAAGCTACCCGATAGAATGCTCCGCCCACTGTGTCACGTGATTAGCAACGTAAAACTCTAGGACAAACAAAATTATTGATTTCAATTTAAAAAGTAATGAAAGCAGTGCCATTGAAAATATTACTTTTCCATAATATCAATATAATTTACATGCAAGAATGAATCATTTATTTGAAATGATTTTTTATTTAGATACCCTTTTTAAATTGAATATTGAGAAGTAGATCAAGTGTAGAAAAATCTTTATATTGCTTACTCTACCTTCCATAATGCAGACGCTAACTGCCGGACTACTTTTGTGATACCAGCGCTCGTGGATGGCAGCAAATGTAGCAAATCTTCTAACCAGCTCACTTCTTCTGAAAACTCATCTAAATCATCTAACAGATTACATATTGTATGAACGTCATCGGGAGAGAGTTCCTCATACTGTTCATCTAGAATTTTACCTCTGTAATTAAATGTTTAACCTTTTATCACATAATCCCGAGTTTTAACTCTTCACCAAACATCAAGATTTTGGACTCGATCAAAATAAAAGCATTGGCAAAGGTAAACTTAAACTCAGCTCAGATGATGATTTCTGTCTTTGAGAGGATAGAAAACGTTGTGGAGAAAAAGAGAAAAATGCTGGTTACCAGCATTGTCTCGTTTCCCACGATGTTTTCAAGACCCGTCTTCTTCGTCAGGGTCATTTAAACTCGGGACTGTGTGGTGAAGAGTTATGGATCTCGATGGAAAAGGCTTTTGAAAACATCGTGGGAAAAGAAGAAAATGCTGGAAACCACCTCTTTTCCGACAATGTTTTCAAATCTTCCAAATGCAAATCCCACAATTTGGGCCCCATTTAACCCTTATCCTGCTAAATAAATGAAATTTTCAAGCCGATGGTATAAACCAAAATGTTGGTTTTTCGAAGTTATGGAGGTTGGGGAAATATCTCCTTATCGGACAGTGAAGATCAAGATCAGACTGCACGTTCTGTGCAGTCTGTTCTTGATCTACACTGTCCGCGAAAGGTCCGTGAGTCGTGCTTAGCAGCCTAAGGGTTTATTTGTCATCTGCAAATGCTTTCAGTTTGAGTACGTCTAAGATTTTGTCGCCTGTTATAGAGTTATCAGATTTACCAACAATGTCTTTTCACTCAGAATACAGCCGAGTCCCGATAGCACAGTCGGTAGTGTACAGGACATGAGAACAGGGGTCGCTGGTTCGATTCCCCAGCTCGCCCTATTTCTTTCGAAGGATTGATGACAGTCATTGCGACTGGATTCACTCCTGTGTCATCGCTGATCGTTGTTTTGACGATGGTTTTGCAGGATGACTGCCAGTGGCATGGGAAGAATATTGTGCAAAGTACTGGTAAGAGAAATCCGAAGTAAGCATAGATAGGTGCATTGGCCGCTGCGATATAACTGAAATAATGTTAAAAACGGCGTATAACATCATACAATCAATACACTCGAGACCTTTTTACCAAGGTACATGTACTTACGTAAACGTAACTAAGAAATTCGTAAGTTTTTGCGTAACTCCGAGTTTTGCGTTTTACTAAAGGTTTCGTAACTAAGATCGAACGTAAGTTGTTACGTAACTTTAAAATCGGTTGTAAGTTTGAACGTAGGCCAAATTCTGGAGACCTTTTTTTTATTTGTATTTCGTCGTCATAGGGGAAGAAATTTGAGAAAAACATTATAGTTATGCTCACTGCTATCCACAGTAGTAATAAGTTTCATTTTTTGACAAATGAAGTTTTTTTTTTTCACACGTTCAGTATCCATACTTGACGGAAGCTTGAACGGCACGCGCTGTTTATCTAGATAACAACGGCACGGGAACTACTGTTTCTGCCTTCAATGGAAGAGTTACGGAAATATTGACTTACGTGAATTCACAAAGTTACAGAGGTTTAGTAAAACGGATTTACGATTTTCGAACGCAGGCGTAAAGTTACGAAAATTCTAACCCAAAAACTTATGAATTATTAGTTAAACGGTACCCAGAATATCAGATACGTGCAGCAGAGTCAGGTTAACCAATATCAATTTCTTCAATCAAATTATTTCGCATATATCGGGTTTGCTGATACAAGATTGGGCTATGCTTTCTTTACACTCTGAACGCTGTAATATACATGTAGGTGAAGTGCCGTTCGAAAGGGTGTTAAACACAGGAAAGAAAACGTAAGTGAAACTCTAGTGATGATGGGCAGTAAAACGAATTAAAGATACATCACAACGAAAACAATGATGATGATCATCATCATCATTCTTGTTATTATTTTGATGATGATGATGACGACGACAACGATGACGATGATGATGATGATGATGATGATGATGATGAAGGCAATGATGATGATGATGATGATGATGATGATGACGACGACGACGACGATGATGATGATGATGATGATGATGATGAAGGCGATGATGATGACCTACAGCATGACATCTCTCGGGCTTAGTTTATACGTTTTTTTCAGACGTATAATGCCACCAACTGCACCTTTAAAGTCGCCCTCAAAGGCAGACAAGCTGCCAAACTTTCTTTCTATCGATGAAACTTGATCATTGAAACCTGAAAAAGATTAGATAAAACATTCAATCAACGGTTACTCTTTCAAACGACCAATTTTCAGACCCATCCATTGAAAGCAGTTGCAGAAGAAAAATCACAGGTGGCTTAAACCAATGTATTTGTCATCGAAAGGGTAGAAAACATCGTGGGAAAAGGAGAAAATGCAGTTTACCAGCATTTTCTCCTTTCCCCACAATGTTTTCAAAAGGCTTCTTTCTTCAGGGAAGTTAAAATCTGGGATTGTGTGGTTAAAGTTTATCCCTTTCCCAAACAAGCCCTGGTTTTCACGTGTCTGCAGTACAAGTCTTTTGAAAACACTGTGGGAAAAGGAGAAATTGCTCGTAACGAGCGATTTCTCCTTTTCCCACAGTGTTTTCTACCCTTTTTGAGACCTATCTGCCATTTTCATCAAATTTAAAATTGTCGTCTGCAAACTCTTTCAATTTGGACCAGTCCAAAATTTGTCGTTTGGGAAAGGGTTAATCGAGACTTAGAGTAAAAAACATTGGTTACATGCTTCCTCAAATTTAGACCTTTTACATCAAATATTTTCTCGAGGTCAACTATTCATTCACGTTTATCTCAGAAATTTAAAGACAATCATAAATTTACTAAGACATACATTTCAGTTGATGTAACCTTTTCCAACATTCTGGCCAACGGCCTAAATCAAGAAGGAAAAAAAAAAGGTTTATGTCTTGATTGATGCAGTCTGTTGAAATACTGATAAGAGTAAAATTACGTTATGGGTGGCATTATCCCTTGACTACACAATCCCGGGTTCTAACGACCTTGAGGAAGAAGGTTCTTGAAAACATTGTTGGAAAAGGGTAAAAAAATGCCGGTCGTCAGCATCTTTCTCCTTTTTCCGGATTGTTTTTGTCCTTCCACAAGCAGTGTCCATTGTTTGAGCTACATTTAATTTTTTTGTCTGCAAATGCTTTGCATTTGGACGAGTCTAAAATTGAGTAGCTTGGATAAGAGTTAAACAGACATGAAATATAAAATACAATGCTTGATAGAAAGCGCAGTCTGATCTTGGATCTACAGTGTGCGTTACATGGTAAATGTTTTTGCAAAAAAAAAAAAAGCTTAAAATCGCAATGTGAGTTTTTCTGCCGATTGATTCGTTTATTTGGGCCATGCTCTGTGAAAAGGGGGCTTAATGCGTCTGCGAAAAGTATCGACCTAGGTCAGTCTCCGCAGTCTGCGCATGCTGATCTGGGCCGAAACTTTTCGCTATTGGTCAATTTTCTGTATGTCAAAGGATAGGTCTAGCTTATGACACAGGCGGCTGTTAAACAAAATGGTTTTTATGGATCCATTATTATATGATGACTTGCTTGGTGTAATGCATCACGGAGATGCAGTATGCCCCTTTTTGCCAGAGCATGGCTCATTTTATTTATCAACAGTATGCGGGTATAGGCATACCTGTTGACTTTCTTGAAATCTAACAATGATCTTATATATCATGCAATTCGCAGTCAACTTACTCTTGAGAGGCCCTGTTTCCGGGCAGTTATCGCAGTTAAGGGTCGAAATGACTCGGGTCCATCCGAGATACATCCTCTTGAAGAAATGGAAAGAGTTCAGGGGATTCTCGATAAAACCGAGAGACGATAATGCTCTTTGATTAAAAGTGTGTGTTCTTTGGTAAAACCTGTAAAGTATGGAGTGTACAGTTAATATTTGCATATTTCTTACCATACATAATAGTATTATTTCATGCTTTTCAATAGTTTATCGAGAAATAATGGTGGATTATGGTTTGATATTTCATGGTTTCGACCAGTGAAAATACCTTTTTTTTATTTCATGCTTTCCGGTAGGATATCGAGAAAAAGCGGTAAAAATATTTTTCGATATTACACGGGTACGACCAGTGAGAATACCGATTTCGTTTTTTTATGGAAGTCTCGACAAAAAAAAAAGGCGTAAGAAGCATGAAATAAATAGAATATTTGTTTTTTTCGGTGAAAGATCGAAATTTATTTCATCTCGTGAACATCATCGGTAATATTTTCACGAGTGGCGCACGAGTGAAAATATTACCGATGATGTTCACGAGATGAAATAAATTTCGATCTTTCACCGAAAAAAACAAATATCCTCTATATATTTGCTAACTCTTCAAATGAAAGCGGAAACAGTAGTTCCCGCGCACTAGTTACCTAGGTAATCAGCGCGTGTTATTCAAACGGAGGGAAATATGACATAATTTACGCTATATTTCTCGCGTATTACGTAATATTGTAATGTTGTTATGTGAGGGGTGGGGTAGGCCACGGGAAATGACCGAAAACAATTGTCTTGGATTTTGATGAAAGTCCCAACAAAAAATGGGCATGAAATAAATAGAATGTCTGGGTTTCTTTTCGGTAAAAGATCGAAATTTATTTCATTTCGTGAGAATCATCGGTAATATTTTCACTCGTGGCTGTGCCACCAGTGAAAATACTCGTGGCTGTGCCACTCGTGAAAATATTACCGATGATGTTCACTGGCTGAAATAAATTCCGATATTTCATCGAAAAAAAAACATCTTCTATGTAATTTATAGTTCGTATGTGCATATTTTGAACCATACATGAAAACTGTGGTTAATCATCATCATCATCATCATCATCATCATCGTCGTCGTCGTCGTCGTCATTATCAAGATGATAATGATAATCAGTAATAATTATTGTTACAATCGTTTAGCTCCTTTTCCCATAATTTTCCTTACAAGTTTTGCAAAAAATGTCCACTATGAATGTACCCCAACATTTTCTCGCAAAAAAAACCCGCCGAGGCAGTAAAAGTTGTTTTCGCCGAAAAAGCTAACCATTATGGGTCGTATAGATTCTAGATCGGACTGCACTTTTTGTGTGTGTGTGTGGGGGGGGGGGGGGGGGGGAAGGAAGGCATGGAGAGAAAGTTGATATTTTGCAAGGAAAAAAATTTAAAAAACGTGACCGTGTACCTTTAATTGGAGAGAAACAAAAAAGAACATGTTGAGAACAAAGTGTCTCCGGTGGGACTCGAACCCAAAACCTTTAGAACCATAGCCGGCTACTCTAGCACGTGCATACCCGAATGAACAATGGTTTTGTCCATGAAAACATTGTGAGCAAAGGAAAGATTGTGTCATCGTGAAAATTTCATCTTTTTATCACCATAATTTCAAAAAGATCTATCGGACGGGAAAAAAATCAAGTAAGGGAGGAATACGTACAACCCTTTACGAAACAGTCCCGTTTTGAACGACCCCCTTTTGAAGAAGTCAGTTCAAAACACTATGCGAAAAGGAGAGCATGCTGGTAACCAGCATTATATCCTTTTCCCACGCTGTTTTCTACTTGCTCAAGCACAAACCTCATCACTTGAGTAGCGTTTATTTTGTCGTCTGCAAATGCTTTCAATACGGACGAATCTAAAATTTACGAAGAAAACATTTTTTTGATAGAGTTACGAAAATAAACCGATACAAATACGGTATGTCTATCCCATCTGTGACTGGAATCAATTTATAGCTCATAAATCCGGTAGCAGATTTGCGTTACGATGCGTATATTCCATTTGAGTCATGCTCCGGGAAAGGGGATTTATTGCCTCTCCGTGATGCATTATACAAAGCAAGTCATCCATTGTTATGAATCCACAATAACTTTTTTTTTTTCTGATAGCCGACTCAATCATGAAGCAGAACGGTCCTTGGACATGCAGAAAATTCATGAATAGCAAAAAGCTTCGACTCATGTCAGGCTGCGCGGACTGCGCAGGCTGACATGAGTCGATACTGTTTGCAGATGCATTAAGGCCCCTTTTCACAGAGCATGATTCATTTGTTGGCTTCATATCAACTTCTCGCGCGTGTTTACGGATATTGTTTTGTCTCTGAAAAAACATTGTGGGAAAAGCAGAAAATGTTGGTTTCCAGCATTTTCTCCTTTTTCCCAGGATATTTTCAAAAGGGCTTCCTTTTCAGGACCGTTCAATCACGTAATGGTTTTATCTCAGGGTTAAACGTCATATCCTGAACTACCTTGAGCCTGCATGATGAACTTTGCCAGTAGTTCGGCCGAGATGGGATTCGAACTCGGCTCGGACCAGGGTAAATGGCCATATGTATTAATTTTGCGCTACCAGGCTCGGCAAAAGGTTCTGTGGCACAAGCAAAGTATGAAGGATTATAAAGCTATATTGACATAATCGACGTAACCAACATTGTTGACAGTTTTCATGACGTGCAGAAGATTTTAAATCATTGTACATAACAAATAAAGAAGTTGATGAGAATAAGGAATTTCTCCATCTGCCACAATGTTTTTCCCTAGACGCAGACTCTTGACACAAATATCAATAATTATCATTAACTCTTGTCTTGTCAAATAAATTCAATGAAACTTTCTTGAAAGCCGATGGTAAAAATCCGAATAAAGCTTATTCTTCGGAGAAAGATGTCTCCATATCGGACAGTGTAGATCCAAGATCAGACTGCACGTCCTGTGCAGTCTGACCTTGATCTACACTGTCTGCAAGAGATCAGTGAGTCGCGCTTAGCAGCCTTAGGGTTAATCATCAATGTCTGATGAGCTTATTTTGGCGGTCGTCCCTCTTGTGGAACAGTCTAACTAAAGCTAACAAAAGCAAGGATAAAGGGCCTACTTATTGATTAATCCTTTACATACTGTGGTTCGCGGCTTTGATAATCGGTGCTCGTAAACTTAATGAAAGGGGAAGGACATAAAAGTCATCATAATTTATGTCTTGGTCAATATCCATCCTTTTATTTTGCAAAGGAAATACAACAATACTGCACATAGTTCAGGAAATCAAGTAGGCAGACATGGCTCATGCGACACACTCGACATTTCGTTTAACGCATGTTCGATTCGCGGATTAAAATACGATTTTAAAACAAGGTCATGTGACAGCAAGTTTACAGCAAACGGCACTCGTCACAACTCGGCCGATTCTGTACAGGTCTACATCTAACTTGATCACCGGATTACCTGAGGTATGCTGAATGCAACAAACGGTCGCAGAAGTGTTATATAAAGAAATGTACGGAATCCTAATGGGTCCACCGGATTCTGAAGAAATGCGACAATTCCTTGTGTTAACTGTATCTTGTTTAATGCGGTGTTCAATTTCATTTCAGTACTTTCACGGTGACCTGTGCAACTATCTATGTTTTCCGGGTGTTTCGTTTTCCATTACTTCGCAAAACATTCTTCCCAAGTCATTGGCTGTTTCCCCACATTTATAAACATCGTAGAAACAATGTGAGCCTTGCTCTGACAAAAGCGGGGCTAATGCATCTCCGTGATGCATAATACCAAGCAATTCATCACCTAATTAGGGGTCCATCCATAAAATTCATTATGTTTAACAACCGACTGTATCATAAGGTCCTTTGACAAACAGAAAATTGACCAATAGCGAAAAGTTTCGGACCAGGTCAGCCTGCGCAGTCTGCGCAGGCTGACCTGGGTCAATACTTTTCGCAAATGCATTAAGCCCCCTTTTAACAGAGCAAGGCTCATATTTAATGTTCAGTTTGACAGTGGAATGATTTTTTTTTTTTTGCATTCATTGCTGCAATAGTTTCTTTTATATAAATGATATCCAAAGAGCAAATGGGGGAAGGTATTTTCCTTTTCCCCCGTTCTATTTCCTTACCTTTTTTTCCACCCTATACTCATTACTGTTTGGTTCAATATCAGCTTCGCCCGTGAAAGTTTGTTAACTCCTTCCCAAATGACTAAATTTAGGCTTGGCCTTGTTGAACAGGTTAACAGACGAAAAATGCATTTTGGCTCAGATGATATGAGCCGTGTTCTGGCAAAAGTGGGCTTCAAGCATTTCCGTAATCCGTTTCACCAAGTAAGCTATCACTTAATTATGGATCCATAAAATTCATTTTGTCAAACAACCTACTTAATCATAAGGTAGACTGGTCCTTTGACATGCAGAAAATTGACCAACAGCGAAAAGTTTCGGCCCAGGTCAGACTGCGCAGGCTGACCTATGGCGATTCATTTCGCAGATGCATTAAGCCCCCTTTCCACAGAGCATGGCTCATATGATTATGCTTTATATTAAAAGGTAAAAAGAAAACACTGCGAGAAAAAAGAAGGAAATCCTGGTAGCCAGCATTTTCTTCTTTCCCCAAATGCTTTGAAATATCTTCTTCGGTGTCGTTAAAAGACGGGTATTGGTATTTGGTTACATGATAAACTGGTACCCGTTGTATTTCCCGTAGCCGTCCGATAGACATTGATACGAAGATCGATAACAGGCTGCCAGTTTAGTTACATGAAACAGCCTGTTAGAGCAGTGATCAGTTTGTTATGCAAATTCCATAAGTAATCCTTTCACGACTGAATAAATTTGGTCATGATCTGTAAAAAGTGGGGTTTACATGCATTCGCAAAAAAAAAATCGACTCATGTCAGCCTGCTCAGTCCGTGCAGGCTGACATGAATCGAAACTTTTTGTTATTGGTCATTTCTCTGCATATATTGTAGCAAAGGACCACTCTATATCACGAATGAGTTGGTTGTTGGACAACAGCGATAGTTTATAGATCCATAATTATGTGATGACTTGTTTGATACAGGGTGTTTCATATCATATGAGCCATTCTCTGTGAAAAGGGGGCTTAATGCGTCTGCCAAAAAGTTTCGACCCAGGTCAGCCTGCGCAGTCCACGCAGGCTGACCTGGGCCGAAACATTTCGCTATCGGTCAATTTTCTGTTTGTCCAAGGACCAGTTTACCTCATGATTGAGTCGATTGTTAATAAAAAGCGGCTTTTATGTATCTACAATTATGTGATGACTTGCTTGGTATAATGCATCACGGAGATGCATTAAGCCCCTTTTTGCCAGAACAGGGCTTATCTATACCTTTTAATAAGCTGTACCTATCAAAATATACCACGATTTGCGTCGAATATGCAAAATGACTTCCATTTTGACGTCACAGGGCATTCGGTCTTTTCATGAAATTCACGTTCATCGATCAACAACAACAATAACAACAAAAACATTAACAATAAACTTGTCGAAGTTTGGTTCTTTTTTCATTTTGGAAGAAATCTGTCATTTACATAAATACAGAACTTTAAATCAAACTGGATACTCAATTTTTCAAGTCCATATTTAACTCTTTACCGGACGACAAAATCTTAGACTGGTCCAAATTCAAAGAATTTGCAGACGACAAATTAAATGAGGCAAATAATGAAATCCGTCTATGAAAGAGTACAAAAACATTGTGGGAAAAGGAGAAAATGCTGGTTACCAGCATTTTCTCCTTTTCCTACAATGTTTTCAGAAGTCCTTTTCCTTTGGGTCTTTAAAAATCGGGACTGTGTGGTAAAGAGTTAATAGCCTACATTTGAAAATCTGTATAACTAAGTCTATATCATATATTGTAAGAAAATGGAATAATCGCAACCCAGTGTTCACATATCGACAAAGTCAAGTGACTAAGGACACAGTCAGGTACCCTCATAATTCATTAAAATCATAAAGCCTTATTTATTTGTATGGAAAGGGTGTCCGCAGTAAAATGTCAAACTTTGTAACATGTCACTTAGTCGAAATACCATATTGTCACATTGGTTTCATTTGTTTCGGCGTTACTGAATGTACTGGTTTTTGACCTACTTTTTGGTACTGATATTACATGAATAAATAGAAATTTGTGATTGGTCAAAAATATAGACATGTTTATTCCAAGGGTCCCTGCCTATTCGCTGGCAAATTTACGCTGTCTATCTTTTTTAAAGATATTTCTTGTTGTTTCATTGATCACAGTCTTCGAACCTTGACAAAACGGGAACTTGGCAAATATTTTTTATGACATGCGTGCCCAACGAACTCCACAAATGAAATAAATTTTGTTTATTTGGTGTTGAACGCCATTTTCCACCAGTATTTCAGTTTATATCACGGAGGCCAATGCACTAATCCATGCTTTCCTATAGTTTCTTTTTACCAGTCCTTGGGCAAGAAATTGGGCGAGCTTGGGATTCGAATAAGCGACCCTTAATGGTCTCAAGACCTGTCCACTACCGACTGCGCTACCGGGGCTCGGCACGAAATATAAAAAATGTAGTATAACAGTGAGCCATTTGTATTTTCTCTTCTGAAACACTATATAAGCACTGGAAATTCTTGGTAAAAAGAGGCCCCTAGCGGTTGTAAAGCCTGCTTCTTTATGTGGACACTATGCTTGGTTCCTATAGATTTTTCTTTTTTTTTTTTTTTTTTTTTTTTTTTTAGTCATGCTCTGTGAAAAGGGTGTTTAAAGCATCTGCAGAAATCCATGTCAGCCTGTGCAGTCCGCAGGTTTTTCAATCGTACCACGAAGAAAATTCCCTTCTCAGAGTCTCCAGGATTTACACCGATGCTAGGCTTGGCTTCTACAATGCCCTACTTATGGTTACTCCAGTGTCACCGCACCGCCAGCTGGAATCGACCAAGAACTAGTTCCTAGCTCTAGCTACAGTGCCATATTTAAAAAGTGGGGGGGGGGGGGGAATAAAGGAAAAATGCAAAAGAAATAAGGTACAGGTGGAAAGAGACAAATCGACAAGGCAGAAACCTTAACAGAAGAAGACGCACAAAGGGTAGCGAGTAAACGCACAAGCAAACAAAAAGGTGACACACTAAAACCGATATAAAAATGCGCATAAGAATGATAAACATTAACTTAAAGATATCGCCGGGAAAGGATCAGTTTCTCTCAATTTTTCAAAAGTGTTCTGCCCTTTAGAAGAGAGAGAGAGAGAGAGAGAGAGAGAGAGAGAGATGAATAGATGACATGGATAGATGACTTACTGAATTACTTCTTCAAGTATCTCTTCCCTAGCATCATTCGCGTCTTGGATAAGTGTTCCAAGTGCCTGAATCATTTCACTTTCTATAATCACAAGTTCCGTTGTCCTTTGTACCGACGTATATATGTACAACGAACTTTTCGAAAACAAACCTACAAACATTATCATTTTAGCAAGCATTTTTTGTCAAATAAGATATTACACAGGCTCTTTGAGATTCAAGACGCTGACTGAATAACCAACTAAGAACAGGTCTGTACTTTCGATTTTACACGTGTCGCTCTGATCCTATTGTTCTTAACCCTTTACCACACAAATCCAGAGTTTTAACGACCCTGAATAAGAAGGCTTTTGAAGATATTGTGGGAAAACCAGCATTTTCTCCTTTTCCCGCACTGTTTTCTATCCTTTCATAGACAAATTTCATCATTTTAATCATATATGAATTGTTGTCAGCAAATGCTTTCAATTTGGACGTGTCCAGAATTTTGTCGTTTGGTAAAGAGTTGAATCTTTCAACGTAAAATATAACAACTCGACTTCTTTCGGTAGGTTACAGCACAATCCACTGAAACGATTTTTATCGTATAGGCTTGATTACACAAGCGGACGGTATAGATCTAAGATCAGACTGCACATTCTGTGCAATCTGATCTTGATCAATGCGTTCCGCAAAAGTCCTTCTTTTGCCAGAAAAGGTTAAGGAAAATGAGATCCGCCGTTTTGTTGTGCAAATTCGGTTTTTCACACCCCTGTCATGTACTACTTAATGAAAGCATTGTAAAAAAAAACAAGCATATAAGAGCATATAAGCAGATAAGAGCATGCGGCTTTAACAAGTAAATGCTAGTTTTCCCGCCATGTTTTCGATATCACTCAGAACTTGAGTAATGTTATGTGAAAAGAAGGTTTAATGCATCTACAAAGAGTTTCGAACCATGTCAGCCCGTGCAGTTTTCCTTTTGTTAAATTTTACTGCATGCTATTTGATCCACTCTAACTCATGGTTCAGCCGGTTTTTAGACAAAAATAGATATGTATCAAGCGACAGCTTGCTTGGAATAATGCAGTACAAAAATGCATTTAACTCCCGTTGCAGGAGCGCCGGTCAATTAAATTTTCTTTTTTTCGCCGTTGCATTACGAGAATCAAAGTACTGAAAGCACTGACAGACTAGTGTGTGTGGAATAAGCGGCCTTGGTAAAGATAAAACTTGTTGTTCTATACAAGATTGAAGAAAACTGATCCAATCCGATAATTAAAGTCCAATCAGGTTAGAACTGGTGAAATCCACTTATTAGGTCCGATCTAATTCGACCCGGACCAATCTGTTTATTGAGTCCGATGGCAGGCGCGCACTTCTATGATCACACGACCAACTGATTGATAACAAGAAAAATTGTTCAGCACCCTGTTATCGGGTAGAAATGATTGCAAGTGACAGGATAAATGTAGGTCCTTGGTTAGAGCGACAAAATTACAACTTAAGTCCCCTACAGATTATATGATGAAGACATGATTTTAATTATTTCCAGCACAAAAGAAGACAATATAGATTTTGTTAATTCTTTTATCATCCAATAACATAGACAATGCTTAAACATGCATAATATTCAAGATCAAATGTTTAGAATATACAAAGGGAAACATCGGGTACAAATATGATAATAAAATTTACAATTATATTAAACTCTCCTCAAAGGTATTGCTCACAGAAACATTTTTTTTTAAATTTATTTATAGGCTAATCTAATAATATAGAAAATACTAAAGCATGCAACACATCAAAGAATCAAATGGTTGTAACAGACAACTAGAATATCAAATGCCATAATAATCTCTTTTCAAAGGCATCGGCCTGAAAGAAATAGTTTTTTTTTTTTTTTTTTTTTTTTTTTTTTTAATTTATTTATAATTTCATAACGTAGAAAATATTTATATATATTTCATATATGTACCGTATCAAAGAATAAGATATTTAGAACAAATAGAATATCAAGTTCAATAATAACCTTTATTCAAAGACACTGGCCAAAAAGACAAAAAAAAAGTTTTTTTTTCTTCATTCGTTTATAATGTTTTAACTTAAACACTTAAACAGGAACCACATAAAAAGAATCGTATATCTAGAGCCGAAAATTAGAATATCAAGTGCGATAATAAACTCTATTCGATGGTACTGGCCAAAAAAGACAAAAAAAAAAAAAACGTTTTTCTTTTCAATTAATTCATTTATAATCTTACAACAGAAAATACTTAAATATGCACCACATAACAAAAAACCAAATATTTAGAACAGTCAGTTGAAATAGCAAGTGCAATAATAAACTGTTTTCAAAGATATCAGCCAAAAAGACAAACTAGCTCTTTTTCTTGATACATTTATCGTCTTAAAGATAGAAAATACTTAAATATGAACCACATCAAAGATTCAAACATTTAGGACAGACAACTGGAATAGAAAGTACAATAATAAACTATATTCAAAGTCATTGGCAAAAAATAGAGAAATTAGCTTCTGCCATTTATAATCTTATAACATAGGTTTTATTTTTTAAATTAATGCAAAGTTATATAGATATCAAACCGTTTTTACAGGCACTGACCACAATTGAAAACAACATGTTTTTTTTTATGGAAAACATTTAAGCATTCACTATAAACAAAATGTATATATTTTGAATACAAAAACAAAGTATATTAAACTTTTCTTAAGCTCATCCGTTAGTTTTCATCCTATATGTAATTTGTTACTGGTGAGCATCCGAAAGGAAACAACAAAAAATGCTGAGTCTTTAAAAATTCTCAAAAAAATAGAAGATTATAATAACAGCAATACTTCAAATATAAATCTTTCAAAAAATAACAATCCTAGATGTTTTTTAAAGTACTTAACATAATGTCAAAATTAACACCTCTATCATATGATATGATATTAGATGAATGCTGCATTAAGTACCTGCATAGTAACATTCCTTGCTAAGAAACAAGTCATGTAATACTCATCCTAGCTCTAGAGGTGTATGTAAGCATGTATATCCACAGCTGGGCTTTTAAAACATTGTGGCAAACAGAGAAGCTGCTGGAACTGAGCAAGGTCTCAATTTTCCACAGCGTTTTCTTCAGTTTCTTGCACTATCATGAATTATCAACACGATCTAGCTTGTTTTCCTCGAATTTGTATCATTTTAATTTGTAGCCAGCACAGAAAGAACTGATAAAGACAATGCATAAACGTGATGAGCATATTTCGATATGAGAAGCAAACACAAACAGAACATCATGAAATATAGGTAGCATACTTAGATATGGCATACCTAATCATGAGTGGGATGTTTATACATTAATAGTATACTTAGTCATGAGTAGCATACTTAGTCATGAATAACATACTTAATCATAACTGGCATATGTATGCATGAACAGCATAGTCATTGAGTAGTATAAACAGTCATGAGTAGCATAGTAATGAGTGGCGCATTTATACATGAATAGCATAAGTAGCATACTTTTTTATGAATAGTATACCTAGTCATGAGTGGCATAATCACACATCAAATAGCATAGTAATAAGTAGCATTCCTCGTCATGAGTGGTATCATGACTAGCATACTTAATCATTCATGACTAAGTATGCTAATCATGAATAAATATAGCCCTCATGATTTATTAAGTCTTAGTCTGATTTTGAACCTGAGGGGTATATCTATATACGAGCAGCATATTTGACCGTAATTTGCATTCTGTGACATGTAGAGCTTTCTTGGACCTGACTGGAGAATACATAGACATGGCTGGCAAACTTAGAAATCATGAGCAAAATTAAACAAGACGAAAATACTTTTACGTGAATGATCACCTGAGCGGCGCTCTGAGAGAAGAAGGTTTAATGTATCTTGGTAATGCATTGTTACAAGCAAGTTATTCCAGAATCATTGACCGATAAAAAATCCATTTTTTCTAAAAACTAACCAAATCATGACGTAGACTGGACGTTGGACATGCAAAAAAAAAAATTCACGATTAGCAAAAACAATTAGACCAAGGTAAGCCTGCACAGGCTGACATGGGTCCATACTTTTTGAAGATGCATTTAACCACCTTTTCACAAAGCATGACTCATATACAAAAGCACACTTAGACATGATTAGCACACAATGACATTTTTGGTATCTTTAGACATATATACACTTAAATATGATCAGCACACATAAACGTTTTTGGTAATTTTAGACAGGTGTACTAAGACATGATTAGCGCACTTATACATGTACATTAGTGCTTGGGCATGATTTTCGCACCCAGACATCAACACATAGACATGGCTAGCACACTCGGACATGATCAAATTACATAGAGATTATGGTAAACAATCGATGATAATGAACTTGAAACAACAAGGGAACGCGTTTGGACCAGTCGTTACTTTCGAATAACAAGTCAGTGAAATCTTAAAGGTAGCCATTCTGGGTCCGTATTCACCAACCATTCTTAAGAACGTTCTTAGACTTGTTCTTCAAGATTTTCCAAGTTTGAAAGTAACATAACTTCTGATTGGCTAAACCAAATGGTTTAGCCAATCAGAAGGTGGGTTACTTTCAAATTTGGAAAATTTTGGAGAACAAGACAAAGAATATTCCTAAGAACGGTTGGTGAATACGAACCCAGGTTTTGTTTTTTCACATCTCACCAAACTTAAAAAAAGGGTTTGTTGCCGAATTCGGTGAGCCGATAGATGGTATATCATTCGTAAAGAAGAACGACAAGTAAGAACATAATACTTTTCAGTGGCATATCCTTAATTGGCTAGGTAGCTTCTTTGGATAGTTTCTTTTTTATTTTGGGCCACAGCTTCGCAAAGATTTCTGGGTATGACTGATTGTGGCTGAGTGGTGTTTTACGTCGCTTTCAACATTATTTCAGTCACATCACGGCGACAGCTCACATATTCATGTATTTCCTTGTTTCCACCAGTGCTAGGCTGGGGCTCTGAAATGTCTTGCGCAAGGACACTCCCACGACATTATTATAATGACGTCATATCTTATGAAAAGAAACAAGCATTCTGATAGTATTGCATAGCAATACACAGTCCCCTACCGGCCGTATGTATCGCTGGCATGTCAGTGAAATTTTTAAAGTCCAAGGCCCGTAAATGCGTCAAAAAGCAGTGGAGCGGGACGAAACTCGAACTTGACGTGTAAGTCATGGTGGTTGATGTACACACTAAAAATCAGCTCTATATGTAGCAGCGTTTAGAAAAAAAAGTGCGGAAAAATGTTTTATCAGTGAAAATTTTTAAGTCCAAGGCCCGTAAATGCGTCAAAAAGCAGTGGAGCGGGACGAAACTCGAACCTGACGTGTAAGTCATGGTGGTTGATGTACACACTAAAAATCAGCTCTATATGTAGCAGCGTTTAGAAAAAAAGTGCGGAAAAATGTTTTATCAGTGAAATTTTGTAAGTCCAAGGCCCGTAAATGCGTGAAAAAGCAGTGGGCCGGAACGAAAGTCGAACTTGATATGTAAGTGATGGTGGGTGACTTACACACCAAAACTCAGCTCAATATGTACCCGTGTTTGGAAAAAAAGTCCGGAAAACTGAATTGCCGGACTGACGGACAGACGGACAGATGGACAGGCGGACAGACGGACGGACGGAGTGCAAACCTAAAGTCCCCTTCGGCTTCGCCGGTAGGGGACTAATTAGAGCTACCGTTTGCAAAACGACCATCTCGTTATCTAAACGCAAAAAACTGCACGTTTTTAGTGAATGTTACCGTACAATATATACGATTTTAAAGACAAAACATGAATATCTAGTTGAACTTATCGGTATTGTACAAGAAATTCTGAGTATCATCATAAAAACTAAATAGGTCCGTTTAAATGTGTCAGGCACGGAGAATAGCACTATATATCCTCGTCACACTAACAATTGCGGTTTTAAGCCTCGGTGTTTGTTAACTTGAAGTACAGGGGTAAAAATGAAACTTCAGTAACCTTTATAGGTAACTTAATAAATCTCCTTCAAGTATACAAGACATATCCCATTTTGGCGGATTTGTATAGCAAACTCGCTTACTGTGATCGTTCTGACAGGAACCAAATAGATCATGCGTAAGGACGCATGCGCGCTCACACTATACCATGATATTGGTTTGACCTGAACCAAATATACTGTCATTCACGTTTGCTCCCATTTTACTTTCAGTTTCAGCTAATACACATAAACCTCTCTTTTGTCACAACCGTATATGTACTGTCCTACACGTGTAAACATGTTTATTCCGAAATCTAATACCAGCAAAAAACTGCGTAAAGTTGACGGATCAAATTACCACTCCTTAAACAGTAATAGAATAACAGTTACTGCGCGGCCCGCTCGGCAGAACAATTTTGGCTTACCCCGCCCTTGCCATCTCCATCTTAAAATGATTGCACTTATGTTACATGTGATGTTATTTTCTATTACAACATATTACAGCTTTATGCTACTCCAAAAATCCGCTTTGCAGGACTTTGAGTCCTTTTATTCTTTTCCAATGTTAACAAAATTGTTTCACGGAGCATGAAACAGAGCAGCCATTTTGTTATGCAGATATATTCGCTTGGAGTAAGAATAAACCAGGGTCCGCATTCACCAACCATTCTTAAGAACGTTCTTAGTCTTATTCTCCAGTATTTTCTAAATTTGAAAGTAACACAATTTTTGATTGGCTAAACCAAATGGTTTAGCCAATCGGTTTAGCCAATCAGAAATTGTGTTACTTTCAAATTTAGAAAACCGTGGAGATTTAGATTAAGAATGTTCTTAGGAATGGTTGGTGAATACGGACCCAGCATTTTAAAAATAGACTGACCTTAAACCTCCCTCGCTGACATGGTTATGTGACGGCCATTAACAGCAAATCGTGGTGGAGGTGTATTTTTTTCTAACGCGGTTTTGTTTTGAAATAATTTGTAGTTTTTCTTGGGAGGGTTTTTGCGCGAGTGAAATCCATGTTTTGAACCCGAATATATAAAGTTCGCCGATTTGCCTATTGCAGCCTCATTTTCTGCGAATCTTGCAGACGACGATGATATCAGCAAATGATATTACATCATCATCCTCGGTTTCAATAAAGTATCACGTGACTAATAAGAAAAACAAGATATATAGATTTTCTATGATTCGACATAAGTCGACTCACTGATGTGAATGGGAAAATATCTTTCTAAAAATCACGTTTACTTCATACCTAACTAACTGGTTGTTTTACAATCCTGGGGAGGACAGCTTTTGAAAATAGTGTAAGACAAGGAAATGTTTCAGTTATATTGCCAACAATCATGCCTAAATAACTGATGATGAAAAGCTTCTTAAAATGGTGTGCGAAAAGGAAAAAATCTAATGATATGCCGACAATCATGCCTAACTAACTGAAATGAAAAACTATGTAAAATACTGTGAGACAAGGAAAAATGAATTATGCTGGCAGTCATGCCTAATTAATTGAAAATTATATGTTCAGTTCGTTAAACTCATTATTTCCTGAAAAACAGCTTTTTTATCAAAAGGTTTTCCCGCAGACCATTGTTGAAAACATTGTGCAAGAAGGAGAAATTACCCAAAACTAAGTAATTTTACACTGACTCGTCGTTTTCAGGTGTCACCATAGCCCTTTAAGAAACTGTGCCGTATTTAAGTCTTTACCAAAGAACAAAATTTTAGACTTGTCCAAATTGAAAGCATTTCCGGACGAAAATAAAAAAAAAAAAAGATGTGACTCAAAAATTGAAATTTGTTTTGGGAAAGGTAGAAAACTTTGTGGAAAAAGAGAAAATGCTGGTAACCAGCATTTTCTCCTTATCCCACAATGTTTTCAACATTTTTTCTCTGGGTCTTTTGATTGATTGGTGTTTTACGCCGCTTTCAACATTATTTCAGCCATATCACGGCGACAGCTCACATATTCATGTATTCCACCAGCACCAGGCAAGGCCTCTGAAGTGTCTTGCCTAAGGACACACTCACGAAAAACCCAGCGCTACAGGTGGGTCTCGAACCCGGGGCCTCCAGGTCACGAGTCCCACACTTTATCACTAATTCACCAAGGACCCCCCCCTGGGTCTTCTTAAGTCGGAATTGTGTGGTAAAGGCTTATACAACCAGGAAGAAGTCTTTTGAAAAAAAAAATGTTGAAAGGAGGAGAAAATGCTGGTGACCAGCAATTTTTTCCTTTTCCCACAATCTTAAAAATCCTTTCTTACAACAAATCCAATCATAAGCACCTCATTTGCCAGTCGTCTGCGAATTTTTTTCGATTTGGTCAAGTCTTAGATTTTGTCATTTGGTAGAGTAAACTCTCCACTGTACTATTCTGTTAAGAACTTCTCGATAACCCTTAAAGCGCCGAATAAACAGAATTTTTTATCCCAGAAATGCGACCTACATAATCGTAATTTCATGGTTTCTTTTGTCTGCAGTGTATCAGAAAAGCGGACGGTGTAGATCAAAGATCAGGCTGCACGTTTTGTGCAGCCTGATCTTGATCTACACTGGCCGCAAAGGCAACTATAGTAGTGAAAGGCGTTTTAAGGGGTAATAGGGTAGAAAACATTGTGGGAGCCAGCATATTTCCATTTTCCACAAAGTTTTTTGGGGGCGTTAAAACTCGGGTTTTCTTAGGTTAATACTTACTTTGTGTTGATTTTCCATATTCAACAAAACCGAGCCATGCTCTGTGAAAAAGGAGCTTAATGCATCTGCAAAAACTATCCACCCAGGTCAGCCTGCAGAGTCCGTGCAGGCTGACCTGAGCCGAAACTTTCTGCTGTTGGTCAATTTTCTGCAGCTCAAAGGACCGGTATTCCTCGTCATTTAGTCGGTTGTTATACAAAATGGAATATTATTTCAGATATATCGCGGCGGCCAGTGCACCTATCCATGCTTTCCTGGAGTTTCTTTTATTACCAGTACTCCGCACAATATTCTTTCCAAGCCACTGGCTGCTTTCCTACATAGCCATCGTCGAAACAATGGTCAGCGGTGTGAGAGGAATGAATCCTGTCGCAATAACTATCATCAATCCTCGGAAAGAAATTGGCCAAGCCGGGGATCGAACCAACGGCCTCCTGTTCTCAAGTCCTGTACGCTACCGACTGAGCTACGGGGGCTTGGCTTTTGGATCCATGATCATGTGATGACTTGATTGGTACAAAGCATCCGGGAGATGCATTGAGCCCCCTTTTTGCACAAGCATGGTTCATTGATGTTTTTTACTGCAAATTTGGTGCTTTTCTTTCAGGAAAGAATGCGTTGAACGAACTACACTTAAGTCTTGTAATAAATAACCTCTAAGTATAAATTCCCAAAATGATGGCGAGACAGATGACACATGTCAAACTTGCTGGTGCTGAAAAAGAAGAGATTGGCTGATTAACCCTTTTCCTGCTAAATAAGTGAAATAAAACTTTCCAAGCTGATAGTAAAAACCCAAATTTCGCAATTTCAAAGGTATTTTGAAAGGAAAAAAAAATCTCCTTATCAGACAAAGTAGATCCAAGATCAGACTGCACGTTCTGTGCAGTCTGATCTTAATCTAAGCTATCCGAAAAACGTCTGTGGGTCGCACTTACGAGCCTAAGGGCAAATTATTGATTGGTTAAATGGTGCTTTACGCCGCTATTTAATATTATTATGCTCATATCATGAGGACATCTCACATATTCATATAATTATGCCCTGGGTTTCACCAGTACTAGCTTAGGGCTCCGAATCGTCTTACCAAGGACACTCCGTCGAAAAACCCAGTACGTTCAGTCAGGCTTGAACCCGGGGCATCAAGGCTACGAGTCCTGGGTCCGTATTCACCAACCATTCTTAAGAACGTTCTTTGTCTTATTCTCCAAGATTTTCCAAGTTTGAAAGTAACACAACTTCTGATTGGCTAAACCATTTGGTTTAGCCAATCAGAAGGTGTGTTACTTTCAAATTTGGAAAAATCTGAAGAATAAGACTAAGAATGTTCTTAAGAATGGTTGGTGAATACGGACCCTGCACTTTACCGCTGAGTCAAGCAGGACCTCAGGAGTCTTGAAAAAAAAAAAGTGTGAAAAAGAGGAAAATATGTTGGTAACGTTTTTTCCTTTTCTTACAATGCGTTTTACCTTTTCAAAGACAAGCTTCGTTATTTGAGCGACATTAGACTTGTCGTCTACAAATGCTTTCAATTTGGTCTAGTCTAAAGTGTGTCTTTTTGTAAAAAGTTAAACCGAATAACAGACACCTGCAGTCAAAAAAGTGACAAAAAGGTAAAACATCTTTTCATGGACATTTGTTCGGCCGCATGTTGTATAACGCTGTTTTCAACATTATTTCAGCTATATAGCGTTGACCCTATTCATACTTTCTATGAATTTCTTTTTCCAAAACTTCGCACTATATTCTTCTAAAGCCACTAACTGCTTTCCCGCGAAACCATCGTCGCAACAGTGATCGGTAGTGACAGAAGGATGAATTTTGTTGCCATGACTACCATAAATTCTTGGAAGGAATTTGACTGAGATGGGAATTTGAACAAAAGAACCCCTTATTGGTTTAACCCTTCCCCAAACAAGCCCTGGTTTTCACGTGTCTGTAGTACAAGTCTTTTGAAAACACTGTGGAAAAAAGAGAAATTGCTCGTAAACGAGCAATTTCTCCTTTTCCCACAGTGTTTTCTACCCTTTTTGAGACCTTTCTGCCATTTTCATCAAATTTAAAATTGTCGTCTGTAAACTCTTTCAATTTGGACCAGTCCAAAATTTGTCGTTTGGGAAAGGTTTAAGTCCTGTGCGTTACCGACTCCGCAATGGGACTATGCAATGTAATGAGCAGTTTTGTCCATTGTCACAATATTTTGAATTTGAAAGATAGACAACCCAAAATGATCAAAAGTCTCACGGCACTTGGTTGGAGAAGGATAAAAGTTTGGTTTGGTTTGTATTGCAGTTTAACACCATTTTAACAGATAAGGTCATATCATGGCGGTCAGTGACGCACCCATGTGTTTCCTGGCTTTTTCACACCAGTTCTGACGCAACTTTCTTTCCACAGCCACTGACTACTTTTCTCACATGCATCAGATGTGAGAGGTGAAAAATCGCAGGAAAGAAAGTTTGCCTCAACCGGGTATCGAACTCACAACCACCAGGTCACGAGTCAGACACGCTAGCCACTGATCTACCCAGGCGGGCCAAGGATAAAAGCGTCCCGTGTTTACAGGCCGCAGGCCCATACCTGATATCTCTGACGCAGCGCCAAGGGGCGGAGACTGAATTCGAAGTCTGCGACCAATCGTAGCTATTCTCGAGTCTTCCCCTTCCAGTCCCGCATATGTATCCTCGACTGAACGCTTTCCCACGCCGCATGACTGTAAAAGCAAAAGTTATTGAATGGGTTTCTGTTCTTTATCGTCGCCATCGGTTGCCCATAAAGGCAATGCCCCCTTGAGGTTTTAGGTATGTTACCGGGGATAGTTCAAGATACAGGACGAAACCCATCCTAAGTTACGTCTAGTTCTTTAAAGAGTTTTTTAGCGGACGCCGAAGACGAGAGCGTACAGCGGACTGCGGACTTTTATGCAGGGTTGCCTCAAAAGAATTAATACACTTTCTGTTAGCTACGAGTTTTACAAATTACTCGTTCACTTTATTTACTTATACCACATATCTTTTCCATCAATGAAATGCTTAGTATCTTAAAAAGTCCCTGACCTTTTTCTCAATATCTCACTTTTTGGTATTCCATAAGCGTTTAATCAGACAAAACTAGGACTAAGATATGGCACCACTAGGTCAGACTCCAGTTGTTGGATGTGACTGATGTGCTCTGGGGAGAATGAGGATTGCCACGCTTCCTATATAGAACAACAACGGATAAAATTTTGTACCTATTTCAACGATAGGTCTTAGATTCATTGCAAACGATTTCTCAGACTTATCGGCCCAGTAGAATTTCAACAAGAACCACACCTAGCTAACACTCCATTCATTTAACACAGATTTGACAATATCTGTATGCTTCGAACGAAGTTCAATTTTCATAAATCTCGCACTTAAATGCTTCAACCTATTGCAGATTCCATTTTTTTTTCCAAGTTGTAAGTAATGTGTCCAGTGATCTTGACCTTCGCTTCGGGCTAAAACTAACGTAATAGCTAAAGCATAATCTGCATATCAAGATCTATCACAATGCAAAGTTCCATAAATATGTCTTCGGAATGATTGAGATGATTACTGATTTGTATAAATCTATATGCAACATATAACCCCTTTATAAAAGGTCCAACTCTGACCAAAGCGCCAAAATTTGCACGACATTGATTTTAGGCCAAGAGATGATGCCACTTACCACACATTTCCAGTCTAGGCCTTGCAACTTTAGATTAGAAGAGTTTTAAAATTCTCTGTATAACTTAATTCTCCAATTTAATTACTCCATGTAAAATCTGTGACCTCTATTACAGTGCTTTGCTTGAACATATGAATATTATTGAACATACTTTAAGAACAATCACCTTTGATCAAGGATCTCTTTAGGAAGATTTATGATGTTTTCGTGATATAAATAGATACAATGTAGCAGCCCAAGTTTACCTTCCAAAAGTAGGTCGAAGGTCATCCTTAGTCAACCATTTTATGTAGTACTTCTGAAAGTTATGATCAACACTAAGATTGAACGGCATCTGACTCGCTGTTCGAGCGGAGATCATTATTTAAAGGTTTCTGATAAATATAGTAACAGCGGCCATCTTGGTCACATGACCAAGACCATTTAAACAGTTACGTCTTAGTAACATCCAACGAGAGTTTATGTAAGATATATAATTTGAATTTATCAAACATTATCTGAAGATAAATACTGTAAGTAATTGTAGACGGAAGGACGGGCGAACCACATAAGAAAATACGGTAAAAACGACGGACAGCAAGCGATCACAGTAACTCATCTAAAGCATATTCCTCTCATGTGAGCTAGAAAACGGATTCAAATGTACTTACAGGATTTCCGATATCTCCATGTAGGTTGTAAAAAGTGCACGTGCGTTTTAAGGATAGTTTATGCTCCATTTAAAGGGGAAGTGCAACGACATTTTATTGCACATAAATGGTGCTCATCAGTATGCTCTAATGTCTAAAATTGGACCAAATGAGGAGCTCTTGTTTATGGCGTGTCTTGTGACAAAATTTTCCCTTTTAGAGGAACCTTACTGTTTTAAAAGCAGTAAAGCTGTCTGTTTTAGGCGAAGACACGTAAAGTGTATGTGAATATCACCCATCGTAATACAGCCCAGAGATTAGATCAACAGATCAACCGAAGTTTGCCGAATGGATGGTTGACTGTGTGCCTGCTAGAACAAATTTTCGTTGCCTAGGCGTGTATAATATCCATGCAACGATCTCAAACGGTATTTAAACTTTTAAAGAGACACTATTAATCTCACAGAAAAACAAATCTGTAATCTTGATTTGGGTGCAGAAAAGGTATTTATGTGTCAAAGCAGCATACATTTTTAATGACCCAGCCTATCTGAGAAATGATAACTTGAACTGCTGACAACTTAGTGTAATTTCTTTGACAATAAAATTCGAAACAGTTTCCTTTTAAATATAGCACTTATCGCTTTATTCGTAGTTAACTGAAAGTGAACAATTCTTTTGAGACAACCCCACATAAAAGTCCGCAGTCCGCTAGCGATAGTCTTCGGCGTCCGCTAAAAAACTCTTAAAGTGGCCAGTTTATAGCACCGTCACACAGGATATCGGTTTAACGTCTCAATCGAAAGTCTATTCGTAACTGAGTTGGCGTTGGTGTGAGAATCGAACCCACACCGACAGGTGGCCCAAGACTTGTCATTGACAAGTAAGCCATGCTCTGACAAAGGGGGCTTTATGCATCTGCGAAAAGTATCGACACAGGTCAGCCTGTGCAGTCCGCGCAGGCTGACCTGGGTCCAAACTTTTCGCTAATGGCCAAGTTTCCTGTATGTCCAAGAACCCGTCTACCTTGAAATTAAGTCGATTTGTTAAAAAAGAGACTGTTATTTATCCATAATTATGTGATGGCTTGATTGGTACAGTGCATCACGGAGATGCATTAAGCCCCCTTTTGCCAGAGTATGGCATGCCTCTCACAACTTACCCGTCATTGGTAATGTAGTGACTGTATTTATTCAGTCGGTTGTTGTCGAATTTGAAGTCGACTTTTGGTTAGTTGTGTTTAAATGAACAACCGATATCTATAGCTTCAGTGATAGAATACCTATGTAGAGTATTTAGACTCTATTTCCTTTGCTTGCCTCATTAACATGCAAGGAGAAGGTCGTAAACAGTCACATGACAAGCATCATGTGATATCCTCAACTGAACACGCAGATTGAGGAATAATGTAACTTACATTTTCCGCAAAAGAAAAAAAAAACCAAACAAACAAACAAATAAAAGTGGTTGAAAATGTTTAAGTGCTAAACCATTGACATTTCAAAGTTCTTTTGGTGCGAATACGTAATGAAGTAACGGACAGTGTAGGTCCAAGATCAGACTGCACAGAAGTTGCAGTCTGATCTTGGACCTAAACCGTCCGCTAAAGCAACTTAAACCGATTCAAACGGATTATGGATAATAAAAGAAAACTTACAAACGCGCAGTTGCTCGGCTTGGGACAGACTCGGACCGAGCACTCTAGAAACACGTCGTCGGACTGGTAAAACTTGAACACGTAGAATGTTGCCCAGTACTCGAAGTCGAAGGTGAGTGGGTTTCGTGTGAAACCCGACATCAGCTTGCTGTCTGTGCCGCAGCTTAAATACAAACATGTAACTTTGGAAGATGGATGGATGGATGGATGGGATGGATGGATGGATGCAACTCTATTTCCTGAAGTTATCTAATAAACTAATGAAGTCCACCGGCAACATTTTTATCCCTGGAATTTGATTTTCGTTTATGTGAAGTTTTACGGCTTATCAAAACCATTGGTAATTGGGTGGTGCCAGTTCTGCTTCAAATGACTGCATACATACATGAGTATGAAAAAGTACACACATAAATACAAAAATTAGAAAGGTAGAAAACATTGTTGGAAAATGAGAAAATGCTGGATTGTTTGGTGAAGGGTTACACAATTCACTGAGTACAGAAGCGGTAAAGACTAAGGTTAGACTGCAATTTGTGAAGATTTGTCTACACTAAGGTCTCACCCCTTCGCAATGAAACGACCCCAAGTTTTAACAATCCAGTTTTCAACCAGAATTTTCTCCTATTAAGACAGTCTTTTCTACCATTTTCAAAGAAAAAAATTTAGTATTTGAGTCACACTTAACATGTCGTCTGCACAAACTTTCAGTTCAGAAAAGACTTAAATTTTGTCGTTTGGTAAAGAGATACATTTGATAAATCTGGAATGAAAGACGACTGAATAAAGTCAGCCTGGACGGATGTGCAGACCAATATTTGTTTTTTTGCAAAACACGCTAGAGTCTACGATACTCATATTTATGGTTTAATGCAGCCGTAAGTTGGGGAACCTACATGCTGTGTAAATTGATTGATTGAATGGTGTTTAGCGCCGCTTTCAACATCATCTCGGTCATGTCATGGCGGCAGCCCACATATTTATGCATTTCTTGTCTTTCAAAAGTGCTTGGCTAGGCCTCCAAAGTGTCTAAGGATGCTCCCACGAAAAGCCCAATGCTTCCAGTGATGCTCCAACCCAGGTCGTCCAGGTTTTAAGCTTAAAACTTTTCGACTGAGCGACGCAGGACTCTAAAGTCTGAAAACTATTTACATATTTGCGTACTTACCCATTTATTATCACTGTTTTATTACTGGTCGCGGCTGCCTTCGATGGATTGTTGTATGCAATGCATTCAAGCGGTAATAAATAATACTCCACTGAAAAAGAATATAAATGGGACACTTCTAAGGTTCTGTGAATTTGTACCAGGGCAATTGAAACCGGACATTTGTATCCACGACAACCCGTACCTAGGACAAACCTTACCTAGGACAGTTGGTATTTTGGACAATTTCGTAGCTCGAAAAGCTCACACCAGGACTATTATTAATTCTTTATTTCCTCCATAATTGAAGATTAATAGAGATTTGGTCACAGGTAAATGACTTCTACTAAACGTCGGGAAGAGTTGTGTTGGGTTTTAGGACCAAAGTCTGTTAGCAAATCACGCACTGAGATTCCTGTCCTATGCGGTTCTGCTGTATTTCCAAATGAGAGCTCTACGTATAGAAGACAACACTCAGCAGCAAGCGCTTTTCTCTTGTGAACTGATTGATTAATTGATTGAATGATTGATTGATTGATTGATCGATTGGTGTTTTACCCCGCTTTCAATATCATTTCAGTCATATCACGGCGACAGCTCGTTTATTCACGGTTGTGGATTTCACCAGTACTAGGCTGGAGCTCTAAAGTGTCTTAACAAGGGCACTCCCTTGAAAAACCGCATGCTTCCGGTTACGATTCCTGCATTTTACCACGCAGAGCCCCATTTTTTCGGTAAAATTTTTAATCGAGAAAAGGGGGTACTGCGTGCTCTGATATAATGTATAGGATTCGTACCCTGGAGGCTCCAGATACGAGCCTCACTGGAAGCACTGTGCTTTTTGGTCGGCGTGTCCTTGGGCAAGACACTTCAGAGCCTAGTACTGCTGAAAACCAGGACATACATGAATATACGAGCTGTCGCCGTGGTATGACTGAAAAATAGTGGAGAGCGGCGTAAAACACCATTCAATCTCTAACAGAAAAAAGGGGTATACCTACGTGAAAATATTGTGGAGGGTCACCTGCCCTTGTTGAACGGGTTTTCCCCTTTGATAGAAAAGACGTAGCCCGAGTTTGAATTACGAACATAATCTTAGTATAGACAGAAAATGTCAAAGCTTTGCACCACGACAACGCAAGCGCATGCGCAGAGGATGCAGACAGCGACAGGGCTTGGACAAAACCTCGATGTTTTCTTTGAAAACAATCCAGAGCTCTAAAAATAGATATTCAAAAAATATGAGCCATGTACGGCGAAAAGAGGGCTTAATGCATCTACAAAAAGTATCGAACAATGTCAGCTTGCGCAGTCCGTGGAGGCTGACCTGTCTCGAAACTTTTTGCTCTTGGTAATTTTTTTGCATGTCCAAGGATGATTCTACTTCTAGATCCAGTCGATTGTTGGACTACAGTGTAAATAGATTCGATGGATCCCTAATTGTGCGATGACTTGCTTGGTTCCAAGCATCACGGCTCCAAATGCGTCCAAAACTTCCTTTTGCCAGAGTATTGCTCATATACAAACAGACAGAAAGACAAACACACAAACCTGGGCCTGTCATTATAAAGTAAATTACATCCCCCACACTCGCTATGTAAGTGGGTGATCCCGATGCGATTGTCTGTGCGTCGTAAAACCCGGCCGAGATGGAATAGGTCGGTGTTACTGGGCCCTCGGGGGTGACTGGAAGTCTGTAAGTAATCAGACAAATTCCGCCATAGACTGCCACAGACGACCATGAAAATCAAAGCGTTGAAAACACTGGTGTGGCATTTGTCAAGGAAGCCATTGTGTAGAATTAATAATTCGAAAAATAAAAAGCAGAAATAGTTTCAAAATATACGCTTGAAAGTCGACCCACTATATAGTCATGCAAAATCCGATAGAGAAGGGTGCAATCTTGTGGGACGAACAAGTCCGGGCGAACAAGCCCTGAGACGAATAAGCCCAGGAAAGAACTGATTTTGGGACTAACAAGCACGGTATGTGGTTATCATTACGTCGCTATAGAATACCATATCAGATCAAGCTATATTCGATAAAAAGGATGTATTTCCACGATCGATGACCTGATCCAATTTATTGTATTGCGCCATTTTCAGTTTTATATCTGAGTACAATCGAAACACTTATTCGTCGCAGAAAAGAATGATTTTAATTGGGTTTACTTCCTTCGGTTTTGCACAAACTACGATACATGATTTTCAAAATGCCGTATTGAACTCATAGTGGCATTGCCTTCGACAAATGCCACAAAAATTGTCGACAGTGTGCAGCCATTGCTCTTGTTTGTGGTGTTTAACGCCATTTTCAACAAAGTTTCAGTTATATCGCAGCGGCCAATGCATCTATCCATGTTTTCATGGAGTTTCTATGTTTGTTGAAGAGGTCATCAGATCTTTCCAACAGTGGTGAGTTTAAAAGGCAGACTGCCTCAGAAACTGCGGTCTAAATCCATGTTGTTGTTTTTTTTTTTTCGAAATTGTTCTGATACACAGTCTGTTTCGTAATGGTTTTATACATAAACCGAAATGAAAAACTGAAATAGGAAATAGACGTGGTTTGTTTTATATGACAATTTCAAAAATAGATTTGTTTTATTGATTTGATTGCAAATGATCTCTCCAATAGTTCGGTAATTTTTCATTCAACATATAACGCTAAGCAGAGGGGAAAAAAAGAATTTCGTTAAAAAAGAGGACACCGCGGGAAAAGATAAAGCGACTTGAAAACGCGTCACGTGTCTGTCCGGTAATGCATGAGAGGTTTCTACGTAGCGCCAATCATAATCATGATTGATTGATTGATTGTATAGTGTTAAACGCCGTTTTCAACATTATTTCAGTTATTTCACGGCGGCCAGTGCACCTATCCATGCTTTCCTGGAATTTCTTTTACCAGTACTTCGCGCATCGTCGAAACAATGGTCAGTGGCGAGAGAGGAATGAATCCTGTCGCGAGAACTATCAGCAATCATAATCATAATGCCTTGTTTGTTTACATGTACCAATATCATATATTGAAATTAAAAGCCAATAAACCATTTGAAAACATTGATTCTGACCTCTCCTGGCTTCTTTTTCAAAGAAGCCAACTTATATTGAGTTTAACGCCGTTTTAATAGCTTAGGTCATATCACGGCGGTCAGTGCGCCTACGCATGTGTAAAAACCACCGGAAAGAAAGTTTGCCTCAACTGGGTATCGAGCTCGCAACCACCAGGTCACGAGTCAGATACGCTAACCACTGAACTAACCGTCCGGGCCTGGAGTTTCTCTACCAGTATTATGCACAAAATTCCTCGCAAACCACTGCCTCCTTTCCCACATATCCTTCGCCGTACCAATGACAGAGGAGGGAATGAATCCTTTCTCAATAATTATCATCAATTCTCGGAAAGAAATTGGTCGAACTGGGGATTTGATCAAGCGACCCCCTCCCCTACGGTTTCAAGTCCTGTACACTAGTGACTGTGATACCGGACTCGGCCCTATTGTTTTACCAGGATAACTTTACGTCAACAAGCATTATGAGGGAGAG